>CM067514.1:11252601-11812601 GCA_034509495.1 Acestrorhynchus altus
CACACACACACACACACACACACACACACACACAAAGTCAAGGCACATACTCAGTCTAATGGATTAAACCAAACTATATAACCACTTAGTCTGCTCTCAGCTACACGATAATACTGAAGCTATAGAAATGTCCTGGAACTTGTGGGCTGATGAGGCCAGTTTGGGACAGGGTGGGGTCATCTGAAGGTCTAGAATCTGTTCCGTGCAGTATTTATCACACACCATATAGATTGCATATCAGTTTACATACAGCAGATATTAATTTGCACATACAGTAACTCAGTTTATATACATATATAAGTGCCTCCGTATTGTGCATCTTGAAACATACACTGCTAGTTTCAAGAGGTCCTGTATTTCAGCTGATGTAAATACAGGTTCATCTACTATTTTCGCCAGATCCACACCGGCAATTTTGCTTTCCCCATGACTCACAATCCAGAAACATCAGTGGCTGGATGAAAAGATACAAGTCTGTCTGGATCCCAGAAACTCACTCAGCTTTATGCTCAAACACTGATTACAAGCAAACGTATGTCACAGGAGAGGATGTTGCCTTTAATGGCAATTCAAGTCCATTTGTCAGGTCCAAATCACCAGGTTATGTGAACTTTTTGGTCAGGGTCATTTGGATATTTTTGGATGTCATTATGATTCAAAGAAAAACACATTAATTTGGAAACTGAAATGGCTTTATCAACCACTAACCATGAAATGGGAAAAACACATTTTGTGTTCTCATTCGCAAGTCTCTGAAAAAAAATTCTGCCCAGGGAATGTAAACTTTTGAGCACAACTATACACCGATTAGTCATGATATGACCACCTTCTTGTTTCTACTCTCACTGTCCATTTCATCAATGGACTATCTAAAGATGACCCCATAGAGGTGGCATCCTGTTGCAGTAGCTCCTGATCTCGTCTAAATTTTGACTCTCTTTTCTTGTACTTAAGTTGACTTTTCTGGGTGTGAAGTGTCTTTTTATCATGTTATCCAAAATGGACAGCTTGAGCTGGTTTGTACTACTTTTCTTTCTGTTTACTAGTTCACTCCAGGGATCAGCTGGCATGACATCCCTCACAAGCTGCGGAAGAGAAGACGAGGCAGCTGGGCAGGATCACTGTGTTGCATGCGGAAGAGACACTACAACCCCATAAACCCCTCCATCGTAATGGGGAACATGAGATCCCTTTATAGATGAGCTCATGGCGCTAACAGGGCATCAGAGGGAATACCGGGAGTGTAGCATCATGGTGTTTATGGAGTCATTGCTTTACTCCGGACTCGCTCGTATCTTTGGACAGCCTTCACCTCATTCAGGTGGACTTGACAGATGGTGTATTTCTGTACACATCACTGTAACAGAACAGTTCTGCTATAAAAACATTGAACTTTTAATCATTAGCATGAGACCACACTACCTCCCAAGGGAAGTATTGCATGTTATTTGCAAAGCTGCATATGTTCCTCTGTCTGCTAATGCTGACGAGGCTTGTGATGTCATAAACTCAGCTATGTGTAGACTGCAGACACAGCACCCACTAAAATTCACATCCCTTATCTCTGGAACTTTGATTATGCTTTTCCCATCTTCATTTGACCTCCTTCACCCAGTATTCCTGAGACAATAAAATGTGGTCTGTTTATGCACCAACAAAAAGGATGTATATAACTCCTCCAGAACTCCCTCCACTGGGGAGAATCTGATCAGGGTCTAATTTTAACTGCTGTCTGTGGCTAAACCCTTAAAACCACGGAGAACCAGCAGTGACCCACACAGCCAGAATAAATGGTCAAAGAGGTCTGAAGAGGCTGGACTGTTTGAAACCACAGTGCAATACAGGACTATATTAACTTATCTGTGGAAAACACTGTCCCACTAAGACCATTCAGTGTTTCTCCAACAACAAGCTATTCATGAATCCTGACATAAATGCTGTCCTAAAAGAGAAGAAGAGGCCCTTCAGGTCTAGTGACAAGGATGAGCTGAATGCTTTGCAGAGAGAGCTGAGAAGGAAATTAGAGTGGGAAAACAGGAGAAATCTGGAGGAACAGTAACAGCATAAAAATGTCAGTGGAGTTTGAAGGCCTTAAAACCATCTCTAGCCACAAGACACCAGGTGTTGGGGCACAAGAAGTGGGTGAACAACCTCAATCTATTTCTCAATAGATTTGATCACTCAATCACCCCTCTCCCCGCACAGACATCCCTGCTGAACCCTCATTCTGCTGAGACACACTATCTTCATACTGCCCCTCCCACCTTCTGAACAATTCTCGGAAGGTCTCTACAGGGCTTTGTAGTGGGTGCTGCCCAGCAGAACCACCTCCAACAAACATGAGAAAAGACTAATAAGTGGTGGTGGATTTTTCACAGGTGTGAGCACACCACCAGGGAACAGCCAGGAATGGACAATGAGAGGTCGACTCTTACAAGTACCTGGGTTTTCCCCTAAACACCTAACTGACCTGGTTAATTAACACCACTGCACTTTACAAAAGAAGCCAGAGCAGACTCCACCTACTGAAAACTGAGGTCATTTGGAGTGCAGGAGCACTGAGGATCTGACACAGTGAGGTGGCATCTCCATCTTTTAGCAGTGTGTGGTCTGCCAGGGCAACAGTATTTCACTTTTAAGGTTGAAGTGAACTTGTTCTACTGGTCTTTTTCGTTTGGTAATTCTGTTCTATGGGACCGTCAAGTGTAAAAGTTAAATAACATTGTGTTACTGAATATATCTGTTTGGTTTTTGGCAGTACTTAAGTATGTGAAGGGCAGTGCAGGTCCTTCCTCCTAAGCTGCTTTATTCAACACTGCTCTCCCAGCAAACCACAGGCACTAAACTTAGCCACACATTATTAAATTTTTCTCCATACAGCAGCGTGTGGATCAGACACAGCAAGACTGCTGGAGTGTTTAAACACAGTGGTCACTCACTACCCTGTCCACTCCCCACTACTGACTAACTATTGAGTAATAGCATGAATGGAGGCTAACAAACTATGCAGAGGAACACCTGCACTGGAATCTGTCATTATAGAACTACAAAGTGCTCCTGTATGGCTGATAAAATGGACAATAAGAGGTAGTATTTGTAATAAGATACAAAGAATCTGTCATAATGTTATTTTTGATTGTTGCAAACTATATATTGTACTTTATATATTGTATATAACACTTTACAGCACATATTAGTTTGCATATGTCAAATGTCAGTTTATATATATTTATACATATTTACATAATTATTGAAAAGCAGTTTCAGGTTCAGTGTCTTTAGTCCAAATTCTGAAGTTGCTTAGTGCTATTAATCATCCTTTACAGACAGAGTGCGACCTTGTCAGGACAGTTGTGACTCTGAGGGGAACTTTAAAACAATAATTACCTGTGGATAACCTTGTTCATCATGCCGGAAAAGAAGGAATCTATCAACGGATCTTTTAAAAGGGGGCTGTCGGTGTCTGGGTGAACGAGTGCATAAGCGCCAGAGAGGTGGAGAAATTCAGCCAACCAGAATATTCATCAGCTGGGCAATTACACGAACACAACTGAGTTTAACTAGTGTCACTCCATCACATATGCACTGGATAGAAAGTGGAGAGTAAAGTGTGAGTAGGTGTGTATGTGTGTATTCTGGTCTTTGTGAGGACGCAGTGTACATAGAATGGACTGGGCATTAGTATGTATGAAGTAAACTGAAGCACTTGTAACCATACTGTACATAAGGACCTAGTTTTCTTAAAGCCCCTTTCTACTCATTTTCACAATTCTATTCTCATGATAATCATTTGTTTCTGATGAACTTCACTGTGAACTGGCAAAGAAAAACTGATTTCAAGCTTTTCTCTGGAGACTTTTGCAAACAGTTTTTTTTTCTGCTCTGGAGATTCCGTTGGATTTAAGTTGGACGGGACTAAATTTAGCCCAGATGATTCCAGATTAACCAATGAACCAATCAGAGCTAACAATATGTTAATATCCACTTCCATTCCGTTCATCTAGAGCGAGGTTAAACCTGCATTCATGAGTGTTCTTCTGTTCTTATGTTCTTGCCAAATGTCATCTTGTCCAAACATCAATGTGAATTTACCCACTGCGGGACTTATTACTCTTCTCACTGTTCATCTAACTGCATTCTTCTAGCTGTTCTTCTATTTGTTGTTAGTGGGTTTGTTGTATTGTTATATGGGAACACTTTCCCCTTATGTGCATTAAAGCCTAAGCATAAACAACACAATAATTAGACAGAAAATGTTCTAATACAGCCTAGTTTAGAGTTTGTGAAACCAGTCCATAGTATCTGTCTATCAAAAACCCCACATCTGAAAGGTGTGTGTGTGTGTGTGTGTGTGTGTGTGTGTGTGTGTGTGTGTGTGTGTGTGTGTGTGTGTGTGTGTGTGTGTGTTAGGGTGGGAGGAATAGTGGCAACCAGGTAGCTGTTTCTCCGGAAAGCACCATAATTTGATGTTATTTTTGTGATACCTCTATTTTGTTTCTAGGTGAACATTCACCCCTGTGAGAGAGAGAGAGAGAGAGAGAGAGAGAGAGAGAGAGGAGGAGAGAGAGAGAGAGAGTGAGAGAGAGAGAGAGAGAGAGAGAGATAGATAAAAAAGCTGAGGAGAGAAAGAGTGAGGTGGGAGAAAGTGAGGGGAAAAGAAAAAAGGGTGGAGGAGTACTTGAATACAGAAAAGAAAAGACAAAACCAGAGAGAGAAGTGGAAAATAAGTGGAGGAAAGGAAGTAAGAGGAGGAGAAAGTGGCTATGGAGCAGAAAATCCACTGTAATGGGAGTGAAATGGGAACAGTTGAGCGTTGAAAGGGAAAAAAAAACATAAGAAAAAATATCCAACAGCCACTGAGCAGCATCAGAAAGAATAAAAAAATAGCCATTTTCCAATTTCCATCTTTTCGGTTCCTTCCTGTCAATGCATTCTAATGGATTCTCTCTCTCTCTCTCTCTCTCTCTCTCGCTCTCTCTCTCTCTCTCTCTCTCTCATAAGGCAGGCCGTGTACAGGCTCAGGAGTGACAGCACATTAAAGTGCAAAAGCAAACAGAAACATTAACGGCGGCTCCAATCTCTCCAGGAAACATCTCTGCCATCTTGAGTGCTTGATACTGAATAATCACTCCGGCTTTAACGCTCCAGGAGAACCATTCAGCTGATTTTAGATTATTGACTGAATGAAACCCAAGTGCCTGTTAACTGGAACAAATTAAGGATGGGAAACACGAAGACTTCCCTCAATTACAGGACTGCAATTACAGAACTGAAAGTGTGTGTGGTGTGTGTGTGTGTGTGTGTGTGTGTGTGTGTGTGTGTGTGTGTGTGTGTGTGTGTGTGTGTGTGTGTATGTGTGTGTGTGTTAAACTGTTTACTGGATTTACTTTTTCTTTTTTTTCTCCCCCCACAAATCAATTTGTCATATTCAGGGACACGTATGAGAAGCAATTTATTTAACACTTAGGAGAATTAGTTATTTCCAATTTCTCTAGCTGACATTTAAGCTGCGTTGAGGTGGCATGAACGCCTTTCTCTTAACAGCGAGAGCAAAGGTCAATTAATTATCAAATATAAAATTCATATTTATAGTGGCTAAAGCTCTCTATTCATAATCCATCCAGGTTGTTTACATAGAGCTTAGCATTTCAAAACAGGCAAGGGTTATTATTATAATACCTGCTGAGAGAAGGCTGATGCTCTGAAAAACAGAGGCCAAGAGTCAGGAGTTCTTTGAAGGCCATGAAAGCAGGTGTATTAAAGGAGAATGACTTAAACACAAATACGGTCATTTATTTACTATTTCTATCCACACTCACCAGTGAATCTACATCTAGTTATATATAGAATGCTGCTCAATTTATTGTTGTCAGTTATTATGATTGTTATTAATAATCATTATATATATATATATATATATATATATATATATATATATATATATATATATATATATATATATATATATATATATATAAAATATATATAAAATTAACTCCCATTATATACTGTATATATATATATATATATATATATATAATGGGAGTTAATTTAGATTTAAGAATCATGGGCAACAAAAGGAGTGAAGTTCAGGGAGATCAGGAGGACTGGACAACTTAGATTGGAATGAAACTTGGACATGGAGTGAAATAGTTAGTTTAGAAAGGTAGTGGCTAATATTGCATAGAATCATTATACTTAAGATTATATAAAGATTGTATAAAGATTGTAATTTGATTTGCATGGGCAAATGGATGAGGTTTAAAGCCTTATGTGATTTACTGCAGTCTATAAAACAAACAAACACAAAAATGAACCTTTATAGCAGTTAGTAAATAAATTGTAGGAAGTTATTTGATAGATTACTGAGACTAAGAAATTAAAATGAATAGTGACTGTCTAAGTTCATTGCTTGTTAGCAGAATTAGCCCAGTATCTCCAGTTGTAAGCTTTAAAAACACACATTGGAGATGATGGACTGCATCTGGGCTAAGTGATAAGTAATTTCATTTAAAGTCTTTTGTGAAACTAAGTAGTAATTAATTTTAAAAATGTGTTGGGTAAAGTTAATACATTTTAAAAACTTTATATCCTTTCTGTATTTGTCTCATCATTTTGGTCCACCACACGTTTCATTTTGAGCACCACTATACAAAATTAGCACATTTTAGTTGCCCTGTTACTCCATCTTTAGGACCCTGTAGTGACCAGTGGATACACCTGTATGTCAAGCCCACTGGGCTAATAATATGGCTCTAGACTACATTGCAAATGTGGGCCCCCCTCAGTGTAAGCCTGTCTCGAGCTTAAGTAATGAATGAATGATGACGATGATGATGATGATGATGATGATGATGATGATGATAATGAACTCCATAATGTAAAAGTTCTAGTCATTAAAGGTGTTGCTTAAAAGTATAGTTCCAAACCATAACCTTTAAGAACATCTATATTAAATAATGTAGACCATGACTGGACTGGTCATGGTCTAAGCATGAGAGAGAGTTTGGTCTTCCTGTGGAGAGGCTTCCTTGCTGGAGCGATGTAAATTGTGTGAAGGGCATTAAGCTGGGATTAGGACTGACTCAGGTTTAATTCCTTCCCCTGGAATAACATCCAGAGTGAATCCACTGAGAAGATTGCCCACAAAGCAGCCTCACATACACCAGGGAAACAGCTTGTGTGTGTGGAGGGGGGTAGGGGTTCATTCACCTTCAGGACAAAAGTGTTCTGACTTTGTATCAAGACTTGGGGAAACCAGGGCTGATCTAAATGACTAACACATCTCCTGAGTCTGTAAAGAATTTGGTTACACTTGGATGTGCGGATGATCAGATCTTCAAATTCTTACCAAACTCAACTGAGTATCAGTTATGTTGGGGTTTGGATTTTGGGATGAAGTTATGGTGAAAGTTTGGATGTTTAGAGGTTATATTGAATAGAATCTTTTACATACAACTTAACATTCAGCTGCATTTCTTCCCAGTGTGTAACAAAGGTGGAACCCTTTTTTCATGCAATACAGAACCCTCTGTTAAAGGGTGCTTATTGTTGATGTGGGAGAAATGGTCAGCATGCTGACTGGAGACACTTTGATAAGGATCAGATTGTTATGTCCAGACCACTGGGTCAGAACAAGACCAGTGGTCGGGACAAGTGGAGATGCTTACAGAGGTCTGAGGAAACATAGGCCAGTTATGGTGATGTGGTTTTGGACAACCAAGGTCCAATGATTCACAAGGGTGATGGGAAATTATCTAATATCAAGGCAATGCATCTTATTACTGAGTTTATTTACATTATTGCTTATTTCAAGAATATTATCTCCAGCCTCGCTTAGAAATTTCATATTATTTTAAGTCATTTAGGACTCAAAAGAAGCACAAACCATCATTCTTGTGTTGGAATTTAAGGTATAAACTCTTTCATTTGATTCAAGAATTATGCTATTGTTCCATCATCTTACTTCAAGGATTTTGAGATGGAGCCAAACTACACTGAACAGTGCTTATTTGTCAAGACAGGCAGCAGGTATTACAGCAGCATGCACTGAAGAATCACAGAATTACTTCACAATTATTCTTCACACCATGTTTCAGATTTGAGACAGATTCATTTTGTTCATACTACATTGTTTTGTCATCCAGGATGACAGCATTGCGTGCGGTAAAAACAGAGATGTTAGGCTTGTGTGAATTGGCTAGAAGTTCCACAGAAACCCTTGAGCTTTGTTTTCATTCTAAAATGTAAATGGTCTTTGTTGGTTTTCTCATTTAACCTGTTTAAAGCATCTGATCTGCTTTCATATTTTTCTACACCAGCTATTTTTAATAGCACTACATTATTTTTTTTCTCTGTATATGTTATAAAAATAGTTTAAAATGCTAATCAAAGAAAGATTCTTCTTCTTCTTCTTCTGCTTATTATTATTATTATATTACTATTATTATTATTATTATTATTATTACTATTATTATTATTATTATTACTATTATTATTATTATTATTATTATTATTATTATTATTATTATTATTATTATTATTATTATTATGCAGTCTAACATTTTCAATATCAATTTAAACACCAGTTACCAATTTCAGGTACCCTTTGGTTCCCCCTTTGGTTTGATTGCAAAAATGTCAGTATGAACACAAAGCAAACCAGGTCTAAAAGGTAGCAATATGTCAATTTCTTCTTTGGTCAGGACCAAGTCTTTATCTGACCAAATTCATCTGGGCTCCTATTAATATGTCACTTGTACGTAACACTCACTGCCGCATCCCTGCAGGATCTTCCCTAAGAAACCTATCTTCATAGAGATACATATGATCCAGAATGCAGCTGATATTTTTGCTATTATATATTTCTCTAATATGACACAGGCGTGTGATTCCTCAGAGATGAAGATGGAGCGCACCAGTCCTGTGAGGAGAAATGTCCCAGTGAGGTCCCTTATGACATTTGCTCCTTTTGTTTTTCTGCTTGTTGTAGGGTGGTTTTTCCTACACTGAGAACTCTACAGCTGTACCACGACACTTTCAGCTTATTACAAAACAGCCACATACATCATGCCCTCCCTCTCATTCTCAAACCCTTCTCCATTCTTTCACTCTTGCTAATTCTTCTCAAGCTTTCTTGTTATTTGTTGTGCTATTTGGCCTCTTTTGAGCCTTGGTTCCTCTCAAGGTTTCTTCCTCTTCATCTGAGGGAGATTTTCCTTACAACTGTTGTCACTGGCTTGCTTGAAAGACACTCGGACCTGGATCTTTGTAAAGCTCTGTTGTTCTCCACGCTCCAGTGTTGTATAGACTTGAAGAAAGCTTACAACCATGTTCCTCAAGGCATCTAGTGTGATGTGTGGTGTGTGATGAGACCCACGCAGTCCTTACATTGGTTTTGTTTTGACTGTGTCCATATGCTCTAAGTCAAGCTTGTTCAGAGTTGCTCCTGGATGCTGTCTGGGTTGTGTCTGCTGGCTTCTGTCAGCATAAAAAAGAATTTGAAATAATGCTATGGCATGAGTTTCTGTTTAAAAACTTTTAATTAATCTAAATACTGAGATTTGAAGGCTTACTCATATCAGGGCAGGCCTTTGAAAAAGACTACAATTATGATGTGAGGAGATTTTTTTTTCCTGAAACTGCATCATCAGGACCATAGATGAGATTCATGGCTGAATGTAAATCTGGTGATGACATCAGCCCATCTCATCGATCAGTCAGAGTCTGCATGCAGGTTGAGCATGTACAAGTGGACAGAGCAGTAAAAATGCACCAGAAGGCCGCTATAGCCTTTAACCTGGGATTTAATCCAGTTGTATTCCAAGATGGATTACTGGTTGGTAATTCATCACACAATGATGTAACCACAATGGTTATATAGGTTACATCTTGTAGTTTGTTATGATATGTATCGTGTCTGTTGGTTACTCTGATTCTGTTATATGACCCCTGAACAGGGGCAGAACATTTGTCCTGGATGTATTAAGTTCAAGTTTTTTATCTTTTATGGAACTTTCCAGGAACTATAAAAGTCACTTGCATGGGATATAACAAAACAAGTAAAGCAATTCTCATCATCGTACTTCCTCTTTATAAAAAACAGCATTCAGTTTTCCAAGTGTTGATGTTAATCTGTTAGATGAAACTTGTGACTGCAGACTAGTTAAAGATTTTTTTATAGGAGAAAATTGAATTATCAATGTGGAGATAAGCCATTTCCTGTCCCATTGGAATTATAAGGTCCTAACTGATATTTCTATCAAAATTTAGTTACTTAGTAAACACTTACACTTACACTGACATGTGCGTTTTGGTGATTGAGTTACTGGTATGCTGCTAGGTGATGCCTTTTTAAAAAATACACCTTGACAGAAAAAAGGTTGGGAAACATAATGTAAGTAAACTGCAAAATGATGGCACTCAAGACAATGGTGCATCCAATCAAACACGAGCAGAAATAAAATCAGTGTAAACTATGTACAGTCCACAGAGACAGGAAATATATCTTTGTTTCAACCCCTGGTGCAATTGCATTGATAGTGTGATTAGTGTGAGTAGGTATGAACGCTGCCTTTTGGTCTCTGGTAAGCGCCAAAGAAGTGTATCGAGACCATCGAAGTCATCTAGAGGAATCAAACACAGGGCATAATGACACAAGACAGTTGTCTGCCTGTGTCTGCCCACTTACTCAGTGGTGAGCCTGTGTGCAGGCCTGCCCACGTTTCTGTCTAATGCTTTAAATGTGAAAACTTTGTGGCAGTGTGAGCATCAACAAAGAAATCTGACAACATCCGTTGTAATTTGTGCAACTTTCATTTGAAAATCCAGTGCATGTCTAATACGTGGCAATGTGACTCAGTCCGAATAGCCAGACTGGCTTGGCACATGAAGCATTGCACTTTTGCATGTGCGTGTCAGTTTAGGAGTGTGCACCTTCAGACAAATGTCAGATATAGCTTACTTTAAAATGAGGATAAACATCCCAAAAAATACTATTGTGAGAAATGTGGGCCTCTTTAGCTGCTATGTAAGCCTGGGTCTAACCGCAGTGTTGCTCTTTAAGAAAATATACATTTTCTTTATTTTTTAGCAAACTGCATATCTTTTTGGCGATGAAAAGCACTTTTTTAGTGATTTACTGATTAGACATGCATGAAATCTACTGAAAATGAAGCACAAAACACACACACACACACACACACACACACACACACACACACACACACACACACACACACACACACACACAGCATGTACAGTGTGCTACATGTGAATGAAGACAGACATGAGTGTGTTTCAACTTCACACAAACTGAATCAGCCATGCTTGAACACGGAACATGACTGCCCTCTCGTGTGAAGTTAGAATTGCGTGCATGTGTGTGTGTGTGTGTGTGTGTGTGTGTGTGTGTGTGTGTGTGTGTGTGTGTGTGTGTGTGTTTGAGGGCAGTCAGAGTGAGAAAGTGACTCTGCCAGCATGGTGTGAGTTGGGGGGGGTTGGGGGTGTGGGGCAGCAGATGGAAGATAATAGCATTTAGAGACGTTCCATTTAGGGGATTAAAATGCAGCAGAGCCAGCTGCCCCCCCACCCCCCACCCCCCTCCACTCTCCAAGCAGAACATTGCTGAGGCAGAGTGTGTGAGTGAGCTCCACAGCAGCCCAAACATGTGTCCTTGGACTGTTGCACTCCCTCTGGCGTCCTTCCACCTCCTCCCTCCTTCACTCTCTCTCCTTTCTTCTCAGCGACCCTCTGTCTGGAACACAAATGTGCATCATCTCTGCACACATTTAGAAATGCTTTGCTATTATTAACTAATTGACCACATCAGCCTCATCCTCTCTAAGAAGCACGCATCATACACTGAACATGTTTTTGCTGATTGACTGCATCTGAGCTCATGGATCAGTCTCGCCACTTGTTTCTGGAGAGCTTGTCATGTGCAAATGTTTGGGCACCCCTGTGAAATTAAACATGTGTCTAACCTGTTTTGCAAATCCAGGTGAGGTTCTAGTTAGATGGTCAGATATTGAGCCTGTTTGTAGGTCCACCAGACATGCAAAAGTGTGTCTGGACTGACCAACACGATACAGACATGAAAAGACATGTCTTTTTTGATCATCTTTTGTTTGCTAGGCTAATATGCTTCTGCACCCTTTCACACACAATTCACTTTTATTTGCTTAATTTTACAGATAGAGCAGTGAAACACAATATTAAAGATGTTGTTCCATTCCAAATAAAATGTGCCATGTGTGTTAAATTCAGCAAATAAACAGGAATAATGTCTAAAATGTAATCATACACATCTCTGCAGCGATAACCTGGGATAATCAGGGAGGCCATTTTGAACAACCATTCCAATGACAGACATTTGAAGCAAATGAATGAAAATTACATTAAATTATATCTTCGCTGTAACAACCTGGGTTTTTGCAAATTTCTTAATAAACTGACTCTGAGTTTTCTAAGGTGACCAGATATCCTCTTTTCCCTAAACATGTACTTGTTTTGGGAAAATTGCATTGCATTTAACTCAGTGTTCACATCTGCAAATAAACAGATTTACATTCACATCATCATTATCATTCAATCTCCAAAATTTGCAGTTTTGCAGGAAAAAGGGAAAAACGTAACTTTCAATGGAAATCAATGTAAAGAAGTTTCATTCCAACTAATTAAGGAGCATTTCTATTGATCCATTCCTCACAAATTTCCAACACAATATAAAGATATGCTGAAATTATATAATGTCAATACATTTATTTAAGTAAAATTTAAGGACAGTCACGGAACACAAATCCAAATGGACTAAATATTCTGAAATGTTCAATAATCAGATCAAAGTCACAGACAGTTGTAGCCTGTTACACAGAACAGGAGAAAGGTTTTAAAAGGTAGCTGACATAATTTTATTTATGTATTTTATAGATTAATACACACAAAATCCTAAATATGGTAGACGCTCATGTGTCCCCAGTGTCCTCTTTCAACAAAAAAAAAAAGCCACCCTAATTGACCAGTTTATCAACACTCTATTAAGAGTTTTGCATTTTGAAGAACCACTCTTGAAGTTGAATTCTACTCAAACAGCTCCATGTCTGGCACATGGGGATGGATTACAGGCATTAGCCTGAATGTCTGGGGAGTTGTGGGGGGGTTGGCGGTGCTCTGCAGCCCCTTAAACATCTCCATTAATCACATCATTACAAAGCCTCTCTTGCTTCGAGAGCACAGTTTCAGCCCTCTATCTTCTTTATCACATTAGCGCTTAATTAAGAATTATGTCAGAGCATCTTGGCTTTAATTATCTGAATGCCTGCTCCATTTATACAGTGAACTGGTCACAAGTGCATTTGAGGACCAGCCAGGAACTTAAAGCGACACTTCACAATTTCCATGTCGACCCCCAATGTAGTCAGTCGTTGCAGCTTCATTCTGCTGCTCAAAAGGCGAATCCAAAAATCAAATGTTGATGGCATTAATAAACCACCAAAACGAAACAAAACTTCCAGGTTAATGAAGAACACCAGCTGTGACTTGCCAGTGATTTTCACAAACCCGTCTGTCATGCTAAGCTTGTCCGAAAGCTTGTAAAGGCATGAAAAATAATCTAACCTCCAGGTCTTTGGTCCTTACAACACATTGCCTCGCTGTCATTATTTATTGTTGTGATGGGGTAGCTTGGTCCAATCCCACTGTGCAGCTGTTTATTAATAACAATAGTTATTATTGTGTGTGAAGGGGCTACAGTTATAGAACAGATGTCGTTCACTGAGTTTTGTAAAAATCTGTGGAGTGGGCTTCTCACAGAAAGACATTTTACAACAGTTATCTGATAACTGACCAAACTAGCTGACTGCTGATTATCTGACACTGTAATGAACTATGTTAGTATAATTCCATAGTGAGAAATTTTTTTTATTGAAAAACTGGTATTCTGTATAATTTTTTGACGGAACTGCGAAGGAATGTATATATATATGTGGATGTGTGTGTGTGTGTGTGTGTGTGTGTGTGTGTGTGTGTGTGTGTGATTTTCAGTTAGGTGGACAGAAAGTTTAAGGATACTTTGTGTACTTCAAGTGTAAAAAACCTGTCTCACAATATCAAAGCTACAATATTACATTCCCGCTGGTTGAAGTTCTTCTGGTGTAATGATTGCAGTGTAGCATTTCCAGAGTTATGGCACACTAATTACACTAAACCTATTCCAATGATTATGCTCTGATTTACAGTAAAAGCACCGTTCCCTTTTCTCAAACCAAACCTACACCCCTGTGAAGAGTCTCAGCTTATCAGAGAGAGTTGCTGAAGAGAAGAGTTTATACTGTCCACACTTTTCTACCAGCCTGGAGGTCATATAGGAAATATATAGGAAAATATAGACCCAAAGACCCAATCTGAGCAGGAGCTGAACACTGAGCACTTATCTGTGGAGGAAAGAAAACCGACTAAAGTGTAGAAGATTGTGAGAAAGACCTGTAAATGTCGGTGTCATCAAGAGAGAGGCGGGGTGAGGTAAGTCTTTGAGGCAGTGCATATATATGTGTGTGTGTGTGTGTGTGTGTGTGTGTGTGTGTGTGTGTGTGTGTGTGTGTGTGTGTATGTGTGTAATTTCTGTAAAAAATAAAAAAAGTAAAAAAAAATGAAGTCCATTCACGAGCCAGCTAATCAAATTAGGCCTGTCACACTCCCCGTCACGCAGAAGAAATATGTTTGCTTGTTTTAATTTCTTTTCCATGTAATGTTGACCCTGAGGGTTGCAAATATTTCCCCTTCTCTCTCTCTCTCTCTCTCTCTCTCTCTCTCTCTCTCTCTCAACATGCTGATTAAATTCAATTTTATTCAAATGAAATCCCCCTCACCATGCCAGCATGGGAGTGCTAAGACACACACGCACACACACACACACACACACACACACACACACACACACACACACACACACACACACACACACAGGCACAGATAATTAAGCAGAGGATGTGTTTCCTCTCCTCTCTCACTTTTTTAATTACAACTCTTTTGAGTGAGAGTGAGAGAGAAAGGCAGTAAAATATGGAGACTTCCTATGAGGGATGAAAAAAGCGAGTGAGCGTAGCTGATAGTCACACACCAGCATAATAAGTGTGAATATGATGATCGTGATTATGATGCAGCCCGCAGATAACAGTGATTAGATGAAGCACCGTATTTATCAACATGTCAGGAGTAGTAGAGTTACAGTCCAACAACAGATCACAGAAGACTACAGATAACATTTAACATAGTTGCTAATGGACATGGCTATAGACAGACAGAGAGAGAGATTAGATAGAGAGATAATTTTGCAATATATCTATCAAACACAGTCTCTAAGCTGTTAATCAGCCCTTCAATACCTTTATTAGATCCTTTATAAAACCTCCAAGGAGTCACTTACAGTTTAGAATAACATCCTCAAGTCATTTCCAGCAGCGTAAGTAAGGAAGAGCAATGAACAGACCACCTTCACCTTCTGAAAAGCAGACATAACTAACCAAAATCTTATTGTGAAATAATAACAACCTCTAAGCTGGTAATTAATCATTGGGACCTAACAACGTTTTAAAACCTACAAGGAGTTGATGAAGAATAGGATAACATAAAAAAAAAATATTTATAGTTAAAATAGTGGCTCATAAAGGTAAAGTACGGTACAGTTCAATTATATAAACTGCAAAAATGACCCTAGAGAACTGTTTCTAGGAATGTACCACCTTGGATATCAATGCAACTACTCAGCAACAGCACAGCAATTACTTTTAACAGCACAGAACTACCCAGCAACCACCCAGCGAAACCCTAGCAATCACCTAGGAATTGCCTGTGCTGTGTAATCACTCTTTTTCTTGCCGTTGTCTGTTGTCATTCATTTCCTTAATGCCTTGTAATGATGTGATTACGATATTAAAGTGTACTGATAAGTTTTTGGGGGAAAACTCTAAAACTGAAATGAGGCTCTTGCACCTTGTTGGGCCACCATATGTATGGCATCCTGCCGCACCTATACTCACAGATGTTGCTGTTGTGCCCATAAATTCTACACTACAATATGGGGTCGAGGCTCACGTTCCAGCCTTAGTTGTGTCTCAGCACCCTTACAAATGAGTTTTTTGCTGTTGTTTAATTTTTAAAACTGACGTTTTCTCTAATAAGATGAATAAATATTATGACCATTGAAAGTGTACAGTTAACATTGTAACAATTCAATTACAAGAGACCGCTTTGCCTTTCTCTCTCCTACCCTCAAATGTCTGTTTACAGATGGTCCTACCCAACACAGTGTCTGTGGACACTGGTCACATTGGGTGCTTATCACCCCTGATGCTCTGATCCTAGAATCACTCCTGGTTCCAACTGCCAAATAAATCCTCAATTGGTGATAAATTTGGTTATCAGAAAGGCCAAGAAAGTGTTGCAATCTGACAGAGACATTCCTTGGAAACCCTCGCTGTGTTGTGTTGCCATTAGAGGTGTCAGTGTCCCTCAAGTCACTACTAGGGGTGACTGTTGTATGCAATGGCTCCCCAGATCACAACAGCTGTTGGGCAGTTGTTGTGTTGTTCCACAGCAAAAACAGAATTAAAGCACTCACCAGAAGCTCTCTGTACTCTAGCGCAACCATCACTGGAACCCAAACAGAACCTGGAGTGCTCACTAAACATGATATGGTACCTAAAAAAAAAAATGGGCAAAGACAGAAGCATTTTTCCACCCTCTTGTGCCCTCACCTGGTGTTTAATCAGCCCACAACTGTAATCTTTTACATATCTTCCTGAGACACGACCGCTTGTCCAGGGAATGGCCTACAGCATTGGCCTATATTATTACTCCACATTTTCAGCAAAACGACATTTTAGAGAAAAATACATGAAACTGGTCAATTTAAAAGCCTGGACAACTTTAAAATGACGTCAGGACAATTGAACATGAGCAATGCAGCTTTAATAAGATCACTGAAAGGCATGTAATCAGCTTTCATCTGGCAGAGAAATCCATTTTCTGGCCTCTAACAGCAGAGTGCAGGAAAAAAAAAAAAAAACACAAGCAGAGAATATGAACATGAAAGAAAAACACAGCAGAAGCAGAGTTTAGCCAAGACTAAAGGCTAATTGCCTATGAAATGAGATTTTAAGCAGCAGAATTAACGGAGGTCAGAGCGCACAGAGGCAGCAGGGGCAGAGGAGAGCAAGCCACAGTGGAAATTACATTTGAAATGTTGATCTGAGACCAGTTATGCCATTTCTAATAACAACCAGAGTTAGCTTATTCAGAGGAAAGCGTGCCCTGGACATGCAAAAAGGGCAGCTTTTGCTAAGTGAAGGCCAAGAAGCACTTGTTTAGCTGGCAGCCAAAGTATGTTCACGTTGGTAGCACTAATGATTCCTTACACTGTGTGCTGCAGCTTGATGTGTCAAAGATGCACTTTCTTCACTGGGAATTGCACAGACTGCTTCTGGTACTGCTTTTACACCAGGATTATTTTAAGGAGGTTATGGGCCCTGAGTCATCATTTTGTATGTCTTGTTTATTAATGTTAAATTACATTAATACACTATGTGGGTAAATATTTGTGGTAGGGTTACCTCCAAGTACTGATTCACTTCAAATCCATCTCACAAGAGTAGCATAGTGAGGGCATAACATAGTGCTAATGTTAGCAGTATCCTGCAGCCACTGCTGATGAAGCACGAAGGTGAACAGCCAAAGGTTAAACATAATCGTGTGGAATACTTTTTTACAGCTCGTGTAGACGTTCACACTCTGACGTGTGTGTGCATTGAGGTTCCAAGCGGTTCATGTGTGTGTTTCATTTTGCTGCACATTCCTGTCAGTTTGTACTATGTCTGACTCAACCAAAGCTGCTGTAAAATGTGTAAAACTAATTCTGTCTCGTGGGGAAGCTGAGTAAAGAGTCTGCTCTGGTGTTACACGTGTAGTCCACACTACATCAAAGCTAATCTAGCACTATTAACAGCAAAAAATATGATGTCTGCTGTCGTTGTAGGAGAGTCGGGATTCGTCAAGCACGGCCAGACATCAGCAGTGAATCACTCTGATGTGTAAAGAAATATATGGGCATGTTTCTTTTTATATGTGAGGTTTGTTTCAAATATATATATATTTATTTTCAAAATATAACTTCAAAATATATTTGGAATTGCAGTACATTATGGATTCTTGGCCTCTTTCATGTTATTACATATCTCTTATATAAATAGATATATTTTCAATAAGGGGGTAAAAAAATACTGTTAGGTACAGATTCAGCACCATGACTAATGCCAAGCGTGGTCTAGAGGACTACAAGTCTCTAGACACCACAAGACCCGGGCCAACAATGGGACCTTTGCCAAACACTTTAATTGCAATTACTATAGCATGTATTAATTATAAAATCTCACTGAGATTAAAAGTTTTATCATTTTCCTGCCTCTGGTGTCCTTCTGGTAGAACTCATGATGGTTCACATTCCAAAAAATGATGGTGTTCCATCTGATACTTTTAGGATAAGGTAGGGGGATTAAATGTTTTAGTACCCCAGGAAACAATAAATGAGCAGATGTCTCAATATGTTTGTCCATGTAATGTAGGGAGGTTTTCAACTGTATGCCAACTCTCCTGGAAAGACTTTTCTTTAGATTTTGCATTGCTGTGAGGAGGACTTGATTGAATTCAGCCATGAAACCAGGCTAATGATGGAGGATTAGTTATCCCAAATGTATTGGATGGAGTTCTACTGCTTCCCAGATCAATGCTGGTGGGCTTTATACTGCTCTTATCAACAACTGGCCTTTGACACTATTACCTACGACTGATAATGTTGTTTAGATTTTGTATACTGGGTACACTCACCGAACTCCCTCGTAGCTCCACTTCCTTGGTGTTCTTTTAGAGACTGTAGAGACTTTTGTGTTAGCCATCCTCTGGGCTTTCATCAGTGGTCTGATGGAAGCTGGATGTTCCTGTGTGAAAGACAAACTGTCAATTTGTGTAAAACCCCAGCAACACCTCCATCCCTGGTATGCTAGAACCAGCAACACACACATACACACATTAATGTCAGTGTCACCGTTGAGCTGAAGGTGGTCTGCCAGGATAATTGAACTGTAAACTGTAAACCTGTCCACCTATTTGTTTCCATTAAATGAGTTTTCAATAAAATGGCCAAGACGTGTAGGTGGATACGTGGAAAATGAAAAGGGAACTTTAGTTTGCCTTTGGAAGTTGGCAGAGGCAATCCTCTCCCACCATTATCACCGGCCAAACAACACCACCCTCAATATGTGTGAGTGTGTGTGTTTGCATCAGCAGACGGTGACGAATCCGTCTCAGTGAGAGGTAAAAGACTGTGCCGCGTCTCTGAGACTAATGGCACTTTTAAGAGTCATTTGTTTGTCTTTCCTGACTGGATAAAGATGCTCTTCATTAATAAAGCATGCACTCACAAACATCACTCTCCATTAAAGTTGGAGGACCACTTCGCTCCATCTCAGCCAGACTGAGGTACATGATGCAGACTGAGATAATACACTTAAAGTGAGTGCTTGATACGAGAGGGTCTCACCATCAACTTAGAAGCAGGACATGCAATTTCTGTTGGTTAAGCTGGCGTTCGATTGAGATTATGTTACTATCTCAGCATAGTTCTACTGTTTGGGACCACCAGCACTAATTGTGAGTGACAGAAGAGATGGACTTACAAGGCTAACCTATTTTGTTTGGACCTGTCCCTTGAACTCCACCTTCAACATTTGAGAAAATATTCAACCCCCATAAGGCACATTTAAACTGATTTATGCATGAAAATGAACAAGTCTGTGTCAAATTATGTCACTAACTTATTTATATAAGTTTTTTTTTCTAGGTTGGACATGTATGTTATGCAGTTTGTCCACTAAAGGACGGTTCAGAGTCAAAGGTTTGGACAACAACAAACATGGTAATGGTGACAGAGGTTGTGATAATGTACTTGGATCAATAAAGATAACAGAGGTGATGGAGGAAACACTGCCATTAGTTTCATTTCTATTAAAGTTTCTTTTTTCTCATGTCCAGAGACGATGGACATGGTCATGTTTCTCTTGGACCATTGGCTACACTGCTCCCAGTTTCCAGTGGTGCTACTCCATTCCATCCATAAGCTGTAAGTGTACAAATGCCAACAAAACGAACACAGACGTCAGACTGAAGGCTCCATCCATATCCATATTTGTACTCAACACTGAGGATAAATGATTAGAAGTTCAGATTAGATTCAGATTCATCTGATTCACACACTTGTCCCAAATAGTATTTGTATGGAAAAATAATATACTCCTTAACAAACTGTCAGAATTCCTTATTTGTCAGCAGAAATTGACTTTGACTCGCTCGTTGTAGAACATGAGCTTTTTTGCTATTAATTTACACCTGTTTTGTTAAGCCTTGAGCTTGGGATCATTGTCCTCCAGAAAGGTGAAGGTTCTCCCGTGTTTAATAGACTGTTGTCGTGCAGTATTTCCCTGTACATTAGTTTTAACAAGATGCCCAGTCCCTGCTGAGGAGGCTCTTTCTCACAACATAATGCTGCCACCACCATACTTTACTGTTGGGATGGAGTTTGCTGAGGAATTTTTATTCATGTATTTGTCAGCTTTAAAAGATGCCTTCGCACAACATGACACTGCCACCACTATGCTTCACTGATGCAAAATTAGGTGTTACACCACATATAGCATTTTGAATCATGGCCAAAAACGCTGTAACTTTTAAGTATTTAAGCCTTATCAGTGCATCAAGACATGACTGTTCATGCACTAAGGTTGACAAATGACCAAAACAGGTTGATGAGGCCTCTCACACTTTGCCAAAAAAATTTCTGGCCATGAAATAAGATTAAATTCTCTTTCAGTCTCAAAATCATACCCATACAAATACACCCTCAATGCCTCAGCTAATGTATTTAATATTTCTCTGTTCTAGCCAGGCTGGCAGTAGCCCAGAGCTGTGGTCAAGGAACAAACTTGCGACTTGAATAATAATAATGTCTGACCACTTCCAGTTCAACAGATGTTTATGTCCGTGCAGCCTTTCACTGGCACAAGGTTTTAGTTCTAAGAGCTCCAAACCTCGCTGGTCATTTGGGTTGTAATTGAGGGCGCCTTTCTGACATAATGCAACATTGTCACGGCGACAGGGTCATTAGTGTCACTGTGGAACTTGGTGCTGGAAACGACACGTTTCAGCTGGTGACTTCAAAACAACTTTCAGCAGTGTGGGCCGACAATGCCATCAAAGATCAGCAGAGGAATTCAGCTCACGTCCTCTCAGCTCTCCTCTCTCAGCTAACACCGAGACAGATGGGGGGAAAAGACAGAGGGTGGCACAGCTAACACTTTCTCTTACTTTTTTCTTTATTTCTTTCCTTTTTATCGCCTTGGGAGTGTAAATCTCTGACCTCAACACAATCCTATTCTCGTGTGACTCTCTTGTGACTTGAACCCGGCACCTAAACCACTCCTGTGTTGTTTGGCCTTGAACTTGGGATCTTTTGTCCTTCTGAAAGCTGCAGTTTCTCCCATGCTTTGGTTTCTCAGCAAGCTTTAGAAGCAGGATGTCTTGTAGTATATGCTTGCATGTTACCGTCCATTCATCAGTCATTCAGTTTTAGAACATCAACCTTGCAACTTGCTACTGCCACCACTATGCTTCACTGTTGGAGTGGTGTTTGTTGAGTAATCAACTGAAATGTCACACAACGCATTAGAATTTTTCATCTCATCTACCCTGTGTGTTTATTTTGTATATTTGGTTTGATAATTTCTTGCAAAAAAAAAAAATGTAGGTACAACTGATACGTATGCAAAATGTAATATATTCGATTAGATCAGGGGTGTCAAACCAGGTGAGAAATGGGCTGGTGGGGCTGCAGGTTTTCACTCTAAACAATCAGCAGCAGCAGCTGATTCCACTTACTTAATCAATTAGCCAATCCTCAAACAACTGATCACATGAGCTTCTGTTTGGCAGGAATGAAAACCTGTAGCCACATTGGCCCATTTCTGACCCGGTTTAATGCCCCTGTATTAGATGTTTCATGGTTCTTCAGATGTGTCCTGAAACTTTTGGGTCAAAGAATGCATTTCGCTAAGAGTGTCACTTCAACCTGAAACCCCTAAACCCATTTTTTGAGAATCATCATGATGGGATGATCCAGACATATTTTACATCATGTATATTTATGTTCTGCATATGTCCAATTTATGAAATACCCAACATATACAATATATATATATATATATATATATATATATATATATATATATATATATATATAAGTCCCATAAGTAATGGGACTCAAAATGCAGATCTAAGACCTAAAAATGCAGTTTTAAGAATAAGTTTACTTAAGTTTTAACTTTAAGTTAACTCAAGGGCCACATCAGTTTCAGCAATGGTGTAACTCATAAAGTAGTTGAATGCATCCCCTAGAAGGGAGAATAATATTCAGTCATATATTATTAATACATATTCTACAACATATTCCCAATCCTTTAGTTTGAAATCCAGAAACTGCCAAACTAGTAGTCCAGCCTCCGATAAATGTTCTGCTCTTTTGCTGCAGTGGCCAACTGAGGAGATGAAAAAGCAAACAGAAATACACCAGACTGGACACAGCTAAGCAGAAAAGGTTGAATCAGCTGAATCACCACCTTCACATCTGTTTTTACACCCTCACTTTACACGCATGCTGCCTCACTGTAGCCAAGGCAGGATGACCCAGTGCAGACCGATTCATAATGCAGCTCTGATTGACTGAAAGCCTGGAGCTCCACAAAACCATCACCGTCAGTCAGACACAGACCTGTTGTCCTGCTCCGGCCTGAGGAACTGGAGCTTTTGTATTTTTCTTAAGCTAACACTTCATTCAGCTGAGGAGGAATCAGTCAAGCCCTTTGTGAGCAGAGCTCCTGTCTTGGAGCTGGAAAGCAGAATGTTTGATTTTCACTGTTACACTGTCAGTTTGTAACACTTGCTTTTACACGTTTTTTTTTTTTTTTTCTGAAAATAAAAGCACTAGATGGGAAAACAACATGTTAGATGGATTTTATTGCATTCAGCCTCACAAGAGCATCAGTGAGGTCAAGTACTGAATGTTGGATTGGTTCTGCCTCTCCGACTCATCCAAGAGATGTTAAATAGAGCTCCATCACTCTAGAGCAGGAGTCACCAACCTTGCTCCTGGAGAGCAACCTTCCTGTAGACTTTCAATTCAACCCAAATCCACCCCACCTGATCTAGATAATTACTGGCTTCAAGTTCTTGATTGGCTGAATGGGGTGTGTGGAGTTGAAAGCCGCAGGATTGTAGTTCTCCAGGAGCAGGTTTGGTGACCATAGGGATCGATGGATGGTTGCTAGTAAGCTTTTTTGCTGTCAGTCGTACGGCAGGTCTGACTAGGTTAATGAGGAAATGCACATATGCACAACAGTTAGTGAACACAGGTGTCATCTCACATCACTTCAGATGCCTCCATACACACACCCCCTGCTGAGATCCCCCACCTCTTCACCTCCCTCACACACACACACACAACCCTGCTCCAGCTAAGGACCAGGTTTCTGGTGATGGACTATAAAAAAGTGGACTATATTGGTGAACTCGTTTTACAACTGCAAAACAAATAAATCAGATCTAACACGACTGACACAAACTGACTTGTGGCAAAGATGGTATCCTAAAGCCTAAAATAATGTCCTATGTGAAACCATTTTTGGAGCTATATAGAAAACATTTTCCACCAAGACCCTTAAACCGGGCAAAGAACCATTTAAGTATCCAAACGGTTCTGAATATATCATTGTAATCATACACGCATCCTGTATACAACCAGTTACAAACTGCAATTATCCTACATGCACTACATGTGCAAATGTTTGTGGACACTCCTTTTATTGAATGCATTCAGCTAGTGTTAATCTGTATTCCTTGGTGACACACACACCATTGACCTGTTGGGCACTGGAACCATGTTCTCTGGAATTCTGATACTCTGTCCAGTATTTTTTGGAATTTTTTGGAGAGCTGGGGATGAGTAGTCAATCTAAAATGAAATTTCCATAATTTAAATGAAATTCTGAAGAATGAAATTCTGAATTCTGATTATGTTGAGCTATATCCAGATCTATAGTAAAACAAAACTATTTGAAATATTTCACATTACATGTCTTCTTCTTTCAGCTGCTCCCTTTAGGGGTCGCCACAGCGGATCATCTGCCTCCATCCTGCCCTATCCCCTGCCTCCTCTACTGTTACACCAACCATCTCCACGTCCACATTCACTACATCCATAAACCTTCTCTGAGGTCTTCCTCTTCTCCTTCTGCCCGGCAGCTCCATCTCCAACATTCTTTGTCCGATATATCCACTATTCCTCCTCAACACATGTCTAAACCATCTCAACCTGGCCTCTCTGGCTTTATCTCCAAACTGCTCCACCTTCACTGTCCTTCTGATCCGCTCATTTCTAATCTTCTCCATCCTTGTCACTCTCAGCATCTTCATCTCCAGTTCAGCCTCCTGTCTTTTAGACAGAGCTACAGTCTCCAAACCATACATCATAGATTTCACATTACATATAAATAACATCCACCAGCACCCAACAGCTCCGCCCCGTTCACACAATAAGCTAATGGGGAGCATAGAGGTTGGAAATGTACCAATGAATTACTACTGATTACAATCTGTTTATATGGAGAATTTAAAATGGAATAACAAAGAAGCAGATCTGAGAGCTTTCTTCTTAATTTCTCTCCTGAACTAGAGGAGAGATTTTAAGAAGGTCTCAGATCTGGCTTATAGAAGGACCTTCAGGAGAAAATTTAAGAAGGTCTCAGATCTGGTTCTTTGTTATTAAATTTTCCAGATAAACAGTGGTTTTAAAGCAGAACAAGCTTAAATCACACAAGGGGTACTATAAACCATTCTGAAATGTTGCAAAGGAGTGTGTGTGTGTGTGCGTGTGTGTGTGTGTGTGTGTGTGTGTGTGTGTGTGTGTAAAAAAATCCATGTACCACCATCACAGTTTCACTTCACATTTTAATAGAATTTATCCAATAGTTTCTGTATGGATTAACATTTACAGACACCAGACCGGGGGTCTTTCTGTGGTTTCAGAGTTGATTTGCCCTTTCGAGAGGTTACAAAGTTATTGCAAAATGGTGTGAAACCTCAAGGAGTGAGTGAGTGAGAGAGAGAGAGAGAGAGAGAGAGAGAGAGAGGGTGGGAGAAAGAGCACGCGAGTGAGTTTTCTAACATTTCAGAAAACTGTCCGCAAAGCAGTCAATGCTATCAAGTGAGCAAATAGCGTGTTTGATTATAAGACGAGAGAGGGAAGCGAGAGGGAAGCGAGAGAGAAAAATGAGAGAAACAGTCACATCAAAGAAAGAAAGGAGTAGGTTTCTGAGGAGGGTTCAAAAGAAAGAACAAAGTCCCCTCAGAGTCTTACTGTCAGCAAAAGCACATGCGCGAAAGAGATGGAGATGAGATTAAAGCTGGAAAAAAAAAGATATAAAATTAAGACAGTGAGGTAGAAAGAGAGGAAAATGAAAGTAGGGTGGAAAAGATTATCAAACAGGTCAAACAAGAAGAGAGGAGAAAGAAGAAATGCGCGAGAGGGCAGAAAAGGGAAAATCTGAACTGGTTCAGAGCTGACTGGTAATCTCTACATTAACACTGAGCATTTGTTAATAAGCTTCTCTGCAGGAACCTGGATTGAGTCCCTGTAAATAACGGAGTGTGAAAGAGGAGTGTGAGATCGAGGATCAGGGCCCAGAGGAGGACAGTATGGACACTCAATTGTCTGGCACTCTCAGAGGACTAGAACAATTAACAAGAAGAAAATTGCAGATTAATAACGGCAGCTACTCCTCTACTGAGCTCCATTACCACCCATCCCAGCATATAGACCACCAGAGTACAAGAGCCCCCGAGGGAAGGAAAAGAGAGAAGAGAGAGACGAGAGAGTGCACGCTCTCTTTAAATGGTTTTAATGCTCTGATGTTTTAAATCTAAATGTAAATCTTAAAGGTTTTTAATATGAGCTTTCGTTTTACTGACACTTCATTGGCAATACTGTAAGTACAGAGGGTCACGCCAATAAAATTAATGTAATATGAATCAGAAACAGAATGAACATGAAAAAAGGGAGGGGAAAAAGGAAAGGAAAATAAATAAACAGAAAAAGAATTGAAGGAAAAAGAAAGGAAGAACAAAGAAATAAAGAAAAAAAGTGAAGAGGAGAACTAACAGGGATGTGAGGGGAACTAGAGCAACAGAGAGAAAGACAGGGCATGATGAGGTTTCCAGGCGGTCTTTAGTTGATTTCTGAGCCTCAGAGACAAAGACGACCAACAACAGCGCAACACAAACAAGAACCCAAAGCTGTGAGAAGAGAAGAGCACGGCTGGTATGTACACCACTGTGTGTGTATTTAGGTTTTTTTGGGTGTGTGACGTGAACAGCTGCCTCTCAGTAGTCTAGGACATCTGTAGCACCTTGAGAAGGCCGATCACGTGAACACAGTTAATGCTAATCGTATGTGGGTTTCCGATATCTACGTGAGGAATTCTGCTCTCTAGAGGCAAACAACAGAACGGCAAGCTGACAAAAATAAACAAAACAACCCCGAATCCATCCTGCTGCTCACTTACATGAAGTTCTTCACCAAACGAATAAAAATAAACAATCATAGCAATCATAAGACAATAATCATAATATAAATTGACAAAGTGAACAGGTAATTCCATATCAAGTCTACATTTTTCTTTTTTTTTTTTTCTTTTTTAAGAAGTCTGCTACAAAAAAAAGAAAACAAAAAACAAGCCCAGACACCTGGCACTGAAAATACATAGTAACGTTTTGCGTACAGGCGCTTTACGAGAGTTTATGAAGACGTTTAGAACTATCTTAAACAGAGCATCTCTACATCAAATTCTCAGGCAGAAAAAAGTTGAGCTACTAATGGTGCCATATTCCTCATTTGCTTTGTACAAATAATAAATCTATGTGTTAAAGACGTTTAAATACTTGTGTTAAACCCCCAGATCCCAGCCCCCACACCCCCTTCTTGACCCCACCTTTAGACACAGAAAAACAGAAAACCCTTGGAAACTGTACAGAAAACAAAGAGTGTCCGTTTGATTAGCAGGGTGTGTTTTGGCTTGAGTTAGAAAAATATTTCAAACTGGATTGATATTCAGTAAAAAGTCTGCTGCATGATCCGTAAAACGACCAGTCGGTCCAAAAACAAAAGAAGAGGTGTGTGTTTCCCTCCAGGGGGAAGGTAAAAAGAAGGAGGGATCAGAGAGGAGCGGAAACATGGACGATTTTTAATGCCTTTGGGGCAAGAGGGAAGAAGCAGTCCCTAATAGCCAGCTCACACGGCCACCCACCTAACCACCCACCTGCCCATCTACAGAACTATCAGGAAGTGCTTCACAAAGAGTTCCTCGGTAAGCTGAGCCAAACAGAAAGACTGTTATAAAGGAATTAAGGCTGCACAACATGAATCATCATTAATGAATCCTGTTATCTATATTTACGCCAATTAGCCATAACATTAATAACACCGGCCTACAGCTCCAATTCCTTGAGGTATGGACTCCACAAGACCTATGAAGGTGCCAGATACTACAGTACACCAAGATGTTAACAGGAGATCCTTTAAGTCCTGCAAGTTGTGAGCATGAGCACCACTGAGCTTTAGGTGCCCATAACATCGTCACTAATTCACCAGTTGTCCTTTCTCGGACTGCTTGGACACAAGACTTTCCTGATGTTCTGAAGAAGTGCGGATCCTCGTCTCCAAACGGATTGGATTCATCAACTTCAGAAATGAGTGTTTTCTTGCTGCCTAATTTATTCACCCCTTCAGATAAATCAGTGTCATATAATAATTTGTTAGTCACCAATGTAACACTGGCCCTTGGTTGATATTTGATTGACACCGACATATTACAAATGTAAAGGAGCAATTTAACCAATCTAATCAAACTTGGGGTCAAATTCATGTGTGTTGCTTTCTGTGGGGTACTTGAATAGTGTGACCATTGCAGCCCACTTTTAGATGTTCATCTTAAGTGAAGAGCTCTGATTAAAAACAGCTGGTTTATACAGACTTGAACTCCTACACCTTACAAATGACGCAGGTTGTTTGCTGTCCGTGTAATTAATGACTAACAGCGTCCTTTGAATGTGATAAAGGTCAAAGGTTTTTACAAGGTTAAAGATATAGTTTCTATATTAGTAAGATAACCTGCATTACAAACACTGAATATAGCAATTGTACCCCAATTGTATCCGTATTTTTCCATACTGTGCAGCCCTAAAAGAAACGGTTCTTCCTTCTTAAGCTTCAGCTCCTGTTATTTGGCTAACCGAGCCACGCATTTGTGAAACACATTCCTGTGCTGGCTGTGCCCGTCTGTGTGTGACGGCTGGAAAGAGTAAAATAGCAAGGAAATGAAGGAGAGCTACAGAAAGAGAACACATGCAGTAATGGGACATCCTCCAAGTCTTTATAAGCAGAGGATCGGGTAGCATAGCCAGCAGTGCTAGCATCGCATTAGGGCCTAATACATCGGCTCCGGCTTGCGCTCGCCCTCACCCTCTTCTGGGGGAAAGTCCGAGTTGAGGAGAGACTCCATGTAGGCAATGTAGCTGGAGCTGTGTGTGTAGCTTTCTCCAGCTTGAGCCTGAGGGGCCGCTCCAGGGCAAGATGGAGCAGCCATTGGGTTAGAGGGAGCAGAAGTGCTGGTGCTGATGCTGGGAGTAATACTGAGGCCTGAATAGGAGGAGATCGGTGGACAGACCGGGAGCAGAGGTGGGGCTTGTTGTGACTCTGTAGCTGCCGTGGGGGCCAGTGGTGGTGTGGGCAGTCGTGGGCGTTTAGCTGCCTGAGGGCCATCAGGAGCCTGAGCCTGAGGGTCCTGGGTGTTCATAGTCGCCTGTAGAAAAGAACAAATGAAATCAAATATTCAGACAAGCTGGACACTTACACTGATCAGCCATAACATTAATACCGCCTCACTGTCCATTGTATCAGCTCCTCTGACCATATAGGAGCACTTTGTAGTTCTAGAATTACAGACCATCAGATGCCTTAAGCAGGGTTCATACCTACTGCGGGTGACTAAGTTACCAAAGCGTTTGAAACAGTTGGGTGTCGGAGTCCACGCGCGAGGGCCATGCACTAGGACGCAAACATTCCTTGATCATTCACTGGATATATTCACGCTGTTGGCTTTCAGGATGTACATGCTCTGCCTTCAGACAACAATCAATGAGGTTACAATGGGGCCTTTTTTTTCAAGAACATGGAGAAATGTTGGTTGATTATGATTATAAAAAGAGTGAAAGAGTTTCTATACACGGCATTTTACACTACATTTTAACTAGAAGGGAACTTCATGCTTGAAGAGCTTTGTGCTACAGTGCTACCCCAGTTCTGGCTTCAAGGTACATGGTCATCAGGGACAGTGGTGAAACCGTACTAGGTATGAACCGGTCTTTAGCCATATCAGCCTCACGCACTTACCAGACGAGTCATTACTCTCTTGGGCAGCTCCTGATTCAGAGAGTGAATCTCAGTCTGCTTCAACAACAGCTGGGACTCATCCTGAAACTCCACCTGAGAGAAAGAAGAAGACAGAAACCTAATTACTAGGCAGTGACAAGCCAGCGAGCAACCAAATGTGCACTCAAAACCCATCCTTAACTGCACATCAATCAAGTCTCTACTTCAAGAAACATACGGTATTCGAACATACACCATGTCCAATTGTTTGTGGACACCTCTTCTAATAAATGCATTCAGCTAATTTTTAAGTTGCGTCCCTTACTGACAGAGATGCACTCACAGAATATCTAGTCTCTGTAGAGAAGTACTGCCATTAGAACAGAACCCTCTGGAGAGGATAATCATGAATTGTTTGGCACAATGACTCATGCCAAGTGAGGAAGGGTATAAAGCTCCTAAGCACTGAGCTGTGGTGCAGTGAGTCCATCCAATGCTTTTGAGGTGGAGATTATATATGGAGAGACAGACAGAGTTGATAAATGACCCTTCAGTTAAAATAATAAACGAGCAGGTGTCTCGATACTTTTGTCCATGTAACATATCTACACAGCATTATCTGTTTGTTGTTGGTTGTTGAAATTCCGAATCCCTTTTCCAGCTCATCTGAATTCCCTGCAGCTCCAACTGAAGATACCACAAAAAAGCACAGCTTTAACAGATGTAAGAAGCTCCAAACTGGTGCTGTGTTCAGCGACAGCTCATCAAATCTGCCGTCAGCCAGCAGCTACGAGTGAAACATGCACCCGCGTGTGCACGTGCACATGTGTGCACAATGACAGAGCAAGAATTTTTGGGGGGTTTATTGTTTCCAGGGAGTCTTTTTTGAGAGAGAATAAAGGTGGTCTTTTTCTGCCAGAGTGTGTGAGAGACAGACAGACAGACAGACAGACAGACAGACAGACAGACAGACAGAGAGAGAGAGAGAGAGAGAGAGACAGAGAGAGAGAGAGAGAGAGAGAGAGAGAGAGAGAGGTCTGCAAACATACAATAATAAAAGATTCTGCTCATAAGACGAAAATCTGTGTGTTTGGGACTGGGGATGAGGAAAAATACAAGACAAGAAAGAAAACAGATGAATCAGTCGAAAGGATTCAGGATCACATACAGCACTGTGTAAATGTTTTAGGGACCTATGGAAGTCAGAATTAAAACGCTCCTTATGTGGGCAGTAAGTGTTTATTGTAATATCAGTTTTACTGAGTAAATAAACACAGATAACATTCATCCTAAAAGTAGTGATTGTACATCACTGTGTTTATTAAACCTCTCTAAAGCCATCCTGACGGGAGTCGAGCATTATTTATTTAACACCTTGTTTGGTAAATCAGAGCTTAATGATGTTAAATCAGGTGCGTTGGTGATGGTGACCTATGCTCTGCCTGGAGGTGTCCAGTTGAACTCAAAAACGAATTTTTGTTCTTCACACAAGATCTCAACTTCTTTATTCTAGATAAGAAAGTCTTGTCTCTTGCTGTATTCACATTCACCTGCATCTCTTCTACTCTGAGTTCCTATAATGGCCTTTAATGACTAATTGCTTATGACCAGTTAAAAAAAAATGTATTCTCTCTCTCTCCCCTGCCCTCCCTCAATCTCCTGTTTAAATGCTAATTGCTCTACTAATGATTCCCCAAAAAACAGAATATCGTGAATAAGTTTCTAATAAAATTTTTTTTTATGTAAATGGTCATTTTACATTACTTGCATTTAAAGTGCAATGCCAGTGAAATGACTAAGAAAATGTAAGGAGTAAAACGTGTATTGCTGACAAAGACAGGCAGAGGTTTAAATCGGACAAGCCCTAATTAAATCCAAGACAAGGTGATGAGTTGTTTTGCTCATGCTGAGCCTCGCACAAGCCTTGCTCTGCTTAATGGTAGCTGTGTGTGTGGGTGTATGCGCGCGTCTGTCTTAAAGCAAAACATATTCCTACAACAGAAACATGTCAGTGTGTGCACCGAACTTTAAGAACATGAGGCTTCCCTCTCTGACAGAGCTGGGAGCATGTGTGTGAGAAAGAGCTGTGGTGTTTACTGTCACACACACACACACAGACACACACACAGTGTGTCTTCTATGAAAAACAAATACAGCTCTACTGCTGCGGAGGCATGAACACAGAAACATGAACGTGAAAATAAGAAGAGACAAGAAAGAGAGAGAGACTGATTTACCTGGTAGAATTTGTGGATGTGCTCTTTCACAAAGGAAGCGTTGAGAACTCGTCCATCTATCGTGTTCACAACCACAAACTCCCCAAGCTCAGGTGGTCCATTACGCAAGCAGTCATGACTCTGAGAGAAAGAAAGAAAATGAGTGTTTATGCAACTTAATACATGTTTTTTGGCTACAATCAATCAGCACCATGACCAGCTTTTCAAATGTTACAACCAGATATATTCTATAGTGACAAAAGTATTGGGACGTATTCATTGTTTTTTCTGAAATCAAGAGTATTAATCAATTCATCCTGCTTTTTTTTGATTTTGCAGTCCCTACTGTTCACGGAAGGCTTTCTGCTAGATTTAGGAACATTTAGCAATTAGGATTAAAAATAAAAAACAAATCCGGAACTCACCAGAACATTCTCTGGGTAGATGTTGTCGCAGTATGAGCCGTCATCGAAGTTGACCTCGTAGTAGGTCTGCGAGGCAAGTCCAATGATGGTACAGCGATAAAACCAGCCATCACTGCTACGGCCTATCGCCTCCTGCCCCAGAGAGAGGTCGCGCGAACCCGCCTTCACCTACACCACAGAACAGTCACATGTTTATGAAAGGAATCCCACACCAGCCACGAGATTACAAATCAAGAAATTAGTTAGGACTCATCCTAAACACAAGTTATTACCAGTGCTGGGAGGATGTAGGATCTCTGCTCCCCATCTATTTTTGCTCCCTATATTTTCCTAAACTTTGTGGCTCTTTTTGGCCATTAATCAGATTCAGTGTGAAAGGGACTTAAAGCAGGAAGGAACATTCCCAGAAAATAATCTGAAGATTGTGAAGCTCACCCACCATTCCTGGGTTAAACTGCACTGTGACTATAAAATCACAGAGCACTCATAACACTATTACATATTCATTTCATTTCACCAAAACAAAGGAGATCAGCTCAGCAACATTGAGATTATCTTATCTAACTTCAAGTCAACTTCACTTCAGTATTAGCACAGCTGGCCATATCTTAGCAAAATCATTTGATTTGCTTTAATTAATGATTTGATTAACCAAAGCCAAAACTTAGTATTAAGGTAGTCTGTCTGGATCAGGGACATACCTTCATAAAGGTCTGTCTGTGCTTGTGACATGTGACTGACACCACATATGGCCAGTCTGCAGGCTTCATGACCACTCCAGCCAGGTGGGCGCAAGTGACGTGGAAGGAGGTGGAGCAGTTCTCGTATGAGCACTGGATACACGCGCCGCAGTTCTGCTTTGTGGTCTTGTGGCAGTAGATGCACTTCTGTAATGAGATTGGCAAAGAAAGCAGTTTAAAGGAGGAGAATACGGCGTTCATTTCATAGATTTTTTTGAATTTGTTTTTATTTCAAGCTGCTTCTGTTTACAAAAATGGCAATTCACAGTCTCTGCACAGGCCTAGTTTTTCCCAGCTTTTATGTTGCTTTTCTCTTTTACAAAGGTTGCAAGATTATTTGTTATTTGTTGATGTCACAAAATTGCAAAATTACAATAATAATAATTCCTAAGAAAGAAATCAAAGGCAACAAAAATAGGGAAACTTTGACATGGAAGGTCTTTTATATCTGATATTTACTGCTTATAAACAATAAAAGGAACACAGTGTTTAAGAACACAATCATTCTTGTGCTTTCTCTCAGCATAGATACCATAATCCCACAGTCAAGCCTATCCAACAGGAAAAACACTGATGAACATTCCTGGAAGCTTCGTCTCATCAGGCTAACAGAAACAGATTTTATAAAGTAGGAATTCTACCGCAGACTGTCAGGAAAGCAGCAAGGCCTCCCCGTAAATCCCTACTAACGAATGCTGGTCAAAGAATTCAGGCAGTTCTTAGTGCAATGGCCTTCAGACTGCAGCGCTACCTGACCACACCCACTTTAGCATAGCAATATAATCCCACTATGATCTCAATATGTTTTCCTCTGCATTTCCAAAGACAGGGCGACCAACACCACTCCCTGCTGACCAGGGTTTATTGATGGCCAATAAAACTTCTTTATGAAATTGTCGATACTTCATTTCAGCTCCCGCCGGCCAGCTGCACAAACGTCCAACAGGCTCTCGACACAGAGCAGGAGCAGAGGTATTTCACAGTTTGATTTAATATTCCACAGGGCAGAATCATGAGACAGGCCAAACAGTGAGGAGAAGAAACGGGAAGGGATTTGTGGGCATCAATGGCTTGCGGTTTTATATTTGTACATACATCCGAGAGCCATCTCCATGCTGGAATCTGAAACTAATGAATAACCCAAACTTAGTATGGGCTTAAATAACCCAGGAGCCATTTGGAGATGAACAATGGTTTTGCCAGTATGATGGAGCACAATGTCAAAACCCACAAGTGATAACCAAGTGGCTTGGAGAAAAACAATGAAATTTGGGGTCCATGGCCAGGAAACTCCCCATATCTCAATCCCATTGAGAACCTGTGGTCAACCTGTGGAGTTACTGGGGTTTTGTGTGTTCTCCCTCTTTTTGATCAACTGCATGCACTGATTAGGCAAGAATGGGTTGCCATCACTTAAGATGCCCAGACGTTTATATCCAGAATGCCAAGGGGAATTGCAGAAGTCTTAAAGAAGAAGGGTGAATAAAAAGAAAAACAAACAAAAACACATGGAGTGCTTATAGTGGTAGTCATTTCTTTTGGCCATGACTGCATTCTGCCCGTCATTCTAAGGAGTCTAAGCTGCAACATTTTATATAACTTCAGGGTGAATGGGCGGGGCTAAACAGCTGCAGACAAAAATAGGTGGAAATATGGAAATGCCTTTGTTTTTGTAGCACCATATCTGTAGTAGCATACTCTGAAAAAAAAATAAAAAGGCTTAGAAATGGAACAGAATAACAATAAAGGAGTCTCTTCTTGAAAAACATTTCCATGTGAAATAGGAAAAACAGAGAAAAGGGTTGAATAATACAAAAAAAAGAACATCAGAATTCTGGTATTGTGACAGCCCTTCAATGAAAAAGATCTGGAAAGCCAGACGCATGTGTGAAGACCACCAGCAGGGTTCCAGGCTGTAAGATTTAACAATAGTGACTCAGAGCCGCCTGATGAGCTGAACAGTCTATGGGCACTTCAGTGCTCTGAATACAGAGTTAGTAACTGAAAGGCTGGAGAGAACCGGCTGTATTTATGTACACTGAAGGTGATGTGTGAATCACTTACCACACAAAAACCTCACAAAAGCCACTGCTTCCCAGAACTGCTGCAGAAAAGTGAATCACTGTTGAAATTAGTGATCATTACGCAGAGATGTTTTTGGAAACCCTGGCTGCTCTGTATGTTCCCTGATTTGATTACAGTCTAATTGAAGGGCATCTGAGAGCAAAAAGGGACAAAGTGGCTTCTATAAAAAGAGATTATTACATTTTGGAAATCATTTTCAGTCACTTAGAGAAGCTCACAAGCACCTTTTCTACTTAAGTGCTGGATGAGCTATGTTTGGATGAGTTAAAGAGTGTGTGTGTGTGTGTGTGTGTGTGTGTGTGTGTGGCTACATACACATACAAAGTTATATATGTATGAGCAGGTTTGTGTATATACTACTAGCCTCTCCTCCATTCACCCATCTACATCCAGTCCTTCCAACCATTCACCCTGCTTTCCATCTAACTATCTATCCATCCACCCTCTCTTCCTTTCCATCAGCCCATTCATTCTTGCAATTTATCCACTTTTCCATCTTCCCATTCATCCCCCCCCCCACTTATACCTCTTTCATCTCTACATTGACCCATCCTGCTATGCATACACCATTCCTTATAATCTTGCCATTCATTCAGCTCATGTTCTATTCTTCCTTCCATCCAACCACCCTTCTTTCTATCCGTTCATTCATCTTTCTGTTCATCCACCCATCCGTCTACAAACCTATACGTCCGGCTTTCTACCATTCCGCCCGACGACGCCTCCATCTATTAATATATTCAATTCTTCCTTCCACTCCTGCTTTCTTCCATCTATCTATTCATTCACCCAACTTCCATTTCATCTGTCCATTCATCCATCCACCTATGCATCCATTCACCCAGCCATCCTTTTGCACATCAATGATTACATCTGGTCTTCAATCAAGTCATCCGTCCTACAAATCCTATTTTCTTCCCTCTCCATTCCTCCAAACCTCTGCATCAGTCTAAACTTCCTTCTATCCATTGATCCTTCATTGTATCAATTTGTCCATCCATTTACCCTTCCCTTCTTTCCATTTATCCATTCCTTCATCCTTCCATCCTTTTACTAATCTACCACTAATCCTACTCATCCACCCTTCTGCTCATGAACACTTCCATTGATTTCCATGAGTGGGGGGTTTCATTGATCAACACTATCCATTCACCCATCATTCTATTCATATTTTCATCCATTCTTCCATACACCCATCAAACCACCAATCCATTTCTCCATTCACCTTTCAATCATTCTCTCAATTAATCCACATATCCTTCTATGCATCCATCCTTCACTCACCTGTTTCTAAATCCACTCTGCGATACAGCCTTCCTTCCTTCTATCTTCCACCCCTTTCCTTCCTTACATCTATACTTCCTTCTTTCGTTGAACCTACCCTCCCTCTATTTATCCATTTAACCTTTGCTTCTGCCCTCACATCCATCTTTACTTCCCTTTGTACTTACCTTCATTCTTTCCATACATCATTTCATGGTCCTAAAAGGTAAGCAGACCACTAGAATAATGCTTCTAATACAGACAAACTTACCAGGCTCTTCCTGGTGTCTGGGATGGCCTTCACATCCACAGGTTCCCTCTCCACGGCATTGATGAACCGAGCTTCGGCCACAGCGATGGCACAGATCACATGCACCCACCTGCACAACACAGGAATTAGCTTTAAAGCACAGTCAAACAGCCACATAATTTATCTGCATGCATGATACGGCAGATTTAACACATAATTACATACCGACCAGCTTTAAAATGGCACGCACACATCAGTGTACAGCACACACGCAGCTTAACTACACCAACAAAATTGACTACAGTGGAGGAGAAATGAATTACAGCACCTGTCGTCCGTCGTCATCTTCAAAGCGCCTCCTCTAAGGTTACATAAACAGCAAGCCTGTAACACATACAGACAGATACACACAACCTCATGAATGCACTTACACTCACAGTCTACCATACAGCTGCCTTGAACTGATAACGATGGCATCACCATGGTCTTCACGTTTTATCTGTGGCTTGAAGTCGCTACTAAATGTGTTTGACCATTGAAAAGCCAATTTACAGTAATGCTGTCCATCCTAATGAGCTCATAACAAATGCTAATATTGTGCTACAACATTTTTTAATTCGCATTTTATAGGACCTACAATAGAACCCTGTGGAACTATATCTGCTAAAGCAAATGGCTGCCAAATTAGTTTATGCAGCACGATTAATAAATGGAAAAGCACCTAAGGTTCATTGGGTTAACTCACCGCTGTCCAAGCGACTGCAGTACACCGAGAACACATCCAACCCTCCGGCATAGTGTCTGGCTTGACGCCATAGCAACCTAGATGGAAAGAAAACAAGAAATAAGAAAGAATGTTAGTTTACTTATTTAACAAACTTCCTCCTCTTGTGTGTGTGTGTGTGTTTGCTATATTCCACACATCAGTCAACTCTCAAACCAACCTCTGAACTACTGACTGAAATGTGCTGTGGAGTGAGCCAGTTTGACAGCCCACTCAGAGACTGAACAGAGGATGAGATGAGTGAGAGATATCCACTATGCTGTCCATCCACAGATTCTTGTCATTCAACAAGGACCACATTTTATACTTCATGAAATCTTTATTAAAGTGTTAACACACAGTAAACCGGTGTGATACTGGTGGAAAACAGGAATAATGTAGTTTATTACCTCTCTTTAAACAGAACTTATCTCCAACATTCCCTCCATCCAACACAAACACACAGCCCAGCAGCAGAGCAGCCATCCAGAAGCAAACCCTCAAAAGCTCCACAGAGCAACGAGCTCAAAAACGAGTTGCCGTCACACACCCCAATCAAATCAGTGAGCTCTGTTCAGCATTCATAATCATACAGTTTAAGCAGCTGCTCTTGTTCTGAAAGTGTCATTTCAATGAGCAGTACAGTTAAGACTGGTTGATACCTTCCACATATGGGCCACAGAGAGTGGCAGCTAAAGTGAAATCTCTTCTCTCTTCTGCATGTACAGCCTTCTTTCAAAGGTAGTCAGAGTGCTCTCACTTCAACAATCAGCAGCAAACCAAACTCATCTCTTAGATTTAAATAAGACTCTTCTCCGAAATCCTCTGCAGTTGAGGTGCTGCAGCCGATACTAATGTTAGACAATTTAAGTAACGATAAAAGTGGGGGGTTTCACCTGGTATCACATGTGCATCATGTCTGCTTCTGAGTTATCAAGACTGAAAGACAGCCATGCAAACCATGACAGCTCTAGGAGTTAAAGACAAAGGTGGTCTTCTCTCCAACTTGCTTAAAAAGCACATGAAAACCCAGCATGACACTACAGTTAACCCAGCCTGTACTGACCCCACGTAACTGTTGGCGTGTGACAGCAGGAAAATGTAGCTCTTAAAAAAGGGCAAAAACTGCAAAACAAACTTTAAATTGGCAGGGACGTTTCATTTTTGTGCCCCACACACACACACACAACACACACAACACACACAACACACACAACACACACAACACACACAACACACACAACACACTCTTCGAAACAGATGCCTTATCTACAGTACAGAATACAAAACCCTTAAACATCCCCATCTAAATATATACACATCGATTACCATGACAGCCTGAAGTGTGTGTGTGTGTTCTTACAATTTTGTTTTCCAGAGTTCAAGTGGACGGTGTGTGTTGGCTTGTGTGTAACCCCCGCCCCGACCACACACACCCACACCAACACAGTGCATTTAGTGCTGCACAGAGCAATCATATTGCAGTGTCACCTCAGTGAGCCACACACACACACACACACACACACACACTCTCTCTAATTGGCTACGCGGCTTACACTCAGCCTGTGGAGAAGCACAAACTAAACAAACTACTTTTTTCTCGTTTTTTTTTCCCCACTGCCCCTCTCCCTGAAATCTGTGCAGAAGCAGAATGTTAGTCAAAGTAAATACAGACTTTCAAGGTTCAGCCCGAGTGGCAGCAAATTGGCTGGAATCGTTTGATTGACACCACAGTGCTGCGAAGAGGACTGCTGTCTGGCCCGGCGAGGAGAGACAAGCAGGAAGCAATGATTAATACACCGTGTGGGAAGAGGAGCGGGCTCTGCTGCAGAAGTGTTCTACAAACGTGAACGACAAGGTAGAGTGTGGAACAGCTCCATACGATACAGAAGCGTATTCAACAGCACAGCGTTTGTATTTGCTCTAATTGGGTATTTTAACAGGTAGAGTTACCATGTATGGTCACATTCACAGGCAAAGGTGTGGGGATCCCTATCCAGGGTTGTGCACACAAGTGAACAAATTTTATACAACACTATTGAAAATATGGTATTTTCTGGGAATTTTACAGCATGATTTGAATCTGTAAAACAATCCTGCCCAGGGTTCAAGATTAAAGCCATCCCATCTTCAAGGGCCTGAGAAAAACAGCTCTGTTATTATGTTACGCGATGATGTGAAAGCTCTTTTTGAATGACAATGTTTTGAGCTGTAAAACCACAAACGTTACAATGCACTTATTCAAACACACAAAATGAGACATGGCCACTAACATTAGCTATCACAAATAGCTCCACCTTGCTGGTGTACAAATAGTGTACACAGTGTGTCGAGGCTACCATGTCCCTTTGAAGATTGGTTCACCACCTAAATAATCAAGCATCATGATGCCAAAAGTGGTCCCATGGTGGTTCGCAGTAACTGTAGGGTGGAGTTCCAGGAAAAGGTGGTTGTACTCACTAGCATGAACCTGCAGGTTGCAGCTGCTACAAGCCAGCAGGACACTGGTGCCATCCTCTCCAATCCGAGCGCTGGAGGGTAGAGGCTCAGTGTTCTCTTCTCCGGCACTGAAGCACATCTCAGGCACCAGTGGCCGGGTCCGAGTTCCACACAGAGACACGGTGACGGCAGAGGGGTCCTTATGAGGCTGCGCGCACACACACAAATGTGCATGAAAGCGGTTTGTACCATACTGGTCCAAATAACTCTGCATAATAGAATTACCATTATGTGAATAGGGCTGTACAACCGTAATTTGTTGCAATTAACTCGTCATCAATTTGCAAATAACGAACCAACACAAACACAATCATAGGTTAAGCAGTACTCGCTTGCAATTACTTGGCTGACTTGTGCACAGCTCAAAACAGAGGGTATCATTTAATCTGGAGGTAGCAGTAGGTTGTTTGTTCATGAATTAATAATCTTGCTAGAAAATCTTAAATTATGCAGTTAAAATGCAATGAGTTACAGTGTCCCCTTTTAAATTTTTACTTAATCAAAAATACTGAGATAAACAAACAAAAAACAAACAAACAAACAAAGCAATATATTCAATTGTAACCCCTCTACCTTATTGTATTGTCAGGTTCTTGCCAATATACCTGGAACCTTTCAACATTAAGTAATTGTTTAAATATTTTTGTAACTAAACAAAAATTTACACAACTTAAGTACCACATGACCTCAATCACAAATTAATGATTAACCTGGACTGTTCATTACTCATAATTTGCCTTTGATGGGTCTTTGCCTACAGTTCAGTACATAAAAGTAAGAGTTCACCCATGAAAACAAAGGAAAAATTATAAATAAAACATCAAATAAATTATTATTATTTCTTTTAATTATTATTCAAACAGTCCAAAATAACAGACATAAAAGCAGAGCAATCACATAAAGACATAAAAAATGACTTTTTTCAGATTTTTTGTAGAATACGAAAGCTCAACTGAAAAACTCAAACTCTAATCCCTCTTAAAGTCCAGACTTTGTTATAAATACACTGGCTGATGCCTGAGAAATTGTCAACCATGGTTTTGAAACCAGCTTCAAACATGGTCAATACCTGTGAGTATGGACAGAAAAGCATGCAGACAGCGCAGTGTGGCTCAATGGTTGCCATGGCAGCATTGAACTGCTTCTCCGCCAGGAAGTTGGGTGAGCGGTTTTGCCACAGTAGCCCCTCCTCCTCTGGCTTCTTGACCTCCTGCTCTGCATCACCCCCCTCTGGCAGCCCTGAGTACAGCTCTACAGAAAGAGAGAGTCAGAATATTAGACATTCCTGCAGCTCAGACTCAGAGCACAATTTATGCCTTGGTGTTTCATGTCTGTGTGCAAGTGAACCATATTTGTCTGTACACACCCACTGTGTTTACCAGCTTTCTAAAGTGAAACCAAACATCTATTCTTTGTTCATTTAACATGTAAACAAAGTCATTTGGAGTGTAGTCAACAGTACGCTACAGACAAGGCACATAAAGGTTATGTTGTAAACCTTTAGAGAACCACCACCATGAAGTGGTTAAACCTGCACTCCTACCAACACATCCTTTTCTTCCCTTTTCATAATCCTCACTGTCCCTCTTCCTGACTCTCGCTCGCTCTCTCTCTCTCTCTCTCTCTCTCTTTCTCTCTCTGCCTGACTCTCTCTCTCTCTCGCCCTCTCTCGCTCTCTCTCCCTCTGCCCGACTCTCGCTCGCTCTCTCTCTCTCTCTGCCCGACTCTCGCTCGCTCTCTCTCTCTCTCTGCCCGACTCTCGCTCGCTCTCTCTCTCTGCCCGACTCTCGCTCGCTCTCTCTCCCTCTGCCCGACTCTCGCTCGCTCTCTCTCTGCCCAACTCTCGCTCGCTCTCTCTCTCTCTCTCTCTCTCTCTCTGCCCAACTCTCGCTCGCTCTCTCTCTCTCTCTCTGCCCGACTCTCGCTCGCTCTCTCTCTCTCTCTCTGCCCGACTCTCGCTCGCTCTCTCTCTCTCCCTGACACACTCTCTCTCTCTCTCACAGAGCAGTTGCAGATGTCCTCCTGCTGAAGGCTCAAAGTGACTTTGAAAGCAGGTAATTGGGAGTCATGATCCTCAGATCAATGTGTGTCACTTGCAGGAGAGAGTGAAAAAAAAGCAGACAGACAGACGGGTGAAAAGACTCAGTAAGTGAGAAAGGCAGAAAGGGGAGGGAGGAGAGAGAAAACAGAGAGGTGTTCTGAGCTTGAAAACAAATAATCTAGCTTTCTAGAGATGTAATAATACAGTGTGATATTTTGTCTGGTTTAATTTTGAATATTGGATTCAAATGAGATATTTCAAAGATTTTCAATCTCTCAGTTCTGCAGAGCGCTTACGTATTATTATAAAAGTATTCAGAGAAAAAGTATTGCAATTCAAATAAGCCACACCTCCTCTCTGTCCACTTTATTCTAAAGTCTACCTGATCACTAAATTCTTTCCATGAATAGAGCACTTGGCGCGTGCATGTGTGTGTGTGTGTAGGTCTACTGCAGCAACATAATGTCGTGCAATTTGTTTCATGTGATTCTACAGTCATCAAAGCAATTTGTACTGTGTGACAAACTTTGATTTGACCTATCACTTTAATTTCATCCATTCAGCCATTTGAAATGTTTTGGTGTGAAACTCTCCATTCTCGAACAATCTTCAGAGTCTGAAGAACAGAGATCTGTTCAGAGGTTGGGACTGGAACAAGACTTTAAAAGAGCTTTATTGGCTCTGAAAGCTAAATCACACTTAAGTTCAGGCTGCCCGATGCCGGACACTGTGTTATTCCATAGATTTGAGACTTGAATGGCTTTGACTGCATTGCTAAGCAAGCCTGGTGTTTAGGTTTCTATTGCCTTTTACCTGAAATCTAAATGAAATAATAAAGATGACACGCACCCTCATCACTGGACGCCTCCTGTTTGACGATGAAGAGCGGGGTGTGTGTGGGTGGCTTGCTGAACGGATGCCTGCGACTCTTCTTCACCTCCACCTTCATCTTCATCTTCGGGAAGGAGTTAGCCTGCAGGCGGGAAATCAAAATGAACATGCATTCAGGCCCCGGGCAGGGCTCATCGTAAGTACCCAGATTCAGGAGAACAAGAATCTAGTTCACTCCAGTACATCATCTCAAAAACATCTAATAAATACTAAAAATCAGCAGTCGCAGGCCCCTTCACAATATCTTGCAGCATGGGCCAAGTTTCCAGTGGAGGAAACTTTCCAGGAACAACATATACATGCAGAAAAATCACCAATAAGAAAAAGTATGTAAAATGATAATCACGCAATAATTCACTAAATAATCAATTTCTGAACTATTCAATCACATGAATCATTGTCCTACAATGGGTTACGGGAATGGTGGAGCCCGTGGAGGCTCTGTCAGCTGAAGCTGTGGAAAGGCCTCAAAAAAAAAAAAAAAAAAAAAAGAACCCACCACAAGCCAACTAAAGGCAAGTCTGTGACACTGTGACCAAGACAGACAAAAATAAAGGTAAATAAAAATAAATTAAAATGCCATGCAGACCTCTATACGACATACATCAGCTATAGAATGGAAGAGAAGTTTTGGAAGAGAAGAATGTTGTTTTTCTACAAAGAAACTTCACCTGTAGGCCTGGATCTGTGACTGCATTTCCATTATTCTGTCCCTCTGCAATCCTGGATGAGGCAAATTGCTCAAAGGCCTGCTGGAAGGTTGCCTCTTCAGGCAGATTGGGCTTCTTCTTCTTTTTCTTTTTCTTCTCCCCTTTCTGTCCTTCTTTCGACTCTCCTTCTTTCTGTTCTTCTGTCTCTCCAGCCTCTGCACCAGCTGGAACAGATAGGAGAGGCAGAATACTCAGCAAAAAGAGAACGATTACAAACATTAAATACCATAAAAAAAATAAACTACCTTCAACAGAATTCACAAAAAGCCTTTACCTGGTAAAGAACCATGACATTAAACAGGTTCTTTACACTCTCGCCACTTTTAGAGGCATGGCTCTTTGTGGAACGAATAGTGTTTTGTGTTTTGCAGGGGTTCTAAACTTTTTCCACCCCACGGGCCACCTGTTTATAAGTAGAAAGCAGAACAGCCCACAAGAGAAAAAATAAAGCTGCCTCTCTGTCAGTCACCATGTCGACAAACCACTTACTTCTGCAAGTAAAACTGTAAAAAAAACACTACAATCAGAATGATGTGATGACTTCTCAGAAAAAAGCAAAAATACCATATGCAGTGTCACCATTCTTTCTACATTTTCTGGTCAGTGAACGTTTACTTTGCATTATGTTACTTCTGTGACGTTATTTGTTCATTATTTATTTATTCTAACATGTTTACACTTAAAGATCACCCTCACTTTTTTACTTATACTAAATCGTTTTTTTCAGAGACTTTATGATTTAAAGGACCATTAGTGGACTTCTCCTGTGGATGGGCCTGCAGAACAAGAGTGCCTCAAGGCCCACTGGCCGAGAAACCTTGCTCTATGCCATTGCGCCAGTAACCATTTGATGTGCCCCACAGCTAGTTTAGCACTAACATAGCACTGAAAATCAATTTTATAGTTATTAAAGTTGAGTGAAGGCTTAGCTCCAGTAGTCATGGGTCACTACCTACACTGATGCCTGTAGTTCGCCCAGTGTTAACTAGCAGACAGACTTCACTCACATTATCTCCATTCGTCTTTCAGGATTGGCACAAAACTCGAGAAGCAACCTTTAGACACCAAATACTGCAACTCAATGAATAATTTTCATTCCTCACTGGACCACTGTTTAGTTCAGCTTCAGCAGACCGCCCACGAACACTTGAGGCCTACACAGAGATTCTTCCTTAATGTTCAGAAGCTCACTTTCTCCACGCAGCGCTGCCTCCTGCTCCTCCCTTTCCAGAGCCTCCAGGGTCTCCAGAGCCTCCCTGGCCATCTTCTCCTCCTTCTGCTGCCTCCTCAGGGCCTCCTTCTCCTCCACACGCTGCTGGTAATCAGCCACATCAAGCTCAATGCCCTCCTCAGCAAGCAGCTTCAGCTCCTCCAGCTTCAGTCTACGCAGCTGCTTCACTTTCTGCTGAGCTCTGAGGGAACATACATGGAAAACGTGAGACACTGCTGTCCACTGAAGAGAGACCATTTGGTCTGTAAAATCGGCAGACACCAGGGACTGATTTTATTGTAAGAATCTTTAGACATTCAGGTAATCAAACCAATCTGGAAACATTTGGAAATTGACAAAGCACTTTTGTAGAGTGTTTCTGTTTTTTTTCTAAAAAAAGTTTGTCATCCATTATTTGATTCTGAATCATTTGAAACCAAATAGATCAACTATTTGTGTCATACAAACCTTAGTTGTGTCAAATTGTAAAAACATCAAAATGTATGTGAATTTGCACTAAATGTAGTAGTAAAAATTTTCACAAGGGGCTTATTTTGCAATATATTATTTTAACTCATAGTTCATAAATCTGGCAAATGAAAACTCCGAGTTTGACAAACGATTAATTTTTAACCATATAAGATGACATCAGTTCTCATCAGTTAATCTTCAATTGAGGTTTTGGACCCTTAAAATGGGTATTTGCCTTGAAATAGAAATAGAAACACCCAGAGAGCTACAGAAAGTGTGAGTGTAAGAGAAGCCATGAGAGCAAGAGAGAGCCAGAAAGAGTGCAAGACCAAGAGAAAATGAGACGCCGCAAAAACAAAAGTAAGCGAAAGCAAGAGCAAGCGAGCGAGAAATGGAAAACAAGACAGCAAGACCGAGAGTAGTTTCACACAGGTCAGGCTTCCATTTCTTAGAAACATGGCAGACGTCTCCAGAAGTCCCTACCCACAAATGAGAGCATGTCCTCACAGCACTGTCCCACTGAAAGTAACTGAAATCACTGCTGCCGTTTCTCACCTGCGGAGCATCTTCTCCCTGAAAGTAACCCGGTTCTTCCTCCAGTGCTCTAGTGCAGGGCTGGTGAGTTCGGTGGGTTTCTGGTGGTCCAGCGGTGCTGTGTCTTTGCCCTGCTTCCAAATATCATAGCGGTCAGGCTGCAGGCAGCGGACAAAAACGTCCATAGAGATTTTCACCATGTCCCTACGACACGTGCACTGCGGAGACAGAAGAAAGACAGTCGTTACAATGCTTTACACATTTCAATACAGAGAGAGCATCATTAGCCCTGCTTACCTGGCTGTACACTGAATAAGTCATTACACTCATGATTTATTTGGTGCCAACTTACAAAACATGTATTTAAATTAAAAGCTTAAAGGGGTCATAGAATGTCAAACTGTATTTTTTTTGGTTCAATGTGTGGACGTGAAAAACCATAAACTATCAAAAAATCGTTTTACAGAACCGAAACGGAGCTGGAACACAGGCCAACTGTAAAAGCCCACAACTGATAACAGTCTTCTGTTTACACCACAAATATATACTTAAAAGAATAAAATTATAAAACATGATTGCGCTCTCTGGAGAACGGGGTGTTGCTGATACTGGTGAGCAGCTCATCACCTCCAGACTCAAGATACAGAAACAGAGTTGCCATGGGAATCAGGACTCCTGCCTCATGACAGCTTTTCCATGCCAGTGTCCACAGGAGAGCAGCTCACATTCAGCCTTCACTTTGCTGCATGCCATCAAAACTATCAGAAGAACACACAACCAGCTACATTTTCACTAATTTCACTTTAATTTCAAAGGTGCTCATTGAACATTTTGTCCGAGTAGCCCAAACACCCAAACATCTACGTACTTCCATGTTTGCTGAGGTCTGTATTTGCTAAACAACAAGAGTATTTCTAAACAGAAACTAGAAACATGAACAAAGTGTGCTTATATTTATCCAGAAGGGCTTCAAGCGCAACTCTCCAGTCCAGCACTAATTAAACAAGAGGAATCCAGGGTTTATTTTCAGCTTGCTGAGTTGCTTCTGTGCCTACAGACAGAACAAACACAGCTACACGCTTTCATCAATCGAAACCGGTCGAGGACACAAACCGCATGGCCTTGCTGCACAACAGTATGAAATTCAGAAGCTCATTACAAACTGAGGAAACCATCAGTCCTCTGGAATTAAAGTGTTTCTAGAAAGGCCCAGGCCCAGCATGGCCTTTGAAGACCGCATACTAAGCTCTAGTGGACACAGTTGCATGTGATTGGAAAATAGCTTCATACAATCAACAAAAGAAGGGCTGCTGAAAGTCTATGGACCGGAATAATTGTGCTGCTCTCAGCTCCCTCTGTTTGGACCAGACAAGCTTTTACTCTGTATCATCATCAGAAGCTCCTCTCAACGCCACTGAACATGAATGAGCTGAAAGGATCCCATGTCACCACAGAGAAAAGATGATACTGACTCCACCAACAGACCTTCATTAGATCAGCCGGAGAACCCGTATTAAAAACATATCTTAGAAACTCTAAGCGCTATCGGAGAAAACCCCAGATGATGAAAAGATTCCACAATAGAAACCTGCCTGCAATTACAAGTCATGCAAAGTGGCCTCAACATCAACCTGATTATCCCAGATTTCGTGGTAAAGATGCATGGAGGTCATATTTGTGCAGGTGTCCTTGCACAGTAGCACAGAGCACCACCACTCCAGAGTCTACTAAATCTTCCAGGGGTTCTATTGCAGGCAATTAGGGGTTTTATTTAGCTGGTCCATCAATCCTACAAGCCACATTCCTTTTAACTGCCACTTCATAATTCCATAACGAACTGGGGACACAACTTCCTGAAAATGCTTAGCTAACTTCATGGGCAGCATGACTTAGTGGTTAGCACATTTTCTTCTCAGCACCATCTTTCCATGTTCTCCTCATGTCTGTGTGGGTTTCCTCCAGGGATTCTTTTTCCTCCTACATTCCAAAAACATGGAGATCAGCTGAATTGGATATTCTGTGTGAATGTGTGTCTTTATGCCCAGATAGGAAATGGCACTCTATCCAAAGCGAACACCCCCAGTGCTCAACGAAGTTCAAGTGTGCAATTGGCTGCCACTTGCTGGTGTGTGGCTGAATGTTGAGCGTGATTGTAAAGTTCCCCTGGGTTTCTTAAAACGTGCTATATAACTTCACTGATTCATTACACTCTTCTTCTGTTCTGTGGGCATCATTTTAATGTTCAAAGTGTTAGGAAGCTGCTTAGACGAGCCCATGGCTGCTGGTTGTTGGGACAAGGTTTGAAGAGTCAAAGAACATCCATTATTTGTAAAAAAAAATAATAAAAAAATAAAATAAAATAAAATAAAACAACAACAACAACAATAATAAATTATAATATATATATATATAATAAAAATTCTGCAGATCACAGTTGCTCATATTTTTGAATGTTTATATTTTGAGACTTAAGTAAAATTTCAGAGAGCTCAAAAATTTCCTGTGCTTTAATTGTACAAAATAAAATAAGAGTAAATCAAGCCAAGTGTTGAAAATAATAATTATCTTTTTTTTTTTTAACTTCATGCCTTTTCGAGATTAGTTCATCTTCATCTTCATCTTATGCTTTTCATAGTAACACACATGTGACCAGTGGCACTGAAGTTTTCCCTACGATAATGATAAAAGTGAAAGAGGATGTACTAAAAATGTCTTAAGAATGGTGTGGGCTCCGAGAGCCTCAATGGTCTAATGCACTAGCACTCTGATCTGCGGATTGCAGGATTGAATCCATTGGAAGCCAGAGTTTGAGAGAGCACTGGCCATGCTCTCTCTCTGGGTGGGTAGATCACACCCAGTGCAATGCTGGCCGGCACAGGCGTCGCTGATGCAATGGCGGCAGTTCAAAAAGAGGCAATACGCTCGCATAGGAATGTGGCATTGTTTGCATCGGATTCTTCAAAAGAAAAACTGCTATAGCAGCTCCATTTCTCTCCTGCTAAGTGTGTTGGCTTGATTAAAGGCAAAGCAAACAAAGGAAATGAAGAAGAAGTGCCAACCTGGAAGCCTCTCAGTGAAGTTTCTAAAGTGTGATTATCATTAAATGCTAAATCGTGACTCCCTCACCTCCCAGTTTCTTGGGAAACTGAATCAGCCTCTAGCACCACCCTGAACAGGTGCGACACACACACACTACCAGAATAGCAGCCTGCGTGAGCAAGTGATGGATGCCACCTCAGAGCTGGCGTTAGTCTCCGTTCTGGCCTGGCAGGTGCTTTCTCTCTGTGCTAACAGTGGGCAATCACATCACACTGAAGGGGCACTTATCAGCAGCAGAGTGGAAAAAGAGAGGCAAAGAGAAGAGCATTGAAAATAAAACTCATTTTCTCCAGAGGGTCGGCTCACTGTATTGTGCCCGGCCTTTATTTTTTCCACTGCACCAAGAACCTTGTGTTCAATTACGGAAAACATTCCACTGCAAAGACAGGCAAGAGTGAACAGCTCCATATAGCTGTGTGTGTGTGTGTGTGTGTGTGTGTGTGTGTGTGTGTGTGTGTGTGTGTGTGTTCTGTTAATAATCACAACAACAAGCACTAGCCACAAAGCAATATCAGCACTACATCTCCAGAGCAGCTCTGATTGGAGTTACTGTACTTTCTGTACTGAACGGCAGGTGAGAAAAGGAGAGGACGTTCCTCAACGGATCCGTCAACACACGTGCGCACTCCTGCATGCACGAATACATCAAAATCAAAATGACACAAGCTGTGGTCAAAACTTGCATTGTGGTCAAATATGCATTGTTGATGGTGAGTTCAGTATCCCAGCCAAACATGTTCAAGAAACATGCTGGACGAAAGCTGGGTTAGATGGGTTCCAAATGGGCACTGGCCCCGAGTGGGTTCAGCTCAGCTGGGCTTCTTAAATGGACCCCATTGGTCCCAGATCACATAGGTCCCATCTAGGCCTAATGTGCAGTTGACAATCCAGTTGTCATCTGTTTAACCCCTCCTTGTCCCGTCACTGACCCTGGTGGGCATCTAAAACTTTCTGCTTCCTAATTGGGCTGTTCATACAGGCTTCACACGGAACATTTCTGTAAATTGCAGATTTACTGAATTTAAATAAATAGGTTTGGTATGCAGTCACATGCACCCAACATCACAGCAGTGACTCACAAACGTCAGGTTGTTTTTTGTTTGTTTGTTTTTTTCTTTCAGTGAAAGAAAATGAAAAATGAATCCGATGAATTCAAAGCTATTTTGGAGTGTTTCTGTTGGTCCATTAAATTTGGACAATGTTGTGAACAAGTACTAGATTTAAGATAAATCAATACGTTTATAAAAAAGGTGAAACAAATGGAGATGCCAGGTTTTGTATGACAGTAAGGATATTCTCATTCTCTCTCTTTAAACTCCGACAGTAAAAGACAGTAAGATGTAACAGAAGAAAGTATATCTTCTGACATTCAGTGCACAGATGCAGTCTTGCTGTCTAACGCATTTCATTAAATCGTTTGCCAATGAAATTCTTTATCAAAACACCTCAATAATAAACAATCAGACAATAAATATCAGCCCAACCTCCTAAAGGCTTATTCATTTGAAATATGAATAAGGATTCTATCCATTCATTTCTGCATTCATTTATCTGTATTTGTGCCCATTTTCTGAAAACAACAACAAGCAGTGGCAGCAGTAGACAATCCAAGTCCTTGAGGGCCAGATTCTTGCACAGTGTTTTTGTTTATCTTGTTCAGGAACACCTCATTCGAGTCACTTGTTAATTGCCATGGTAGTTCTGTGACTGCCCTCTAGTGGACGATTGCTTAGTATCTGTTCCGAAACAAAGGATGCATAGAAATGTGTGGACAGTGACATGGTTTGGTTTGAAACAAAAGCATTCATGTTCATGTACAAAGTGAGAACAAATTAGCCTCAACAAGAATTTTGCATAGAAGGTCAAAAGCAGTACAAGCTCCACCTCATCCTTCCTGAGAATCCCCTTGTACAGGTAGGCAAATTTGATATTTTTTTTTATTTGAATGGGGTGCATGCAAATAAAGTTTTCTATTTCTAGTGAACATACACCCTCATTCACACAAACTCATATACTCTCAATACACACACATTTTACACCATGTTTCTTTGGTTTGAATACAATACAACCCTTATAAAATTCTCTAATATACAACATTAAATTTTTGGATCATTTTTCATCATATGTGAAAAATAAAAACACTGGGGTAGGATTTATAAATGGTGAGCAATTTCTCCAAATGTTCCCAAGAACATTTCAAATCATTTCAACAATTATATTATGAATTTCAAAGTGATCAAACACTTTAATCTGTATTCGAACTGATTCTACTTTCCACAGTCAGTGAAGCTGAACTGCTGCCTTCAGATCGATTCATCATGAAGCATTTATACAGTTTAACACAGACACATCTCTATTAGTGAGACGCTCAGCATATAAACATGGAGACTGTTTCTTAAAGAAAAGCCCTCCAGGCCTCAGAACCCAATGAGGCCACAGCATCGCTTCTGTTCTTAATGAGGTTAAATGAACAGAGGCTGATTAGGCTACTGTCTCTCTCTCTCTGTCTCTCTCTCTCTCTGTCTCTCCCTCTCTGTCTCTCCCTCTCTGTCTCTCCCTCTCCGTCTCCCTCTCCGTCTCCCTCTCCGTCTCCCTCTCTGTCTCCCTCTCTGTCTCCCTCTCTGGCTTTCTCTCTGGCTTTCTCAAATATATTGCTGCAGCAGCAGAAGGAATACAATGCTAAGGGCCGTCTGGACCATTAAGTTAATGCATAACTGTGCTGTGGAAGGTCTGTGTACCTGTAACTGCAGTGAAAATATCCATAAAAATATTCACAATATTTAAGCTTCTGCCAACCACTCTGACAACAAAATGTATGAATGGCTACTTTTCAGGAAACACTGCATGTCCTGCATCTCCAGGGTAACTGGTACCCATACAAGATGACCGTTTGCCTGCTGGCTCCTTATTTGAGGCTTGGAGCCGGATTTCTGTAAAGCTGCTTTGTGACAACTCCCTTGTTGTAAGAAGCACTATATTAATAAACTTTGATTGATTACATCAGCCTAAAAAATTGAATCTTAATTGTTACATATGAATATATTTCATGTTTCAGGTCATCTGAACCAAGTTCCAATAATGAGTCTCTAACTAGTCTTAAATATAATTATCATTCAGGCATGTCCGTCACGGGGCAGGACAGCAGTCAGGTGCGTTCAGCAGAGATCATCCATCAGACCGCTTGAAAACATCTTTTCAAAGAGGGAGTAAGAGAGTGAGAAAGAGAAAGGGAGAACATGTGAGCGGAGCCCCCCAGCCCGTCTTTACAAAGGGTCCACTAATGAGCTCCTCCATTAAGAGGTGCAGAGACAAAACTAAAATAATGACTCGCTCTGCTGTTCTCCCATTTCACCCACTTTACTCACAACAGCTGTGAAGAGCTGAACACAGACAGAAGGGAGAATAGAGAATAAACGAACAGCATACAAGGTCCAAGTTGTTCCCTTGCACTTTCTCTCAAGCACTGTAGCACCACCTGCTGGCGCAGGTCACTCCGACAAGGGGTGATGTCAGCGCTATTTACCATGCAGCACCGTCACATGTTGATTCCTGCGGTTCTCTGCATTATGTACTGATCCAACAGCTGCGCACACAACTGTGCAAAACACAGCAGAGCCTGAACAAACATGAACATGAACTTAAAGCCAGAGTTCATTCTGTATTTCACACCATTTTTATTGATAACACGAGTCCTACAGTTTCAGAGACCGTCAGAGGTACAGCTACAGAAAATGGACCCCAGGACTTTATTCTGACTGACTGGCCTCCAGGAGGTGGCTAATCCGAGTCCACCTCTTTCATATTATTTGGTCATTTGTAAAAAAAAAAAAAAAAAAAAAAAAAAAAAAAAATAATATATATATATATATATATATATATATATATATATATATATATATATATATATATATATATATATATATATATATATATATATACATATATATACATACACACACACACACACACACACACACACATATATACACAGGGGGTTGGACAATGAGAAACACAAACACCTGCTTCCTTTTGACCACAGTAATTTATTAGTATATGGTGAACTAGGGCCTCCTTTGCGCCAATGCAGTGTCCAGTGCGTCTTGGGAATGGTGTTTGGATACAATCGGGTTACTTTTAACATCCCTTTCAGACAGCTTCCTCTTGTATCCACAGTTAATCCTGGTGGATGTGGTCTGTCCTTCTTGGTGGTGCTGACGTTACCCTGGACACACGTGGCTCTTGATACATCACCAAAAGACTTGCTGTCTTGGTCACAGATGCACCAGCGAGCGTGCCAACAATTTGTCTCTTTGAACTCTGGTGCTATACCAACAATGTTGTGTGCATTGCAATAGTTTGAGCAAACTGTGCTCTTACCTGCTAATTGAACCTTCACACTCTGCTCTTACTGGTGCAATGTGCAATTAATGAAGATTGGCCACCAGGCTGCTCCAATTTAGCCATGAAACCTCCCACACTACAATGACAGGTGTTTCAGTTTCATTGTCCAACCCCTGTATATAAGCCAATAATGGCTTAAGCAGGCTGACATAGCAGAGACAGTAAGAACAAAATCTTGGGGTGGATTTTGATTCCCTGAAACCCCCACCTCTGGAGATCACTTCAGCAAGTGTACTTGGGATAACTGAACATCTCTCAACACATGGGTTGAGAAATGATGGTTCACACGTGGAGTTTACTAGACGCTCATAGGGGCAGGGTGTAGAGTAGAAGCTTGTATTACCTGATGGCTAAATTATCCTCAGAGCACTCAATGCAAACTTGCTTTTACACTGTATTCTGATCAGTACCTTCGTGTAAATGCTTGTGTTTGTATGTTCGCAGGTGCATGATTCAAGCACATGGAAACTACTGGCTCTATTTGAATAAATGAGGACATGACGACCCTGTGGTCTGATTTGATTGCCCACCTGTGTTGCCATCTTTCCGTAGTCAATCCAGCGCAGCGTGGCAAAGTTTGTGGACTCGGCACAGTTGAAGCCATGGTTGAAGCCAGCATGGTAGCCATACGGGAACGTGATCATGAACTCGCCCGCTTCCTGAGTGATCTGAACGAGAAACACACAAAACATTTACACAAACACAATTGAGGAGGTGCTTTATCACATTGTTTTATTACACACCTTCAATCTTCATCCTCCCATCCAGTGTTCCTTCCATTTAGTCATTCTTCAATCCATCCTTCTGCTACCAGCACCACACTTTCTGCCATTTTTCCATCAGTTAATCCTTTCTTCAATTCCACCACCCTTCCATCCAGCAAATCTTCATTCCATCCAAACATTCTTTCCATTCTCCCATCCACCAAACCTTCTTCCACATGCCAAATCCTCCACCCGTCCAACTACCCGTTTCTGTCCATCCTTCCATCCACCAAACATTCCATCCAGCCGCCCTTCAAACCTTCCTTTCATCCATCAAAACTTCAATCATCAAATCACAAATCCCTCGATCAAACCTTCCTACCATCAAACGTCCGATCAATCCATTAAACCTTCCATGCATGCTTCAAACCTTCCTTCTCTCCATCAAACCTTCAATCCATTCAACAAGCTTTCCGTTCATACATCAAATTCTTCCTTCCATCCATTCATCCTTCCAGCTGCCCATCCTTCAAATTCTTCTATCCACCAAATCTTCCATCCATCCAACCTTCCTTACAATCTTTCAATCCAAATTCTGAATTCCATCCATATTTCCATCTATTAATCTGCCAAACTGTCCATCCATCTAAACTTCCATAAAGCCATCCTTCATTTTGTCCATCAAATCTTCCATCCTCCCATTTTCCTTCCATCCATATTCCCATTTAAATATTCTTCCACCCTTTCACCTATTCACCCTTCAAAACGTTCATCCACCAAACTTTCCACTGATCCTTCCATCCACCAAACCTTCCTTAAATACATCAAACTGTTCCTTCTATCCATCAAAACATCTTTCCATCCATCAAAACATCCTGCACCCATCATATCTTCTAACCATCCATCCTTCCATCTATTCAAATCTTTTACATCTATCAAACCATCTGTCCATCCTACAAACACTTCTATCCATTAAACCTTCTATCATCAAATCGTCTATCCAGTCTTCAAATCTTCCTTCTATTTATTGATTTATCATTCAATTGTTCCAAATAATTCATTCTTCCTTCCTTATTTAAAATTTAATTGGTCCCTCCACTCATCTCTTACTCTCTACTACTCCCTCCTTTGCTCCTCATCTCCCCTTCTATTTTTTCCATCAATCTGACTATCCTTTCCCAAGCACCATCTTCTGATTTACTTTTCATTCACTCTATCCATCTCTCCCATCATCCTTTCCCATGCTTTCTTCTCTATATCCCTCGCTCATTCAAATTTCTTATTCTCACTGTTGACCTCGACTGCCTCTCTATTCATTTCTTACTTCCTCTTCCCCCATCATTCCCTTTTCTCCCTCCCTCACTCGCTCCCTCCATCTACCCACCCTCACTAAACTGCCTCAGAGCTACACTCCTAGAACGCTATTTCAGGCAATACAAGTGCAATTAAGTGTAGACTCAGAGAGCGTGGCGTTTAGGGTCAGCCAGCCTTGGCAAATGAATATTTTCATTTCGCTCGTTCTTTCCCTTTCCTCCAGCTCTGCCGTCGCTTCCGGAGATGTGAGGGTCCCCAGAAACGCCTCGGCTCAACGGCTGCGTGGCATCCATTAGAAACTAAGTTAGATGAATTAGGGCTGAGTGTAAGCTGTACTTCTGTTCCGCATGCCTCTGCACTCGCTCACTCAATTGCCCGACTCAGTTTACCATCAATAAAATCAAAGGCGTTTGATTATGATTTAGTCGCTGAATTAGCTGCACTTGGCTGGAGAGCATTATTGTAGGTCACTGAAGGTCAATGACTGCTGTGACATTAACAAAGTTCTTACACTGCACTGATCAATTGGTTATTCTGGCTTAGTGTCCAACAGAGAGAGACATAAGACCCTTTTATTGGGTCCAGACTAATAAAATCAGAGGGTGACACTGAAAATCTAGTATCATATGCACAGCAGGTTCTTTCAATTTAGCATCAGGCAAAAGCAGGAAAAAGCTTTCACCTTCACTACGGCGTCAAATGTTTTCAGGGCACTGACTTTTATTGTTTCTGCCGAAACCTGCAGGAGAAGAGGTTGCCTTACCTCCTACCCAAGATCTAAGCATCTGTCATGTCATTGGTTAAACATGGTGGTGGGGGTGCTCTAAAGTTGTAAGGAGAGTTCTTCTGAACCTCCATCATTTGGTCTTGGAAGTTATATCTGTAGTGAGAACAGAGTTTGATTTTCTCATTGATTGATCTCATCTCCAACGGTGATGAAACTCAGAGCTTTTTATCTGATAAGGGCAAGTGTTGGTGGAATACTGGTCTGGAACGGCTGTTGGGGGTCTCATTTTCTCTGCTTCTTTGAAACTCCTGTACTTGCTGTTAATGGGCAAACTGACTGGAAGTGCATTTCTTTTTTAGAAGCTAAAATACAAACCCAGCGAGTTCTTGTTTATGGACCCTTCAGTACCTTTTAGCATTTTTTTTTTCCTTTGAAGTGGAATTCTACAGATAAATCTGCATAATTATGGCTTTGATGTAACACATATATAGAATAGTTTAATCCATTAATGGTAGTGAGACAGAGGGAGAGCGTTTATCTCGTGAGTTCAGATTTAAATAGGTTACATTTGGTGCTTTTTTTTAGAAATAACCTAAATAAATAAATAAATAAATAAATAAATAAATAAATAAGTGTCTTTTTAAATGTGAAACTTTGAAAGTTGGTGGAATTTCTCTTTACCTGCTATTTTGGTTTGCATAAGGAAAACTAATCAAGTCTGTAGAGTCACAGAAGTAAAAATACAGGCAACCTGCTGAGGAGAATCCTAGAAACAGACACACAGCAAAAAAGGTACATTTATTTTTACCCAAAGACTGTCAGATAACTTCACCTTTGACAATGACAAGTAACCAGAGAGAGAAAAAGCAAAAAAAAACAAAACAAAAAACACAACAGACAACAAAACGAATGACTGCTAAAAGAAGGGAAACTTTGGAGGGGAAACTCAGTGGCAAACTTCATTTGACAGATTCACTTGAGTTTAATCTCTGCTCCTCACCCAGAGTGGCCTTCACTCCAACAATACAGCAGGGCGAGAGAGGAAGTGAGTGAGGGAGTGAGAGAGAATTGAACGCAGTGATTAATTTGTGAAAAATGAAATGATGCAAAGTGAAGTGTAATCTGCAGCCTGGCAGCACCAGCCTGGCGGGGGTTCAGAAGAGTTCGCTGAACTTAATGAGACACAGACATTAGTCAAAGAAATTAATATACAGAGAGAGAGAGAGAGAGAGAGAGAGAGAGAGAGAGAGAGAGAGAGAGAGAGAGAGAGAATACAAAACTGGTATAAATGGGTATGGAGTAAGGGTGGGCATTGAGAAGAGGGTACTGTGTATGGATGGGTACAGAGTAAGGGTAGTATATATGGATGAGTACTGCGTACATATGGGTATTGAGTATAAAGTGCGAGTATGGACGGGTGCAGAATATAAATGGGTACTGCGTACGGATGGTTATTATATATGGATGGTCCCCAGTATGGGTACTGCATACGGATGGGTATGTATGGAGTACGTATGGACCAATATTGAGCATGGATGGGTATTAATTACAGGTACTGTGTATGAATGTGTATGTATTGATCATGGATGGATACTGAGTACGAACCAGTAATTGAGGTATTGAGCATGAATACTGGTATTGGTATGGGTTGAGTACTGGTATTTATTTTGATACTACAGCAAAATGAGAGCTCTTGCGTAAACAAGCACCCATGTTCTGTCCACTGACTGTCACAGCGCTCACTCTGCACTCGTCGGCATTGTGGGTAATTTGTGTATCTACACCTCAAAGTGCTCCCCTACAGACCACCAATGACATTCAGCAATGCTCACTCTAACATTAGCATGCTCTGTCTCCACTCTCTCCTGTGTGTATATCTCACCTCCCCTTCTCGCACTCTCTCTCTCTCTGACACACACATACACACACACACTTTGAAACGAGATGAATCGAGAACGTAATGAGTGTGTGTGCTCATACATTTTGCAGTGTTGAAGCATAAGTAAGTGTCTCCATTTAATCAAAGCACCCACACAAGCAGGACCAGTGCTGTGGAATGTGTGTGTGTGTGTGTGTGTGTCTGTGTGTTGGATTAGAAAGTGAGGTTCACTCACACACACCCTCTTCTAGTCTTAAGTCATTTAGACAGTTTTACTCAAGAGGGTGACTGGAGACAGATTTGCTAACACCAACACACACACAGACACACACACACACACACACACACACAGACACACACCTCCCCCTCTAACAGAGTGAGTAAAGGAAAGCCTCTCTCTGATTTCAGCATTATCGCTGAGCAGAATGCTAACAGAGTCAGACAGTGGGTGTAATGTGAAGGCAATTTTAACAGATGGAGAAGAATGAAGCTCAAAATCAGGCTGAATATGAAGGCTAACAGCTCAGAGCTACAAAAAACACCACCAAAAGTCTACAGACCCCTACAGACCTGGGTTCTTGCTACAAGTCAGGCACCCAGAGACAAGGAGTTCCACAAAATTACTGGGACACCAGTTCATTCACTGCTTCTTCTGAAATCAAGGGTATTAAAGAGAGTTTCTCCTGCTTCCGTTAAGTTTTCTGCCTGTACTGCCCAGGGAATACTTTCTCTACTTTCTACAATCCGGAGCACTGCTGTGAGAATTTGATTGCAGTCAGTGACCAGAACATTAGTGAGGTTAAGATGTTAGACCATCACCACCCCACCTCATCCCTAACTCCCCATGGATTGATGGCACGTGATTTTTATAGAGAACACAGTTCCACTGCTCCACAGCCCAATGTTGTTGAGCACCCCCTCTGGCTTACATCTGGCTTAAGGTACGGCGTCAATAGAGTCATGTTTTTCTTCTCCAGAGAGTCCTATTCTGTTAGAAGTACTTCTCTACAGGGACTAGACAAACTGAACAAATTTGCCCACCTGTGTCAGCAATGGGTGCAGCTTAATGTAGTGGAATGCATTTATTAGAAGTAGCGTCCACAAACATTTGGACATTGTGTGGATTTAGAATAGAATCATCTGAAAGTTCAGGCATTCACTGAAACCACTTGTAGCAGCTCTTGCTTCAGATTCCATTAAAGGAGAAAGAGAGTAAGTGGTGTACATTCCATAACGTACACCATTACAGAATTTTCCACCTTTCAGTGGATATTACGGAAAAACATATGGACTATAACGATTAGCTGAGCTAAGGAATAAATGCCTAGCAACCAAAACGAATGCTGATGGATTGATTTTAGTATAGTTTTAAAGAAAAATGGAAAAAAATATCCTGTATTTAATCAGAGTATCAGTATTCCATACACAACAGTCTCCCGTACCACAACACTCCCCCCCCCTCCTTTGGAATGCTACTCCAGAGGTTTTTCATGGGATCTGAAGGCAAAACACAACGTAGGTGGTCATAGAAACAGTGCTTAATGGACAGAGGAATACACGACAGAGACTCCTGATTATATTTAGCATGTGAACTGGAAGCATGTCGGCTGTAAGGCAATGTCAATTCAGTGACTCCATCTGAATGTCTGCAAAACGACAGAAACAAGGCTGTTCCCTTGTTCCTCATGTCCACAGTAAAACACAGCGTTCTGCAAATATGTCTACACCCACAGCCCTTCTTTAAGTGTGTCATATGAAAGGTGTCTCACCGAAGTAGTTGTGTGGTCAGGGGTGGAGACGGCAGGGGATTTGACCCGCACTACTGATTTTACTAATAATGGCAGAGGAAAGCCTGTGCCAATTCAACCAGGGAACCAACTAAAGCCCCCTAAACATTTCACCCAATAAACACAAACCAGCCAAAAAAATCGACCCTCTTCTAGACGGTTCTCTGCCGCAGTCAAATTGCTATTTGCATTTCTATTCACATTGTCTATTGTTCTTAGGCCTTCACTATGAAGGGGGAAAATAACATTCTAGAACAGAGTTCCAAAATCCCTCCACACCAACTTGAACACTCTGTGCTGCTCTAGGATGTTCTCCACCACATTTACACTGTTCTAGCTCGCTCTCCCTCTACTCATGCTGTTCTACATCATCCCAATCACCCACAGTGTTCTAATATACTATACTAGAACGTTACCTTCCCATTCAAAATGCTCTAGAAGTGGTTCTCAATCCTGGTCATGGAGTTCCAGGGCAGGGCAGGGCAGGGCAGTGGTACTCCAGGATTGAGTACCACTCCCATTTACAATGTACAAGGTCCACTGCTCTAGACTGTCCTTCCACACCCTTAGTCTACTCTAGAACCTCTCCCTTTATATGACCAGATCTATTTTACAATGTGATTCTCCAAACCGCACCATTCTAGAAGTGTGTTGTCCCATTCACACTGTTTTAGGACAGTGTGCCTACTGATGTGCTCTAGAACAGGGGTTCTCAACTGTTCCCCACCTCAAGGCCCACCTGTTTATAGCTAGAAAACATAACCCACCAAAAAATATATTTATTTATTCATATATTTATGTGAAGCTGTTTTTACTGCTCAAGTGTTGACACTGAAATTGTGAGAATGAGGGCTTGGAAAATTGGTGGTCTTAAGAAACATCTGTCCTAATTGTCCCACCCAAAGACAAGCAGGAAAGACGCGTTACTAACATCAGTAAAAACACGTCTAGTTACAAAATGTGAACTACTTTAATTCTGTCTTAAAGCCGTCTCAGCAGGTCAGTTCCCATGTCCACTATCAGGCTGCTTATGGTATCGCATCATATCACACAGTCTGGGTTGTAGGTGTGGATGATTGTGTTTTCTGAGGAACAGTGTCACCATTCCTTCTTTCTTTGTTTAAGAAACTTCTACATCTCTGTCTGCATCTGTATTGTCTCAAACTGATTACATTTAATTTGCCTTCAGTTTCTTCTGCGACATTATTTGTGCATTTCTGTTAACGATTATATAACGTTTATAGTTTGAATGTGACTCTGATGATTCAAAGGACCATAACCAGACAACTGTGAACTAGTGTTTGCTGTGGTGGAAGTGTTGTGCGTGTGTGCAAATATTATTTAAAACAAAAGGTCTGACTACGTCTGATTTCACATAATCTGAGCATTTGATTGGTGTGAATGGATTATTGTCATTTCTATTATTAAATACAGGCTCTAAATACTGGGATTCTCCTTCAAGAGGGCAGTGATAAACTGAACTTACCCTATCGAAGGGGATGCTGTACTTCTTCAGAATGGACGGAGAGATGAGGGTCATCTTGTGACGAAGAAAAGCATCACAGCCCTGAGAGCTGCCTGGGAAAAACCCTACAGAACACATCAAACACACCTATAAGAACACACACCTCACACAGGTTTCAAACCTTCACTGCAGTTTCTCCAAACAATTGCTTTAGAAAAATGAAAGAAAATCATACAAGAAAGAAGAGAGAAATCTGGAAAAAGTATTAGAGAATGAATAAGAATCTGTGAATTATATGGGTTTTCCCCCCCGTTTTCCAGTTCCTCTGAAACTGGAGAAAATGGTAACTAAAAGAAAGAATGATAAAAGATGCAAAGAGCAAAAGAATATGAAAAGAAAAGTCAAACAAACAGTGTGTAAAGGAGACGGAAAGACTGTGATATGAGGGTTAGATTTAATGGCAGGTTGGGGAGGTGCGAGCAGGTCAGTCAGTTCACTAAATCCATCATTAACCACCATTTTCTGCTGGTTTATTCAACTGTGACTCACAATGAGTCCTCAAAAGCGTGCAGTTTGGAAAGGAAAATGAAGAGTTAGGAGGAAGTTTCCAAAAACATTTTCTTCTGAGAAAAGTCATTTATGATGGTAGGACATACGCAGTGTGAGATACTGTAATCCCAAATGAATTAAAGTTTGTACAGTAACATTTGGTACAGTAATGGAACACAGTACAGGCCAAAAGTTTGGACGTTTTCTGTATTTGTGACTATTTACATTGTAGATTCTCACTGAAGGCATCAAAACTATGAATGAACACATGTAGAGGTCTATACTTAACAAAAAAAACTGAAATAACTGTAAACACGTTTTATATTCTAGTTTTGCTCTGTTTACTGCTTTGCACACTCTTGGCATTCTCTCCATGAGCCATCTCTGCGAACTCCTTCAAGACTGTTGAAAAACCATTTCAGGTGACTACGTCTTGAAGCTCATTGAGAGAATTCCAAGAGTGTGCAAAGCAGTAATCAGAGCAAAGCGTGGCTATTAAGTACAGAACTCCACATGTGTTCATTCATAGTTTTGATGCCTTCAGTGAGAATCTACAACGTAAATAGTCATGAAAATACAGAAAACGCATTGAATGAGAAGGTGTGTCCAAACGTTTGGCCTGTACTGTATATCAATTTATTTGAATTTAGGTGAACATTCCAGATCATGTTTCAGATATGCGAGTTGCATCAACCCATAATATTTGAGTTTCGTTGATTGCGATTGGCAACTGCAACTCACTCATGCTGTATTAAACCATTTCTTGATTTGTTCCTCAAGGTCCAGTAAGGTCAGTCTGGGTGCTTAGGAATGTACAGTGGCTTTGTGGATGCAGAATAACTTTTCCCATTTGCTCTCTGCACCAGTGAACGGGGAAAGATATGACCAGTTTACAAATTGATGACCATCAGTATGCAATCATTCACCCAGGCTACAGTCTCTTGGGGTTGCAGTTATACTTTATATAGTTCATATTTTGTTTTATTGGTTGGCTAACTGGCCTCCACATTGCAGGCAGTAAAAATGCAAATGCTTGCATTACCACAAAATTACACTGTCAGTGTTCGACAGATTAATAACAGAACGAAGAACGTCATTTGAGATATTTCAGTATTCGAACTTAATATCTTTGGTGTATGTTGGAAAGACAATCAACCAGAACATTATGACCTCCTCCTTGCTTCTACCCTCACTACCTATTGTATCCGGCCCACTCACCCTACAGCAGGACTTCATAGATCTATAATCACAGACTGGACTCCAACCGTTTCTCTGCATACTTTGTAAAAATCCTTTCATCCTGTTCTTCAAAAGGTCAGGACACTGCAGGACCACCACAGAGGTATTATGTGGGTGGTGGGTCATTCTCAGCACTGCAGTGACACCGACATGGTGGTGGTGTGTTGGTGGGTGTTGCACTAGTGCAGGTGTACCAGACACAGCAGTGTCCACTTACTGTCCACTCTTAGAGACTCCTACTTGTAAATGTGAAGTCAGAGACAGAAACTCATCTGTCCCTGCACAGCTTGAGTTGGTCATGCTCTGTTGGTCAGTGCTCACAGCATGCTGCTGGCTGGATGTTTCTAGTGGGTGGGCTATTCTCAGTCCAGCAGTGACACTGAGGGCTTGGGACTGCAAATTAAAGGGCTATATTTGTATTATAGCCATGGTGATGCTTGATTAATTTCATCACCACTGTAAAGAAATCTGAGTGGGAAGGTTCTTCGATCATGAACCAAAATATTCCACCACCCTCACTTTGACTATTTACAGTCCAACCATGGATTTATGCAGGAAAGTTGAAAATAGGGGAATGTTAACCGTATGACGTGAGATTAACCTCTATTGTAAGCATGTTCCTGAGCCGTTCCTGTGCTGTGTATCGACTGGTTGCGTTTTCTGCGTGATCAAGAGATCTGATGACAGGTGGATGGTGTCACATCTGATCTGAACGGCAGAGTTTGAGATATTTACACTAAATCACTTTTTATTTGTGGAGATGAGGAAAGATAGTGCAGGTGAGGAAAGAGCCAGACAGACACGGATATTAATCCACATTAGGATGCGGCCGGCGTTCCAGAACTTTCCCTTGAGGGATATTAACCTGAAGCTTCGTTTTGTCTTTTAAGTGGGATATTAAGCTGAGTAAAAAGGGGTGTGGAGACAGAGCAAAGCAGAAGAGAGCATGGCCCTGACTGGATAATGTGGGAGAGGTGAGAGATGTGGATACAACTGATCTATTGCAGGCGGGAGACATTAATGGTAGCAATACTAATGTTTGTGAGCGTGTGTGTGTGTGTGTGTGTGTGTGTGTGTGCGCCCGCGCATTTGAGTGACCCTGCCAGTATAACAGATAGAGAAAGAAAAGGAAAGTAGTGACAGCAAGTGAGAGATGGCAAGAAAGACATCAAAGAACAAGAGAGAGCATGAGAACAAGAGACAGCGAGAAAGTGAGAGCAAGACAAAGTGCAACAGCAAGAGAGCAAGACAGAGAGTGAAAGCAAGACAGAGCAACAGAAAGGGCACGTGCGAGTACAGGAGACAGACTAAGTGTGAGAGCAAAAGAAAGCGAGAGAGAAAGAGAGAGCAAGACAGACAGCAAGAATGAGAAAAACAGCGAGAGAGCAAGAGATGAGAAAGCATGAGAGAAGGTGACACAAAGTAAGAGCAAATGAAAGTGAGAGAGATAGAACCTGAGAGCACGAGAAAATGCAACAGCAAGACAAAGAGATTATACCGTGAGAGAAAAAAAATGAGATCACTCGGTGTATGAGGGATGAGTCAGAAAAGACTGACAGCAACCTACGGCTGAATTAAAATATCCCGGTCTTGGAGTGCGACATTCCAGCACAGTTTTGTGGGGGTTTTCTGCTCTAGCACTCCTGATTCAACTCACCTGTTCATTTCCAGGTTTTGGAGCTCGGTTTGAGCAGGAACAGGAACAAACTGCAGGACTCCAAGACTGGGGTTGCCTAAACCTGGGCTACAGCATTCCCTGAGCTCTGGTGCCGATTCCTCCCCTCTCCTAATCATACACTCTCTATCTGCCATCAACGCCCCAAAAGTCTGCTTCCACAGGGAACGTGCGGAGCAGCTGCCATTTCTGTGGTTCTTTTCGTGGCATAAGTGGAAAAAAAAAGGTTTTGCGCTGAGAAAGTGTGACATCTGTTCATGCAATTCTCAAGATGATGGGAGTGCTTTTTATTCTGTCCTTTAACCGGTCACGCCGCTCTCGCTATGCCTCCACCCCATCACAGAGACAGGGGAGCAGAATCAGGAGAGAAGTTACGGGGCCAGAATGGAATGGCAATTACAGGCTTTCTGAGATGAGTGCTACTTTCTTCCCAAAAAGAGACAGAACGCTGGACACAGTCCACGACAGCGGCATTTAACGGGAGTGTGAGACGTGAGTGAGTGAAAGAAGTAAGACCATACCTTGTGCAAGCCTTTCCAGCCTCTTTCCATGTTCTGGAGGAATGGCATACCTGGAGGAGAAAGACATGCATCAGTTTCGGACATGAACAGAAGAGAACAGAACACTAAGTGCAGGATTGACAGCTCTTTTTCACAGGTCATCAGTTCCGATGCTACAAGAAAAGAACAAGAAAGAAGGCAAACAAAAAGGCAAAGAGGGACAGCTCTGCGTGACGGATCAGGTCTTTTCTATGAAAAAGAAAAAAAAACAAAACTGTAGCCCCCTTGAACAACATGAGGCTACACATGCACAGCTCAGAGGAAGCCGCCTTCATAAATTTGAATATAAGATTATAAAGCAACATTATGCAAGAATCTGTATATTTTGCTCCTGGGTTCCCCCTCCCTTGCCCCTCCCCTGCCCCTCCCCCTTATAATGCACTGTTGTGGATACAATTGTGCTTTGAGGGCCCCTTCATAGATGGCTGTATGCATTTGTGCATTTCTGGACTAGCTGAGAGATACAGAAGTGGCATCTCCCATTCAGATTTTTCCTAAATGTTTTTTTCCCCCGTCACAGTCACATGATCACTGTTAAAATCAGATTACAAAGTACCTGGTAGCCCACAACAACCAATCACTGTGAAAACAGTGTTCCAGTACCACACAGACAAATGTCTCTGTGCTTTAAAGGGGACAATTACCATTCAAGCAGCATCAGCTAATCCTTCTGAACACATATCCCTACTATCAAACTGCACACTCTGGCACTTCCAGCACCAGAACTGAGGGCGCTGTAATATTAATATATAGCGCTAGATGATAAATCATATATATCAGTTCAGGGACATGGTACCAGAATTTTGATTGGGTTGCCGATAACAGGTGTAGCATCCAGCTGACGAAGTGTACTCTGGAACTAAACTGCAAGGTCAGTTAGGGCTGTGATAGGACGTTTAATTTTTAAAACCGACATTTGGCAGCTTAGTTTCCACCAATTAGGAAATACGTCGACACTTTTATTGATGTATAGGGATCATTAGTCCTGCAACAGCAGCTCTGACCTTTGGAGGCAGGGTCTCCACAAGTCCGGATGCAAGGATGGGATGTCCATAGATTCCACGACTTCACCATGATCATGTTGCTGGTTCATTGGCAGTTAAAACATCACAATTTGGTTCTTGGCAACATTTCTATGATTTTGAAGCTTGCCCATGTTTCCTGCTTTCAAGAAATCACCAATCACTGGCTGACTAATATAGCCCATCCCTTGTCATGTGCCACTGGATGCATATAATGCCATTGTGTCACTTTTCATGACTGGTTTTAATGTTGTGGCTGAAAACATCACCCAGCCAGAAGTAATTGGCATGCTTCTCATTGAAGCCCAAGTACCTAGAGATTTGGAAGTCTCTATAAGGATCTGAGAAGAAACAAGAACAGTCAATCTGGCTACACAAATAAACAAGTGGAGGTTTTAAGGAGGTCACTTGCTTTAAGGAGGTCTGCTTGCTTTTGATTTAAAGCCAGTGAAGAATGGAACAGAGAAAAACAATGACGTGATGATTCACAAAGTTGAATGTGAAGGATGTGAACCTTCACGTCAAAAAGAAGGACCCTTGCCAATTTCAAGTGGACTCAATTGAAATATTTTCTGGCAACATCTGAAATCCAGCCGGTTTCTGCCATAAGGTTTATCACCAGATTTCCTCCGTATATTTGGAGAAAAGCAAAACCCTCCTGAGACCCTGTGTCTCGAATGTAAAAACCCACCTTTCACACTGCCTCCGAGTACAGCTCAGTGATGCACGAGGAATAGAAAGCGGGGGAAGAGCTTTTCTTTTGAAGACTTACACCACACTGCCCTCTAGTGATCTTATGTAAGAATACAAGCACCTTTAAAATACTGTAATATTCTGGCTCCCAGTCCCTGTCCAACTGCTGCATCTGAGACGTACCCTTTATTAGCACAGATCATGTTCACGATGACCTTCCCAAGAACAAGAAGAGACTTGAATACTCAACACACACACTTACTATAGAAGTCAATGGGCCAGAGCTGAAGCACTTGTTCTCAGTGTCATCTTAAAACATGGGGGCACCTTTATTTGGCGCATCACCATCACAGACTTTTGTAAGAACCCTGCTTTTGAAAAGTCACACTGAGTAACCAAGCACTCTAGGCATTTTCATTACATCAGAGGTCACAGGTTTGATCCCCAGTAAGGCCACAAATATCTGTGACTGGGAGTTCCAGAAAGCATAACCGGTCTTGTTCTAAGGGTGGGAGGGATGACAGTACAGGTGTGTTAGCTGATGTAACACGACTGAGGCCCATGGTTCACATTTTCCATTAACATGCATCCTGAGTGATCTGATCACAGATGACTGCCAAAATTCAAGCCATTCACACCTCACGTTTTAAATCTCCTGTGTCGTCACTCTCCTGCTGCTTTTGCTTGGACTCCACTCCACTTACAGTCCAGTATGGGCTGCTTTGAATTTTTTAATCATGTGGTCTGTTAGCCCAACTTATGATGAAGAGATACCAAAAGAGACTAAGCAGCTGCACTCATCTATGCTCATTTCCAGGACGGGGCAGTGCCACAGTGGATACTGGTGGTGCTTTGCTCACAGTGAAGCAATGAAAGGCCTTCAGACTAAAAGATTAATGTGGTCTTCTGCATCTCTGATCACCACTGAATGGAGTGCGAGTGATTGGAGTATAATGCGTCCTCAAGACACACTTCAAACCTGTACTTTGTGCAGTTGGGTCATTCGGGACGCATGTTAATGCCAGACGTGAACAAGTGTTCGTCTCAAAGAGTGGTGAGTGCCAGTGATGAGTTTGCAGCGGTCTGAAAAGATAAGCTACACGTGACCTTTATTTTGACGAGTGTAGCTTTCATTTCATCGACTTTTCACATAATAATTGGACGAGACCTCGATCATTTTAATGACTGCAAAATGATCCATTGTATTTGTGTATAGTTGAGCCAGCCGCACTCTTGTGTTTCCTCAGCCACTCTCTGCCTGAAGGCACCTCAAGTCTGTGAGCAGACAAGAACATCTACTGTGTAGGAAATGAGTGCAATCCACCCCTCCATGCACACAAAGAACACTAACTCATGCTGCCGCAGCAGTTTGGCTAATAAGTGAATCGTGGATGAGTCTCAAGTTTGTACCTCAGTTGTGTGGAATGCAGTTTCCATAGTCAGACAAAGACCACTTCCACTGAAGATTATATATATATATATATATATATATATATATATATCTGACCTTCATCCACACAAAACATCACGTTCTCTGAGATCAAATAATCTAAACCGGTTGTCTGTTCCGCGCTCCTGTTTAAAGACTCGAGGTGATTGAGTGTTTGAGGTCGTTGCTCCCAGACTGTTGAATACTCTACCACATTTTTTGAGAGTTGCTGATTCAGTGGAGTCTTTTAAAAAGCAGTTAAAGACATGTCTGTTTAGACAGGCTTGTAGTTAATTTATTATGTATTGTTTTAGGGTTTTACAATGTGTTTTATGTTTAATGTTTCTGTTTTTATGTTTGGATCCTTTGCAAAGCACTTTGTGACTGCTGTTGGAGAAAAGTGCTATATAAATACATTTGACTTACTTACCGTATTTTCTGGACTATGAGCCACTACTTTTTTCCACGCTTTAAACCATGCGGCTTATGAGGCGCAGCTTTTTCTTCTTATATATGTTATTTTCCAGTTGTTGTTTTTTTTTTAAACTTTGCGGGTGCAGCTTATATTCTGGCGCGGCTTATAGTCCGGAAAATACGGTACTTACTTACATTTTAGAGGAAGAATAGGACAGGAGAGTGTTCCATTGATAGATGCAACACCTGACCACATCTGGCTACATTTTGCCTCACGCTTTATTAGAAATATGTCCCAAAAAATGCACAACTCCATTGAGATTGTTTGGAAAAATGAGCCAAAATTCCAGGTCTGGTGTGGGAGCATATTTTAAATTTATCACCTCACTCTTTCCCGTGTTTTTCGTTTTGTCCTTCTTTCTCACATGCAGTATACAATCTGAATGACTTACTGTTATTGCTTGCAAGTACAATGATTTCTTATCACCTCAAATGCCTTGTTTTTACACTCATATTGTGATTTAGGCTCCAAACATCCAACCTAAACTTCTGTTGGGAGCATTTCCTGATATGGTGCCGTTAGTTTGATAACCCACCTTATCCTTTCAGGCTTGGTTTTCACCATCTCAGCACTGTGACAGAGACTCTACAGAGATCACTGTAGTAGAGGCACTCTTTTACACTTACAATAACAAACTTCCATGATAACTATATTATAAATCAATCAATCAATAGATAAGCAGTAGATCCACTCACACCACATACCAGGCAGTAAACAAGTGATCAGTACTTCTAGGTGAATAGAAGATGGAAAAAAACTGTCCATTTAATCAGTCAATCAGAGCTCTTTCCTGACTTGTTGAGCTTTGTTGTCATAGCAGCAGCAGCATGCTCAGACAGATCCACACCTATAATAAACTCGGCCCCTGAGAGCACCCACACTACACTGCTACACCTACATACAGGAGAGATGTTCAGGAGAACATGACAGGAGAAAGTCAACCGTGTAAGAGAAACATGGGCTTTAAAATGACACCAGTGTCTGAAAAGCAGATACCAGTTTGCTCTGGAGAGTTGTGCCGATACTTGGGTCAAAAATCGATGAATCGCAGATTAAAGTGGCTCAGCATTTGCCCATTTGCCCATTCTTCCTGTTTCCAACACTGACTGTTCAGTTGCTGCCCAATATATCCTCCCCTTTACAGGTGCCACTGGAAACTACTGATTTTATCAGTATGTGGTTTTAATGTTGTGGCAGATTAACACAGAGGCAAAAACAAATTAACCTGCTCTTTATTTTGCATTGTGATACCTGACGAACTGTGTCCGGCCCACCAATCAGAATCAGGTGACTCACAATAAGAAGAAGTCAAAAGCCCTTAACCACTCTCCTGCTTACAACTCTGGTCATTAGTGCCGGCGGATTGAATCTAGAGCGTGAGGTACCTCTGTAGATCGATGCTAATGTGATCGTGATGTCTCTCTCTCTCTCCCTCTCTCTCTCAATGTGTTATTGCAATTAGGGGTGCGGATGTTTTCTTCTAACCTCAGAATCCACCCCATTGGCTGAGCACATGGAGACATGAGAACAGACAGGCTAAAGTTTGCAGACACTCAAGTGGTTCTGGAACATGTTTAAAAACCATCAAGATCCTTAGAGGGCAAAGCAGAAGAGAACCTTTCTGGATCCATTCTAATGAAGCATCTTCTGCAAGCTTTCTAATGAAATTATATGGAAGCTTTCCAGGATCATTCTTGCATGAACATTTTTCAAGAAAGCTTCTGATGAACCCTTCCAACAAACCATCTCAAACATCTCTTCTGGAAACTTGAAGTCTAGAGCCTCGTTTATAAATCCTTCTGGAATACATCTGATTAAACTTTTTGATAGATCTTTCCAATGAACCCTCGTGGGTTCTGCAAGCTTTCTAATGGATTCTTCTGGAAGCTTTCTAAATGAATTGCCAGGAAGCTTTCGGATTACCTTTCTTTGGGAGTTAGTGTTCAGCAGAAATCCATGTGATTCCTTGCGGAGCTGTTCTTTGAGTCGTCTTTGAGTTGTCATGTCTCTATACAGAAACACTGCCTTCACTACAGAATGCGTGAAGAACCCCTTTTATTAAGGGAGCACTTATTGCCGAGTTCCTGGACTCGGAGGTTCAGTCTGCGTCTCCTGGTTACTTGCTGCAGTAAAGAGCTGGGCTTTCGATCCTGTTCCGATACCTTTTCTTAGACTGGTCCATATCAGAAGGACTCTACTACAAATCTACTCCACAAGCAGCACAGTGGCTTTTATCTGTCATTATCTACCAAGACAGATAAAAGAAAACAGCTACGGGCCTTCAGAGTCTCACATCTCTCTGGGTCTAAAGCATGAAAGCGGTGATTATTTCCAGCAGCGTGTTTCACTGTAGCCACACTCGACTCCACCAATCTGACCAATCTGACAGCAGATCTGGAGCCACAAATATGACCTTGATGGGCGCGAAGTTGGAGGGGAATGAAGTTAATTTCACAGTGGCTGAACAGAGGGGTTAGACAAACACACAAAAACACACACACACACACACACACACACACACAAAACTTAATATACTGTAATTACGGGAAAAGTGAAAACGATTAAATTTGCAAGTGAGGGAGGCACAGCAGTGGGCTGTGGAGCAGACAGACACCAAGAGAGAGAGAGAGATTACTTGGATCACAAGAGATGGATAGAAAGAGTAAGGGTGAAAGTCAGTAAAGGAGACAGGCTCTACTCAAATGTTGTATGAGGAGACAGCACTAGGGGTGACAAGAAAGCAGAGAAGTGAGTAAGGAAGTATACAGAAGAAGAGATGGGAGATGAGTACTGTATAAACTGAAATATAAAAGAGGCATTAACCCCCCAAACCCCACCACCACCCACACACACACACACACACACTTAATTCAATAATAACAGTGAGGATCTGGTCATAAAGATGGAAACAGAGCAGAAAGAGTGAGAGTGTGATGGAGAGAGTGAGCAGCTGTGAGAGGAGGAAACAGTCTCGATGAGGATGAATGAGTCTCTATAAGAAAACAGAAGCTTATTGTTGATTTCTTTTTACACCATCTGAAAACAGCAGCTGCTCTTCACAGTGTGAAACATTTACTGATGAATCAACAACAGGAATCCTCCAAAACATCTCAGAATAAACTCCCTCCACATCCATTTACACTAAATAATTACAGCATTTTTTTTTCTCTTGGAAAATTACAGCTCTGTGAGGACAAACATCTGCTCCAGCCATGACGATATTCTGTACTGAACCCTGATCCCCACGCTGTGCATCACAAGCTGATTGACATCATCCACCACTAATCACAGACAACATATTTTAAAAGACTTTGTGTTGATAAATTACATGATTGCTGAATGATTGCCAGTTTAGTTCGTCCCTACAAGCTGAAAATTCAGATCTGCTGCATCTGTAACTCTCAGCAGTAGGCAGCAAACTCCTGAGCGTTGACATGATCACTCATCCCAGCAGCAATGTACCCACCAGCATTGACCCGTGAAGCAGTGGAACTGTTCTTTATGCTCCATGCAATACTTCTGGGATTAGTAGGGTAGTTGGGTATGAAGTGGCCTGTAGTTCAACCTACATCCTGACTTCAACACTCGTCACTGAATGAAATCCAATCCTCACAGCAACGCTCTGCAATCTAGTAGAAAGTCCTCTTTGGAGGATAGATACAGTAGATACTCCAACAATGAAGCAATGAATGAGGAGGTGTCCCAAATTTTTTGTATAATGTATTTATGTGAGATATTACTTATAAATACACCTGCTTAGTCTCTCATATTGTTGCTCTCTGAATAAATGAATGAGTGATTACAGCTGCAGCCGAGGGAGGACAGATATTGCCAGCACTGGTATATCAAACATTGCAGATTTTATTTCCATTAAAATCTCTCACAGCAGCATCCCATGGCCATTTCGATGTGAGATTTTGGGTGTGTGTGTGTGTGTGTGTGTGGCTGAGGGCTCAAAGGATGCACCAGTCAAGTTCTTCAGTTTCTCAGAATCGATTTTTTTCAGCTATACTTCGAAAATTCCTAGAAAATGAAAGAGCATTCAGTGATGCAACCACTGAGAAATGCCTTCCTCACCTGAAGCCCAGGTTTTATAAATAAGATAAGCTACATCGTGCTGCTGGAGAGCGAGACACATTACAAAACATATGAATGATGAAAGATACCTCACATGAAAAAAATGTAACAGTGCCCTCATGTGGCTGTTACATGCACAGGATGTAATACTTGCTTAGTCTGTGTTACATAAAGAAATCAAGAAATCCTCCAGAGTAGAAGTGTATTCAGTGGATAATCCCTTTTAAAACATCATTTTTGGTTTAAAAGAAAAGAAGAGAAGTTATTTTGTTTAATGCAGAATACTGTCGCAAGAGCTACCTGTACGCCACTAAATGATTACGCCATTATATTATACACCACTATATGATTACGCCATTATATTATACACCACTATATGATTACGCCATTATATTATACGCCACTATATGATTATATTTTAAGATTGTAAGAAACGTCTTTAGATATCTTGTAAATTGTTGATTTCTTGTAAATTTTGTTGAATTGTTCCAAGATTCCCTTACCAGACTCACAATGGTCTTTTGGATCTGGCTATGGTGATCCAACTCACTTCAAAAATCAAGAGCAAACCAAACTAATGTCTGAGGTTTAAATTAAAGACAGGCTCCTCCAAAAACACATTTAACCATGTTCTAATCATCTGAAGCTCGTGTGCACCACATGATTCTATTTTTAGACATTCTAGTAGTAATTCATTTGGGAAAGAAATCTGCCTTTTTATAAATGACATTTTACAATAGAATTTTAAAGGACATCATTTGGTTATATGTTTAGTTCTCAATTTCTCACTATTGTTCACGCAAAGAGCAAATGTTCATGTTAACATTTGCCAAAAATACAAAGCTTCTCACCTGGTCTCAAATTTTTGATGACTATCTGAAAAGTGATCATCTTTTAAATCCTTGCCATTTTCCTATTTTATCACAACTGTGTTGATGTTTTACAGCTTGGTCTGTGATTTCACCATCATCTACAGCCCGGTTCATTGCTGTAAATGAATCTGAACAGTGATACCAAACTTTTGAACAGTCTCTCAGGCTTCAAACACTGAGGAAGCAGAGTCTGTTCAAACTGTCCATGTGTGACTGACTGCAGCTGTTCATTTCACTCATCCGGTTCGTCTCAGAAGACAACAACTGAACTGACAAACCGGAATGCATCATTACAATTCCTCAAATCCCATTTAAAGGCTGTTGGACAGCTTTATATGTGCACTGGCGTCTGGGCTGCCCCGTTTGTCCACTGTTGTGGATATAAGTTGTGTTTTGAGTGCCCCCTCATGGACAGCTACGTGCATGTTTGCATCTCTGGACTAAAAGAGAGATGCAAAAGCAGGGATCTGAAGTGAATAAAGAATGAGCACAAACTACTAACTTCGGTTACGCAGCGTCACGCAGTTCCCATCACTTATTAGTGCATCTTCAAAAAAGTTCACAATTTAATTCAAAAATACATTTTAAAATGCTTTTTTTGTTTCAGTATTCTTTGTTTTGATACTGTCTGACCAGTATTTTATTCAATCGATGAACTACAAGTAAAACCATATGGTTTAGAAGTTGACTTTATATGCCATAAATTAAAAAGCCCACTCACCAGGACTTGGGCTGGCCAAAGTGAAGGTAGTTGATGCTGTAGAGGTCCATGTCCTCTGTGTGCCAAGCAAAAGTGGTCTTCCACATGCCAAAGTACAAATAGGGTGTGTTTACACCCTCAATGACAATGCCACACTCCTGCTCCACCATGTCCAGAAGTGTGTTCAAATGGCCGATGTTCCACTCTGAAATGTCCTGGCAAAACACACACAAACAGTACGTGAAACCACAGCATGGAATGAGGTCTAATTCAGAACATTGGGCGTTTACAGATCAGCACCAGTATGAACAGAAGGACTTAGCATGCGGGTCTATGTTTAGAAGCTCACAGTAAGCAGAGATTCAATTAAAAGCAGCTCTATTTAAAGAGCAGTTGTTTTAAAAGTAGATGATCCGTATGTCTTTTCTGTTACTGGTCTTGGATCTTAATTGTTGACAAAGTGGTTTCTAGTTCTTTACATGCTTTCATGACCAGAGAAAAAAAAAAAAAAAAAAAAAAAAAAAAACAACAACTGGGTGACAACTGATGTACTTTGCACCACTAGATGGTGTCATTTCACCATAGACGTAATAATTAAATAAGTAGTTTAACTGCTCGTGCTACTTTTAACTCCTAAAGGCCTGCATGTAGGTTTGTGGAAGACTACATAACATCCCCAAACAGCATTGCCTTATGAGTGGGGAATACTGTAAAATATGATATGCAAAGATATTTTCAATAACAATAACAATATTCTATCAAGAAGACAAAATACACGTCAGTAAACAAATCTGTAGCAGCAGATTCTTAAACACTGGAATTCAGATTCTCCTATATTCAGTAGTTTAATTCAAAATGTGCTGCACTTTATGCTGCATCAACCACTCACTATTTCACGTCATTCCAGTATCATTCAAACCACTGACGATACAATATCCACGATATCCAATTTAGTAAGATGATTTCAAGATGATCTTATTGCCCACCAATATTATGTTTGTTTTTACATGACAGCAATTATAATAATAAATAATTTATGAGCCTTTTAAAAATGATTTTAATAGTTCTTTAATAAGAGAAATAGCTCTGTAAAGTTAAAATAAGTAGTCACTGATTAACTATTAGCAAGGATGGGCACTTCAGGTCCAGCAAGACAAAATGCAGCCCAAAATTTTGTTTTGACTGCCTTGGTGGCTCTGCTGAAACTCAGCCTGCCAAGTAATTATTACAATGAACTCAAGGTGGAGTAAAGGCTTAGCCACAACACAGGCAGCCTGAATAAAATCCCGGTGCAGATTTTAATTTGCTGCAACTGAAAAATCCACCTTGTTAATAGTTACTGAATTATTGATAGGTACTACATAATTGGTAAATATTGAACATAAACATTGATAAAAATATGAGCTAAGGAGTTAAGGGATTAACAAATAAAACAAATAAAATACAAATTAATGTGTCAAAATCGAAAATATGCCCACAGATACTGTAGTCCATGTATTAATGACAATGAGCCATATTTGTCAAGGCATTAAAAGCACTAAAATTTTTATTATTGATTCTGCATCCAATGCAGAGTCTACACTTGCCTGTGCAAGTAGCCCAGACCACTGTGAGCGCTTACACTTCAGTCCTGGTGCATCAGTCTCACCCACTGTGTTGAATTTCTAAGTGAACTATGAACAGCGATGAAACGGAGTGGATTATTGGTGGAGTTTGAGCTAATAACTGCTAATAACAAAGTTTCTGCAAAAGAAACAGAGGTCATAGACAATATTCCAAGCAGCCATTGGACAACAAAGGAATGTGAATTGTGTGCTTGTCCAGCTACTGAGAGAGATGAAGGAGAAAATGCAAGTTGGGTTCATCATCTGCAACCTTTAATCTAACATCACACAATCTATGATTCACTGTCATCCAACTAATTTAAAAAGCAGCAGCAAATGAGGTAATACAATGCTACCAAGCAGACCCATCACAGTCTCCACTGCAATATTGCATAGTTACATTTCTATGGAGGTACAGACTATTTGTAAGCTATGGTGAAGATTTGACACAAAAGCATTAATGGGCCTTTAGACATAATCACGCTCTCACAGATCCTCTGGCACAGACCAGATTCAATTTACTTTCCCTACTGTGGACTGTCCACTATATTCTTACAGTGATGCCATAGAAGAACCACTTTTGGTTCCATAAAGAACCATGTTTTTAATAGAGATGTATGAGTGTGAAGACACTTTTGACTCTTTTAGATGCATATTTCCAAATAAAACAAGCCACCAAGAGTGCTTCTTTTTTGGCATTGCTCATAGAATCCTTTGTAGCACCTTCATCTTTAAAGAGCAACTCCAATGAAATTTCTGAAAAATCAGAAAAACTCAGTCTGGTAGCTAGTTGTGCATTTTGTGCCCAAGAATCTCAGAAAAGTCTCAGGATAGCAGTGTAATTCATGCAATATGATGCAAGTTCATATTGGGGACAGGCTTAAAAACGATGTTAAAAAGGCTGGTCGCCAGCATGCCAACGCCACGATTTGAACGATTCTGGACGAGGGCTGCAGGTGGCACAGTAATGCCACAGATAGCATGCTGGAGTAGGCCAGTAGGTATATCAGCTGTCCATCCTTGGTGCACATTTGGTAGATCCTGACCACTGCATACTGATTCTTTATGCTCATCTGTGTTTAAAACATGGTTCCTTTAATAGAACCTAAAGAAAGTTCCATAAGACTGCAATAGTTTGATTAGTAGGAGATAAAATAGTTGGTTCTCAGATCATGAGTGTTGTTTTCAGAGTAGTACTGCACCTGTTTGACCAATTACTTTGGTCTAAAGGGAAAACCACGTACATCTTCAGAAAGTGTTCAGCTTCTTCACTGACCTGATCATAGAGGGATCCACTGATGTCTGCACCATAAATCGGTGACACAAACGTCAGATTCTTCCAGTACTTTCTCTCCAAGTCATCAAAGTCCTTGTGCTGAGGAGTGCAGTACCTGTATGGAAAGGAGAGTTTCAGTCACTAAAGCAGCTCTACCAAGTGTTATTCATTCAGCGTTTTCGGGAATAAGGATTTCAGGACAAGAGTTATGATGGGAAATGGTCAACAGGTTGGTGAGTTTAAATTGCAATACACATGATACATGATTCCATGCCAAGGAGTCTGAGTAGGACACAGTTTAACAATGCTCCAACACAAAGAAAACGAGCTACTATGCAAAAAAGATCACAGGAATCACAGGAGTTCAAATCTCAGATCTTACTTTTTGCTGTTGGCCAGTTTTCTGTATTCTCCCACAGTCATGGACTTCTTTTGGATGTTGTACTGGGTGAAAAGGCCAGACTGGCCTGTGACTACCTGCATGATGGGGGCTGGAATGACCATCTCCTCAATTGTCTCATACGATCGCCGGGGCTTCCACTCTTTAGGAGGAATAACCTGGATGTAATGTGAAGAATGAAACTTTAGTCATCAAGGTGCAATCAGACAGACCACCCATCCTACACCTGACTCTCAGGTTATAAAATTCAGCACCTACACCAACTTAATTCAACTGCTGAACACATTAATCCAAGTGTAAATGTTTAAAAGTAAAATCATGATTAAACCTTGGCCAAGCCGGTGCGGTGAGCTCCCTGGGATTCCATGTACGTTATATACTTCTCAAAGTCCTTGAACTCCTCCATGGTTGGCCTGAAAGTCATGATCTTGTACGAGTTTGCGGCTGGTGGGGGTGCAGGGGCCGGAGCAGGACCCACTTCTGCATGCAGTTCCTCATGTGGCTGTGGGCTGGGCTTTGGGGCCTCTGAGGTTAGATCAGGAACTGGGTCCTTCTTCGGCACCTCCTGTGAGCTCGAGTTTGTGTCTTGAGATGGCGTTGAATCCATGTTTTCATCCGTAGAGTTTTCCACCGACATCACTGCAGGTAGGCTATTGCTAAAGACACAAAAGGAGACAAAAATATTTAAGAGCAAACACTCAAACACATGAGCATGAACTAACTACTATTAAGCAAAAGTATATGAAAACAGTATCAAGTGCTGGGCAATATGACCTCAAATGAATATCACGATTAATTGAACATTTTACCTTTGTTACTATAACAATTAATGAACAATTATTTGAATGAATGAAGCATAGCAAAATTATCTTTGGTACAAACTGCTTGAATTGTTAAGCTGGCAGAAGAGTTTCCCTTCTTGTGGCAACCAATTTGCAGATTGGATGGGGCAGAATCGTAACTACACATGCAAAAGTATGTTATTGAGCACAAGTGGGAAAATTATTAACAGAATTAGAAACAAAACTATCAAAAAATAATCTGCAGGTGAAAGATGAAGTTGATGTCAGTGTCCATGAATGTACTGATTAACTGCCCAGCCTTGTAAGTACCTCCTTAAAAACATTCATACAGAATCTGACAAATTCCTCTGACCAATAATGTAAATCAATGTGTGTGTGTTTGTATTCTGGAAGAGAGAAGAATCTGCCTTTCATTCATTTTAAAACCTCATACAAATCAAGGGTATATTTGTTTGAAAATAGAAAAAAAGTAGCTAGGGGAGGGCAATAAACCATAATATGTTCATGAGACAAGGTAATATGATAAATTTGGTGGCCAATTTCGGAATAAATTTGCTTTATGTTTTCCATTTTACTTTTTCCTCATTTAGTTTATTTTCTTCCGATTTTTTCTTATCCCCCATTTCAGTTCGAGGTATTATTAGTTTTTCTTTGAGGCAATTTGTGTCAAATTAAAAATGCATCAGTACGGAATTTATAAGGCTATGGTCACCAAGAACATTGATCAGCTGCATAAATAATCGTGTTTAGAAGCAAATGTCAATAAAAATCTCACTACTAGGATTGCATTTTGTTTGCAATGTCAAAATACAGTGACCTTGAATTAAATATTTCTGGCATATCCTACACATCATATGATGTTTAAGGAACTAGAACAGACAAAGCACACCAGTTGTGAAACATACACAAAGAAAAAAATTGGTTTTTTTACTGTAACAGTAGTGTAACAAAATAATTTTAAGTCTATGTTAAACCATGCTTCTAAATGGTATTACTTCATCCATTATGCATACAGAATAATTACTGTATTCTGAAACTGGGCTGAGTAATGTACTCTCTGGTTAATAAATCTGGTTAATAGTGTCAAAATATTTCCCCATGAGGCACATTCGTTTAACACATTCTATAAATATTTAAGTTTAGACGCTGTAAAAAAAAACCAAAAAAAAAAAACAATGGAGCTACATTCAATCAACATCACTGCAGCAACTCACAAAACATGTAGTGGATCACGTGATCTGATCAGCTCTCAGGATTGGCTATAGACATTTTTTTCTTGCGATACCTCCTGTGTAAGTTAAATTTTTGAAGTCCTATACTGCTGCTCAGACCTCATTTAGAGATGCAGTGTTTTATTGTAGAGCAAAAGAGTAGATGATAATCAAACACGCTTCAGTTCGATGCTGATTGTGTTAAGTTTCACTGCAGCTCCCCAAGTTAGCCAGTACTGATGTTTCAAGACCAGCCTAACTTTTACTTTTACTTGAGTGTTTGTCTCTAAACTAACAAAACCTGTCCTTCAATGTGGTTTTAGAATGCTCTGCCCACTTCCACAGAATTCAAACAGCCATGTGCACAGAAAGCAGACCTGTTATGACAGAAATGGCATGCAGAAGGCAAGCAATCACCAGCATAATCATGTGAAAAATCTTTGTTTAATCAAACTTAAGCTGCTATTTTATATTTTATGTTGTGTAGCTGTCTGTCTGTTTGCTATGAAGCTCTGTGCAGGCCTTTGCAACAGACTGCATAAAGACAGACAGATAAGCGACATGAGCAGAAAAGTCAACACAGGCGTAACAACACAGTGACAATATTAATAATACAGGAGCAAATACAGATATAAACATATGGTTGGGTGACATCTAATTTCACAAAGATCAGGTAAAAATACTAATTATGTATGTCAGTAACGAATGTTTTACTTTTACTTTCCAGGAATTGCATAGAAGTGCTTTTGAGCATTGTTTTACACACATTTTGTTTACCAGTATAAGGTTTGCCCAAAACCTCTACAATGAAAATAAATGGCAGGAAAGTATGTTTTGCAATGAAAATGCTGTCCTGTATCAGCACATGGATGACCCAGTTGCTTAAACAGGCTGTATACGAGTGAACCATAGTAGCTCAGGTATATGGGGATGTGAAGTTTGGATGGCATATTTAAATCTCTTATTAATTTAATAACATTTCTCACTATCAAATGTTTAATGTGTCCATTTTAGTTAGTTATGTGGCATGACCGCTCTACTTTGAGAAAAAAAAGACATATATACATATATACATATATATATATATATATATATATATATATATATATATATATATATATATATATATAAAATGTATGTATATGTATGTATGTGTGTGTGTGTGTGTGTGTGTGTGTGTGTGTGTGTGTGTGTGTGTGTGTGTTTTAACTACATATTATAAAGCATAAAGCAGAATATTTATTTAGTTCTGAGAACACTGATGTATGACACCAATTCACGGTGGTTTCACTTCCGTGTGTTGAGTAGTCAACCAGAGACACAGACAAAGTAGAACCATCTAAAGTAGAACACAAATTCATACATAATAATAAAAATATCTGGGCAATAGAAACTCCAAGTATGTAATGACACATGGACACTCTGGTACACTTAAGAACAAAGGTTTTGGTGTCATACAGAACCCTGAACTCAAAAGGTTCTCCAGCACTTTTCGAAACCCTTTCACAGTGTAAAGAACCCTTTATTCACGTACAGGCTTCTTTGGGTGTTTATGGTTCTATATAGAAGCATTTTCTTTACTTTACAACCCCATTTACACAGACACATATATACATACACACACACACACTCTCTCTCTCATATACACACACACACTCCAGTGCATCAAAACAAATGAAGTTTGTGCTTTTATTTCATTAGAGGAACACGACTCAGCAGGTGTGAACTGAAGCTTTTCTGCTCATTTCTGCCTCAGAGAGACACAAACACAGTTCCCCACGTAAACAAAGAGAGGAATCCTGACGTGTCCCGTCCAGCAGCAGCAGCTGTGCGGTTCTCTGAGTGTCTGAGCTGCAGAAGCTCCTGTTTATCAGGCTTTAATGACACACTGACCGAAACAAAGGCTCAAAACAAAGACCAGCCTTAAGGCTTCTGCTCCTGCAGCTAAAAAGCAGCCGTGCCGCTAAACAAACACGGTAAAAGCCGTTAAGCCCCGCAGAAGCAAAGCGCGAGCGAGTGGAGGCCGGGTCTGCGCAGGCAGACGCGGGCAGACGCGGGCAGGCGAGCCGCGCAGGAGCCTCTTTAAAGGGCCTTTGTGCCCGCAGCCCGAGCAGCTGTGCTGCGGTTCAGCAGGCGATCTGCTGCCTAATCTGCACGGATTATCACAGCAACGTCGTGCAAACCCTCTCCATCCAGCCCCGCGTCCGAACACGGCCGGTTTAAAGCCCCAGTCCGCCGCTGCCGCCTCCATCCACCGCAAAGAGAGTCCGTCAACAACATGTCCGACGAGTCTGCACATTTTCATTTCAACACCTCCGCCACCCCCCGCCCAAACCCACAGCCGCGATCCGGCGCCTTTACCTCCCGCTCCGCTGCAGCCTCGGCCGCGTACCGTCTCTCACTCCTCGCCGTTGTTTTTCTAACGTGTTTAAAAGATCGCCTCGGTTACTCCTCCATGGCTGAACGTCGAAGGGGCAGCTGTCCCGCCCACTGCAGGGGAACGCGCCGTCTCATTTGTCAGCGCCAGCGCGTAGCACGAGAACGGCGCACGCAGATTGGCTCAAAGGGCTGACGGACAGATTGCTCGGCCAATCGCGCGGCGCGTCGTTTGTCCAGCGTCGGCATGGCGGAACGCACGTAAGCCCGAGCACGTCCGTGATGGAGCTGAGCCTCTTCCGCTGTTGTGATAGAGAGGGAGACCGTCCCTGTGACCAATGAGTAGAGGGACGAGGACACAGACGGGAACATGTCGAAGGACGTGTGTCCCTCTGGCTGCTGTGTCTGTAGGGTTGATTGATGGATCTGTTTCAGGGAAAAGGATGAAACTATCGTGTGAAGATCTTCCAGAGAGAACCTGGTGATTAAAAGGGGGGGAAATGAGGAGAATGTGGCTTAAAGGGGTGAGATTAGTCTTGTGATCACTTGTGACAAAGTTGTTAATGAGATTGTGATGAATTCTGTGGGTTGTGACCTTCATGGTCTCTCAAAACCTGAGTGCAGCATTTTTCTTCTCACAGAAGAATAAGGTCACAAAAATGTTGCAAGGCATTTGCAGGTACCTGTAATGTAATTAAGAAGAAAAAGAAAGAGGGGAAAAAAGGGGGTAAGTTTGAGATCCAGAAGACTTTCCAAGAAAAGAAAATCAAAATCAGGAAGATTGATCACTCGTTATAATTTTACACTATAAGTACATCCCGGAACATTCAACACACTAGTGGTGCTTGAATTCAGGGCTCACTTCTGCAGGTTTCAACTCGTAGCACACCCTGTTTAGCCAATCAAGGCCTTCTGAAGACCATAATCAGTTGGATTAGGAAGGGTGGATTAGGGTTGACTCTAAAGTCTGCAGGAAGGTAGCTCGCCAGAAGCAGGGTTGATGAGCCCCGTATAAATCTAATCGATCAGATCAGAAATCTCAGGGGAAAACTTTTGTAACTGCCCACTCCAGAAAGAGGACTCCTACTCACAGCCATTGTGCTCTTAACCAGTTCTTGTCTTCTGTGAAGATGTTCAGAAATTATGCACATATGTGCACTGTCACAAGTGTGCATGACATGTTAAGCAACCCTTTCCAATGCACTTTAATTTTGCCTGATCGGAGAGTTAGTGTAGATCCACATTCAGCCAGCTCAGCTAAAATATTTTGATATACAATGAGCAACGGTGCAGGCAAAATCAAGGCAAGCTGCAAAAAAAGAAGGGACACGCAAAACCTACAGAGAAAGGGACAAGGCCTTTGTTCCATATAAAAAGGAATAAGGTTTATTGAAAAATTCAGCACTAAAACAGTGCAAGAAAATAGCACCTATGACTACATAACACGGCTAAATACAAGTGCTAAAAATATACAATTTCAATTTCAGAATATACACTTCCAGTCTATGTAATATTAGAAATAAATGAGGTATAACAAAAACCCCATCTGCAGCCTTAGGCGTTTATTTAGCAAATATTGTGATAAATCTAAGAACAAAGCTAAGAAATTCACTGAGCATAAACAAAAGACAATTACAATTTCATTAAATAGTTACTGAACAGAAGTAATACATTGTGGGGCTTTGTTCCAGAGTATCAGTTTCCCCTCTGAAACCCATTGCAGGAGAAACTGGATTGCATAACGGCAAGGAGTCTGTAATGATGAATTACAATAACGTGGAATTTCTAAGCACATACAGTAGTTAGATAGCAAAGCTAAGTCATACAATATTTTATATATAACAAGATATATAAAATAGCTGATTAAATTTAGTCAAACATCAATAAAGAAAAGGATTAAGGCATTTTAAAGCTCTAAAATGGTGTCAAAAGTGTCATGCTGTTAGATCTAAAATATTTAAAATGTTCCAATTAAATGGTTTAAGGGATCTTGATGCCAGTGCATACCTACATACCTGCTTACAAAATATGTTCACTTATCCCTGGCGAAAAAAAAAAAAAGAAAAAAAAGAAAGAAAGAAAAAGTATTTTGCTGAAAGCAAATAGTGCAGTTGTGCGTAGCTGAAAAGTTTTCAAAATGATGTGCTGGTGCCGAGTACAATAGTACAGGTTGGGCATTCGGGTTCCTAAAAAGGAAGTTCCTACACCTAAAAATGTCACTAAAATGCTATTTACCTGTAAATACAAAAAGGTGTTTTGTTAGGGTACCTTCCTGATGAGATCTGAGGGTTTATTAATTAAAAGAAGAGAAGGGAGAGAGGGGAAAAAAAAAAAAAAAAAAAAAAAAAAAAAAAAAATTTTGCAGATCAGATTACAGAGAGTACAGCACCAATAAAAATCAGACCAACTGAATTAACGGCTGGGGCTGCAAGTAATCCTACACCCTGATTCGGTCTTAAGATTAGATAAAATATATTAAAAGTGAATTCTGCTTTAGTTCGGTTGAATTCAGTCTGGATGCACTGCTCTCCTCATTAGTTCATTGCCAATCCTCTGTGCTTCATCACCGGCCACTGCTGTACCCAGGGAACAGCTGGGACAGGATGGCTTGAAGAGACTTGTTCACGGTCATTTGGTAGTTTTTGCCAAGATCATGTCGGCAAGCTGGGCAGGTGTACACTTCTGCTTTGAAGGATCGCTGAAGACATTCCTTTAGAAGTAAACAGAGCATAAAATTTCAGGATGAAGGATCAGCTACTTCACACTCGATTTGTTTATAAATAAATGAATCAAACAAACATCAGGTGAGGTGGTATGAAGTCTTTAAACTATTAATATTTAACAAACAAACACTAAGATAATAAGCACAACTGAAAATAGAATAGGAACAATGTGTAATCTCTGGTCCACAAGAATCAACATTCTAAAGAAAATAGAAAATTAAGAAAAAAATATAGCATTATTTTAATTTGTTAATTTATCTGACTGTGGCTTGTGGTCCACACGGCAGATTTGATTCTAATACCTAATAATTTGATACATGATTTTATCTGCATACTTACCCAACAGAAGATGGCACTAGGGTAATGTTAGTTTCAAATCACGTGATCTAAATTTATTTAATGTTCTCCAATTACAACAACAACATAACCCTGAATTTAAGCTCACTTACTACTGATTGCTTTGGTTTAGAGACAGACAAGGCAAAATTACAAGGACATTGTTTGCATCTCAAACTCACCCTGCACACATTGTGCTGACATTCTGTGGTGATGGGCTGATAAACAACTTCTTGGCAGCAGATACACAAGAAAATCTCCTCCACTTTGTTCAAGAATCGCTGCAAGAACACAAGTCAGTCAGTCAGTGACCAATTTTATCCCACTACACAACTGGACTGCCAAGGCTGTTTGGTTATGTGCATGTACGGCAAAACATTTTCATAGCTTATTCAAAAATGGTGAATGTCAATACTGAAAGTACATACTGGTCCAAGGCTTAAAGACTGCATGGCTTCATCCCAGAGTTTCTTGTTGAGCTCATCTTCCTTGATCAAGGCCTTCTGTTCTTTGGTCAGTTTATAGGCCTCCACTTTGACCTTCTTGGGTGTGTTCTTGGACGGTGAGCGTTTCTCCTCTTCAACTGAATTAGGCAAAACACAAGAAGTTTAGATGCTAAGCTCAAAGTTAAACTAAGTACAGCACCCAGAAAAGGTTTCAACTGGCAAAGTCAGAGACACTTTAGGCTCCTTAAAAAGAACTTCACAACCCACATTTAGACACAAAGAGCCAAGGAAGACATTAAACAGAAGTGCACTTGCCTGTCTGAGATTTTCTCTTCCTCTTGCCCTTGGTTGGTGTTTCAGCCTCATCTTCACTCTTGTTTTCCTTTTCTTTTTCCTTTTCTTTCTCCTTTGCAGCGACAGCCTCCAGATAGCCTTCTGGATACTACAGAGAGAGAAAGCAAGACAGAAAACCCATGACTTGATGTTGCAGCTAAAAGCCTTCAGATGCATCCACATTGTTTAGCTCAAGTTCGCTCATGTCCACAGAGCTCCAAATAATTCATAAGTATGATTAAATAAACGTCTTACCTGCATGGTGAGCCCAAGCTTTTTAATACGGTCCTTTCCATCTCTGGTCCATGGTGCTGGTTCATCATCATTCCGTTTGAGCAGGTATCTCCAAACCAAGAAGCCAGACTTGCCCTTTTCTGGCCAGTACTTAACCACCTGATAAATCACGGGGGAATGAAAATACAAATATAAAATAAAGGAGACCATAAGCTGCATTTTCAACATTTGTGGCCAATCTAATGCAGGCTGAATGAGTCCAATTACAATGGAACTGTATCCAAGTGGACAAGCCACACAAACACCTGCTTCTCAGCCTGCCCAGGTCATATCTCACCCACCTTGTAAATGCCATCATATCTATTCCCATCTTCTGGACAATATTTGCTGTGCTTTCGACCCTTGGAGCTTCGCACCACTCTTACAGGTTTCCCTGCCTTCCAGTCCTTGGCCTCCGCACCATCCTTCTCATTTACTGATGCGTTGCAGTTCAAAGCCAGCGCCCTGGAACACAAATTTGAGTTTATATATTTCACCTTGATCTCCATTATTGTATTGTACAGTCAGAAAAAAAAAAAAAAAATACTGCAGTCAGACCAATTTAACACAGACAGCAAACAGGACAAGACAGTTTGGAATAGTTACTTATTAATTCTTGAAGCAGCTTTTAGACACAAAGCTTAATTAGGTAAGCCTTGGTAAGAAAAAGTAAAAGCGCAGAAGTGTTTAGTGTGATAGCAACAGTCATACATCCTACTCATTTATAGCCATGTTTTGAGAGCATTTCCTTCCATTCCCAACACTGCACTCACTGGACACCTTCACAGCATTTAATTTCTACAGTTCAACACGTTCTTGTCTACAAAGACTACGGGACCGTTTGTTACTGACCTGTTCATGTTGGTGAGTTTCTGATCACAGGACTGTTCAGCAGTTCTTTTGTTCCCAGACAGATCACGGCCTCCAGAGCCTGTGTAAGTGAACTCATTGCCATCATCCTGAAATGCATTAGAAGTGTGGACATTTCACTTTAAACTATCATAGGGAGAAAGAATGTGAATTTGAACTGAAATGTACATTTTTCACAATGACTAATAACCTACCACATCATCCTCATAGCCACCTGCCAGTACTAAGGAGTAGGCACCATCATTGCTTCTTCCATGAATGCCGGCTACGTGTGGTCTGTGGACTCCAGATTCACTGACCTGTTACACAGAAAAAGTCTTTAATAACCTTGTTTAAAGAGTCATAATGTAGGACAGGCAAGATTGCGTAAATGCAATAAGTGACCTGCTCTCAATTCTTGAAGTTAAATGCAATCATTCTGCACAGTTGTTAGAATTCACAAACAGAAACCAAACTGGGAGAGCTTTAATGCAACTAAAAATATTAAGCAAATATTAACACTTGGAGGCCTAAACACACACACAGTGGATAGTTACATGCCTTATTCTAGGCTTCAGATGTCAGGATCAGAGAAACCTACATACAATACACATAACTTAGGAGACCTGCCCCATCCATGCATGCTTGTTTAATCATCAAAACTGCAAATTATAAGCGTGTAATCCAGCTTCGAATACAGCCAAAAACGATCCACCTAAATTGGCAGAGGGTTCTAAAGGTTCTTTATAAAACTTATCTTGAGCAGAACTGCTCTTTTAACTCCATATAGGTCTACACATCAAAATTACTGCCAATGGTTACTGACTGTACGAGATTAGATTAGGGGTAAGCAACCCTGATCCACAAGTGCCAGCTTCCTGTACAGTTTACTGATTTTCCTGCTCCAACAGACCTACTAAACATGAGCGCTGACTCAGGTGTGTGAGCAGGAGCGTTGCACTCCAGGACCAGGGTTGCCTAACCCTGGATTAGAGAACAAATAATAATATAAACAAATAAATAAAGTTGGCATATAAACTGTTGATTTAATAAACAATTAAAGCAGCTGCTCACCTGCACTCTAAACTTCCATAATGTTCCTACAGGCACTCCTGGAACAGGTCCATAATGATTGGAGGGAACGATGGTGCACTGTTTGGTGCGTCCAACACATGCCATACCCTGAAGAGACAAAGATTAAAAGGAGGGTCTATTCAAAAACTAAACAGGACAGGAATGCAAGAGTGCATTACTGTTAGGAAGTTAAAACTAAACTAGTTTCTAAATACATACCTTGCCCCAGTCTCTCTGACTAGAGGAACTGGCAGAAGCCATCTTTGCTTTCTTCTTACTCTCCTTCAGCTTCTCTCCAGCCAGAACAACTTCACTCGCATCATTACGGCACTGAGGGCAGTACCTGTGCATTGAAAGAAGGACTGAAATGTCAAGAGCTGCACACATGAAGAAAGTGATACCGCTAAAAAAAATTAGGAAAAAGTTCCTCTATAAATATTAAAAAGATAACACTGTAATGACAGGGTGTTTTAATTAAACTGTGACAAGAACATCTAAGATAAATCTCATCATACCAGTCCTCATCAGCTGGGATGGTTGTAAGGGGCGGGTTGAGGCAGTACGTGTGAAAAGCCATGTCACACTCATCACACAGTAGCTGCTTGTCTGGGTCCTGCTTTACACCACAAACATGGCAGTTACACCAGCGGCAGTTCTTTTTTGGATCATCTTTGCAGTGCTTACACTCTGGCCCATTTGATCCTAAACAGACAGGAAATTGCACTACACATTAGTATACATACACTTCATTCATTTAAGGGTACTTTCACACAATCAAGCTGTTCCTCACTACTAGTAGGTTAAGTGTGTCAAGCCTCATTACTGAAACGGACCACTCAAAAGTAAAACAGAGTAACCACATAGAATGAGAGACACCAGCCCCTACATGCAGATTAGATTCCCTATTCAGGTAGGACTACTTTTAACATTAGCTGAGTAAACATGAATGTTAAAATGTGATCATTTTTATATCATAAGACACAAGAACGGATATTATAGAAGAAAAAATAATTACAATATATATCCATTACCGTCCAAAACATTGCAGTAAAATTAGTCTCCTCAGAAACATACTCGGACAGAAGTATTTTGAAAATACTCAAGACGAAGCAAAAATATTGCTGAAGTACAATAAACTAGATCATGTTAAAGACGGTGTACTCAAGCAGTCATGGACAATCAAACATTACGTGTGGAGGAGACTCACTCTTCAGAGGGCTATCAGAAGTGCCTGCAGATCCATCAGAGCTCCCTGGCTCCTCAATCTTGTAGATCTCATTTACAAACATAATTCGGCAGTCGTTGAGAGAGTCGCCAGCATCCCTAAAATACATACACCCCGTCAGTTTTACTTTTCTGTATTCAGATTACTCCAAACATTTATACTTCACAGCTTTACACCCCTGAAGCTCACACCTGGCATAAGGGACGGTGCCAATATGTTCATGGCCATCTTCACCACACAGTCTTATTCTGTTGGCAACACACCTTTGTGCGAGTGCATTTGCACATCTGTCAGTAATGGGTGCAACTTCAAGCTGAATGCAGTCATTAGAATGGGTGTTCAAACATCTGGACAGTGTATAACTGCAAACTATTGGATGCTCATGACATACTATGCATTACAATGTTGTGTTTAAAGTTTCTAAACAATCTGGAATAAAGACAAAGTTTGAATTTGCAAGAATTAACTAATAAATTAATCTTTTTCTGCCTATCTTCTGCTTACTGTACTGATGCTGCTACTGGAACCTTAATTTCCCTGAAGGAACCCTCCCAAGGGATCAATAAAGTTCTATTCTATTCTATTCTTCTATTATAATAGAATGGCATAACATACTGACAGCCATGTTACTGGTCATACTGTACAACCATCTAAGTAATCTCACCCACTCCCTCACGGCTAGGTCAGAAGAACACAACATTTGTTAGTTTGTTCATTTGTATTCAATAAACATTACCTACCCGAGAAGGATTTTGCCAAAAATCTCTCGCTGGGTGCGTGTCTCCCTTTTCCTCTGGATCTGGGCATCATACCAGTATCCTCGCTCTTTAGGCTCATCTGGGTTGTAGTTCACCATGACAATCATTCCTTGCTCCAACTGATGCCATTGGTATACAGTGCGGGCCCGGGGCCGAACATCCTTTGCCAGCAGCTGCACCACCCCATTCTCTGGATAACTGATGACCAGAGGGTTAAAGGAGTTTGCAAGAGCTTTGGTGGTGTGAATGTTTGTCACAATATTAAAAGCATGAAATCAATAGATCCAAGCACGCCATGCATTAAACAAACATTCTCAACTTTCTTGCATTTTAAAATAAAAAATAGGCTCACTCTTCATATTTGATGTGGTAATGGATTTCCTTATCTTCATCAGTTTCCATGCCTCCTTCTTCTGCATTCTTCTGAGTCTTTGTGACATTCACAATCTGAGCCTCAAACCAAGCACCCATGTTCAAGTCTCTTGCATCCACAAATTCATTTATCTAGGAAATATGAGACCATTAAAAAAAAAAAAAAAAAAAAAAAAAAAAAAAAAAAAAGCACATCTTACAACAGAGAGCAGAGAGACAGTCAATCACAGAACAAGCTAAAGGATATTCCAGTGGACAATGGAACTATGGGTGTGTATGGGTGCTTGAACTCACAACATAACTGCAGTTACATCACACAAGTTACTACGCTTGTGTTATGAGCAGAAACCATATAAGCCAGATCACACAAAATAAACATTCAATGAAGACACTGCTGTAATTCTGTATCTAGAGGGAACTGGAGGGAAGTTTAACCGTATAATATAATGAATTTAACATTAGCTCAAGACTTCCTCACCCTTCCTGTGGTTAACCAAATGTCTGCTCATTATCTTTAACCTTGAAATCACATGCAATAAGTGTTAAGAACGGAAAAGATGTAGTACCGTTTTAAAAAAGTGAATTAAAAAAGGTCACCTTATAAAAGCCGAAGCCCGGGTCGACGAGGTCCACCTGGGCTGAAGTTCCAGCACTCTGGCCTTCACATTCTCCATGAGTAGAGCTCTTGTCTGACTCACTCTGACCCGAACCACAGCCAGAGTCAGAGTCTGAGAGCTCGCCCTCCTTGTCCTTGGACAAAGACTCAGAGGACTGAACCTGACGAACGAGCAACTGAACGATGTCATTTAATCCCACGTTGTAGTCAAAAATAGTGTGGCCATCTTCCATCTACATTAAATTAAAATGTATACATGATCAGCACTGAGTTTCAAGCAAAAATAAATTAACAAACAATAGACCAAGACTCTAGCGGTCATTTGTGAACTTAAGAACTTCATAAGGCTAGTTCCCCAGAAGACAACAAAGCTCAAATCTATACTGCCCTATATAATCTGCATGGGAGCAAAAAATCGGAGTTCTACATTTTGAATATAAATTAAATAAGTAAATAAAATTAAGGTATTCAACCCAACCCACCCCAATTTCTCCCTTACTTAAAACATAGCCAGTTGAAAAGCTTGCCTGCAGTGTTTGCATTAACCAAACATTTTCCTTCACTGACTGAAGATTTTACAAGTATAGAACATTGAGGGCAACAGATCGTAAATGTAAGTAATTCACACACTGTCCAGTAGGTGGTGAGTGTGCATGAAGTAAGTGCCAAGGTCACTGTTAACATACACACAATGGTGCAGAAGTACATGCAGCAGGGTTTCCTCCAGGTGAAGCAAATTTTTGCCAGATGAGGTAATCTCTCACGACAAGTCTTGGCAAGTTCTGATGACCCCCTCGAGAAAACGATTCCCGACTTCTAAATTCTGACCGAAGTGGCCAGTCTACAGTGTAGCAGCAAATTACGGACTGGCCACCAGATCAAAGTGTTCACAGTCTGCTTATTACATTTTGCACTAGACCTACAAAGCCATCCTTACCCAAAACAAGTGTCATCCCAAACATCTTCCTCTAAACTTTATCAATTATACTGATTATTATAAAATTCAAGACCTGTTCTGTTCACACACATCAAATGACAAACAAACCTGTTTCCCTCTGTAGAACAGCCTCTGCCTCTCAGGCTCCACATTGAACAGCTCCATGATCTTAATCCTCAACTCATCCACCTTAGTCAGCTTTGACAGGGAGTCCACCCGATGGGTCTCCTTGCCATCCATGGTGCGCACCTGAATCCACATTGTAGCAGGCCTACAGAAATACAGGAGGGGAGATCAGAAAACACTCTTCTGACAACAGTTTGGTTCCACTTATTAAACCTGAAGTTATAAGAAGTGTTTGAAGGAGTGCTCTGACTGCTTTACAAATGAGGCACAATACAAAGCAGCCACACTGAGCAAACATCATTTATAAACAGTGGTGTTAAAGGCACGGTAAGAGAAAAATAATGGTAAAATAATTACCATTACCACAAAAAAGGTCATATGCAGATTTTTGTACCATCACCAACAAAACCTGTATGTACAAAAATAGCAACTATACAGAATGGAAAATTAATGGATTGACTGTTAGTAGAACTACAACCAGATTCACATTTTGCCAAGTGAGAAACAGCAAAAAAAACCTTATAGCCTGACAGTAACAATGTTAAGATATGGTTTTAATTGAATTCAGGATGACCGTCAAAGCAGGCCTCTGTGCTCAAAGCAGTATTTAGTAAATAGTATTTAGTATTATTTAGCAAAGAAAATCTAATACTGCTGTTTTTGTATCTGCAACAAAAACCAAAACCCCATGACTACTAAACTGTAATGCACGCTGTCTGTGATAAACTAAGAGGCATCAGTGCCATTTGATCCAGGCTGCCCCCTGACTGCGCAGGTAAACAGCCTTTGTTGACACCTCTCAGCCAAGCCCCTCCTGTCTGCGGAAGTGTGCGCCCCCTGCGGCTGACAGCAGTACTGCACCAGTGAAAAACATCCCCTGGTCAAACGATGAAGATCTGATCCCGAACCCAGAGCGGTCCGAACAGTCATGCTGGCTAAGAGACCGTTTTCACCGAGACCGTTAACATTAACACACCCCAACAGTTACCAAACCTAACATTTATATTCATCTTCTAGAACACCTCATCCACCACACGGTTACCGCATGTGCTGTTTAAAGTCATTGTTCTCCGACAGCAGTGTGTTCTGTCCGGGTTTCTGAGGAGAAAAGGAGGAGCAGTGGATACTGTTTGGGAAAGTTGTAATTCATGCTGTTTCTGCTTCTGCTCCGAGTTAAAGCGCGCTAATCGTTTCCCCTCAACTTCTCCACACTGTGTGCAGCCCGGGCTGACTGGGGATTCATGTGCGGCTCCTACACACACACCGAGGACACGAACAGATCCGCGGCCGGTAAAAGGCACAGTGACACCACACCGCGCCGAGCCCAAGCTGACCCCAGATCAGTTCAGCTGGGCGGACAAGAACAAGCGTTTTTTGAAAGAAACCAGACAGTGACGGACGAAAAGCGAATGAAACGTGGATTAAAGCACAGAGACACCAGACTTCAAGCCAACACTGGTGTCGGAACCTAAACGAGGGGAAAGAAGAAGGAAAGAAAGGAGAAAATGGACGAAAGTTCACATCAACACAGAATGAAAAGCCGAATTCTGCACGCAGCGCTGAAACGCGGCGGCTCACCTCTCAGTACGTCCTTTCGAAACCAGGGAAAAGTGCGTTCAACTCAATTTAAAACCCAAAGAAGCTCTGCGAAGAAGAAAAGCCTGCTCTTCATAACCTCCTCATAAACGATTCACAACTCGAATCAATAAAATCGTTCAACAACGTGTTTCCCCTCCTCGCTGGAGCAAGTCGCGCATCGATTGGCTGGCGCCCGCGAAACTCTGTGCGCTGATTGGTCCACACGCCTGTCAATCACGCGCCTGACCGGAGCTTAGCCTCAGCGCGCGAAATTGTGGTCTCGTGTTAGCGCACGCTTACGTTACGGCTTCTCGCGAGAGTATGCTAATTAGACTTTTTCCTACACGCCGGTGTGTTTAAAGAGCACAAAACGGCGCGCCTTTGTGGGGACGTACGGCTGTTTTTCTTGTTTTTTTTGGCTTCTAGTGCAACTTTACTGTAACAGGGGCAGTGAGATGGTGGCTTGTAGGCGTTTAAGTCATTAAATTGGACGTTTTAGCCGATTAAGCAGCCGCAAAGCAGAGCTGCGCGTGCTTTGTGGTGATTGGCGGGAGGAAGCGTCACGCGCCCTTTCTGAAGACTGGAGAAGTTGTGGGCTGAAACAAACAGGCTCCATTTAAAACTGATTACTACTAACAGGCATTTCAGTCCCTAAAAACCACCAAAAGCTCACATTAAAAAGCACATTTGGCCTCTTTGGGCCGATTGGATAGCAGATCCAACAGCCAAACCCTACAACAGTGACACAAATCAACAGTATCATCCAGATAATACAGTTTCTACTGTCATTTATCACAACCAAAAACTGAGTTTGGTGTATTTACACAAAATGTATATATTTTATAGCCAAAAGCACACCATGTTAACAGTGTTAAACATGATGCATAAACATATGTATATATGTTGTCTTTAAAAAATCTTATTTTTAAATGAACTTGTTTTAATTGATTGCACTTTAGTCTGAATGGAGCTGAGCCCCGGCCACACCCTGTCACAATGAGCTGATGGTGAAGGCAGGCACAGCTCTTTGATGCTCATTGTGCTGCTGTTATGTATGACTTTCCCTTTGGGATTAATAAACTGTCTGTCTGTCTAATTGTCCGTCTATGTTGGTCTACTGCATTCCTTTCTATATATGTATTAAAATATAACATTTGTTTACAACATATATATTTTAGTTCAACAAAGCAAAAACACGTCTAAAACACCACAAATACGGAATAAACAGGTTAAAAGTCAGACTGAAACTCTTCAGTTTTGAGCTTTACTGTAACAGTAACCTGACGCAGTGCTGCCACCTGGTGTTCACCCTGAAGTGACGAACGTGTTTCTGTGAAAACTTGTCAGTTCTTGGGGTTTTATTTGGGTTATTTACCGTAAAATACTCTCAAAAGAATAAAATGGTATGTTTGTGTGTGTTTTAAGCTTTATTTGTGGTGGAACCTCCCTGGCCTCTCGCTCTCTGACCTTGTGATGTCAGGTTGTTTCCTCTTCCTGATTCTGCACTAAACTGAAAGCTCTGCGACTTTCTGTCAAAGGTACGTTTATTATTACAGCTTAGAGCAGATTTCTGACTCCACCACTGACACTGACCTGATGATACTGTGCTATAGATGATATATTATTAAATATTATAAATCTGTCTGATTTATCAGTCTGAAAGCAGTCTCATCTGCCCCACTCACATTCATAACAGAGCTGATTGTATTATTTACATCTCATAATATTATTATTAGTAGTAATTTACTTTGTCAGATATTATAACAGTACAGATATATGATGAATTACTGTTAACTTACTATTTCACCAGTTTTTATTTATTTATTTATTTATTATTATTATTATTATTATTATTATTATTATTAGTAGTAGTAGTAGTAGTAGTAGTAGTATAAAAGGTGTTATAAACAGCAGTGATGGGGTTTCAGGTCTAGCAAGTCAAAACAGTACACACACAGGTGCCCAGGCAGTCCTGGGGTGGTGTCAGGAATCTGCTCTAAATTGTAATGATTTCTGCAAATTTGTGCATTTCATTAATGTATAATATATATTGTAATATAGCATTTCATATCTGAACATGATTCTTTTTAATTAAAAGAAATATTTAAAAAATACTTTCTTTCATTTGATTTAAATGTCATTACTGGCCCACTATGGGCTACTGTCCACCCCAGATGATGGAATGGTGGATCACTAGAAAATGCTTCATGGCCCACTGATGGTCGCCAGCCCACAGGTTAAGAACCTCTATCCTAAACCACTTTATTCCACTGTAGTTTCAATAATAATCACATTTAGTAGTTTTGAGTGCTGATGGACAGTTTCAATGTGCATAATATATTTACTGACAGAGAAGAAGGAATTGGAGTTGGAATTAAGAGTGAATATAATTACAATGTAAGTGATTATAATATTGGAGTACATGAATAATTTAATTGGGGAAAATGGTACCATTTAAACAAGACCTAGTCTGTTGGGCTGTCTCCAAGCTACATACAAAGGAATGCAGGGTGGGTGGGTGGATGGATGGGTAGGTAGGTAGGTGGACTGGAAGGAGTTAAATCAAATGTCATTTTAAGGGCAAATCCCAGAAACATAACTTAATCAAGTCCCAACAACATGTGACCTGATTCCATGCTGTCACTGTGGAATGTCACTTTTTAGGAATATATACATCTGTTTTTATTTTAAATATATAACATTAAAATAGGAAATTGTCTCAAGTGCCATGTAATAGCTTGACCATATCTAATAAACATGTTATTATTTGATACATACTGTGTCTTAGATGATGTGGATAGCAAACACAAAGACAGTGCCAGGGTTAAGGTAATAATGAAAGTGAAAATGATCTGATTCTGTTTCAGATTGACCGCCCTGTATGTATCAGCTTGACCTTCCTAATGTAAGAGTCGGTCATAACGTGGAACAAATGACCTCTGAAAATGCATCTTGAGTCTGACAGTTTGGCAGATTCTGTGAATACACTAAGAAGAAGATGGCAGAAGAGAGCAGGTCACTGGAGGAGAAGAAGCTGACAATAGGAGGAGAGTCCAGAACATATGTAAACACTTCATCTAAAACTTCCTCTGACAATTCCTGTAAAATAACAGCCTCAGGAGTTGGACACACTACAGAACACCAGATCATGGGTAGCTCCAATCAGCCGATTAGCATAAACAACAATGTGATGAAGTCTAATAGAACTTCTGAAAGAACTTGCTTGGAGCCTGGAAGACATTTTGCAGATGATGGAGCTTCAGCTGGACATCAAACTATCTCCAACCAGATGATTAGTAGTAATACTAAATCTGTATCTAACAGTGCAGATAAAGGTCAAAGGTCAGATCCATTCAAAAGTTCATTCTCAGGGCCTGGACCTAGAACTGTTGAACAGCACATCATGCCCAAATGCAACCAGCTGTTTAGCGGAAATACTACTATGTTGGTCACAGAAGGTAACCCGGCCCAGCTGATAGCTGATAGCTATCCATCTTCTCTTCGTTCCAGCTCCACCTGCACATCATATAGTCTTGAAATTAGCTTGGCCACAGCCAGTGACCATAAAGAGTCATGTCTATTGCCTTTACAAACACCTCCAGACAGTAGAAAATGCCAGAATAAACAGATAAATCTGTCTGTCCATTCAGGAGAAACAAACCTAGCAGCTTCTGTAGCACATTCTTGTAGACCATCTGCTCCAAATCCTCTGCAAAGAAATGACCAACCTGCAGAGTTATCCCTGGCTAAGGTCAGTCAGTACACAGATGTACTAGGCAACTGTCAAAATGTTACTTCAAAAAATGCAAAGTCTAGTGTGGAGAAGGCTTTTTCGTCCATTGTTAGTGGCACTGGTAAGGCAGATGCACAACCAGTGTATGCAAGCCAGATCCCAAATTCAGGAAAAGGTTCTGTGGATTATTCAGTGGAGAATAGTGAACAGATGGACAGTTTAAGCAAAGAAAAGAAAAGTTTAGTAGATGAGGAGGATACTTTTTATGCATTTGTAATTCTACATGCTCAAGAGGATGATGAAGAAGCCACCAGAATAAAGACCAGACTGGAGAGAATAACATCAACAACTGGAGCCACTTTCGCAGAGGACTTTGCCGAACCTGGGCGTTCCACTTTCAGTTGCGTGGAGGATGCCATAAACAACTCAGCCTACACCATTCTGTTGCTGACGACAAATTTCAACACTCGCTTGAATGAGGTAAATGCAGATTCTGCTATTATGAACTCCATTGAGAAACCTCACAAATACAACACAGTCATCCCCCTTCTGCCCCGGGACAACAGCTTGACCAGAAATGAACTGCCCATGGTTTTGAGAACAAAAGTCCATATGAAGGAAGATGGAGCCTTTGACATCATGGCTAGGAAGGTTTTACACCCAAAAAATATCCAAAGGCTGAAGAAAATATGGAAGGAGGAGCAGCTGATCAGGAAGCAGCGAGAAAAGCAGCAGTGGCTACGGGAAGAAAACAAACGGTGCATGGACTACATCAGAGAGTCCACAAGAGTCCAGGATTTGGAGCATCAGAGAAGGCAGCTTCAAGTGCAACAGCAGCATCTTCCACAGCCTTCTGCTCCACAGCCACAACCATACCAGGCTATTTCTGGAAGAGCTCAGACATTTGGATCCATACCCCCACAGTGGCAGGATCACCCATATTACAGTGGCACTGGATGGGCCCAACCACCATCCAACATCCACATCCAGAACGCAAAATACATAATGATTGGCAATGAGTCTACCATGACTGTTGGAGCAGGTGGGGATAACTCTGGAGATGAGGATGTTTTATAAAAATATGACCTGGGTATGGTTGAAGGCAAAGTTAATTTCATTGCAGATGACTTCTTCAGTGTTATAGTGATGTAACACTTCATGTATTTCCACGTTCAGTGTGATTTTTAAATTCCAAGGTCAAGATTTAGTTTGACTTAATGCTGTTTAATGTTGACTTTTCTCTCCGTGTATTCTGAGAGAATTTTGCAAAGAAAGGATTCTGAAATGATTAAGCAAGTATTCCACTGAACCCTTTCTCTACTTGGTTGTCTGAAAACCAATATGCTTGTGGGAAACTGGGTCCAGGTTGGTTTGGATCAGTGTTGGACATTGTCCATTACAAAGATACACTTTGTAAGAAGTAGTTACAGTACAAGTAGAACTGCTCTGTTTGGGCTTTGCTTGACCTAAACTTCTAACATACTAAATTGTAAGTGTGCTTAAACCTGATTTCTCTCAGATCAAACGTTTTGCCCATTTTACTCTGATTGGCTGCACCTAGATGGCTTTTTTTTAATCATTGACTGTGGTTTATATGAAAGACAGCAAATAAGAGCATGGGATGTATTCCCAGGGAATCTTTGAGATTTTAATGTCTTCTGGATCTGCCATTTCAGAAACTATTTTATGGGCTGAATGTGTTTGGTAGTTTATGGAAGTTTTACAGATTCTCTTACGTTTGGAGGCACAAGAACCTGTAAACATTTGCTATCTCTAAATTAAGCCAAGACATATCAACTCCCACCCACGTTATATGATTCCAGCAATCTTTAAGGTTTACATGGAGGCTAACTACCATAGCATCATTAGACAGCTGAATGTGATTGGATGAAAACACTAATAGATGACTGCATTGGCTAACATCATGACGAGTGTCATCCTACCCATGCAGCCCAAGGTCATGCTCTTGGACTTCTGACCACAGTTGGATGCTACACTGCCAAGGATGAAACAGACAACTTCCCAGTGAAAGGGGTGACACTTGTATGGCTGTGCCACTTGAGAATCAATTTTAGTTTGTAGTTTATATGCTTTTTTTTATATGCTTTTGATCGTTATAAACTCCCAGGAAAACAACATTGCTAGTGGCACCTCTAGGCTTAACAGGTTCTCAGCTGACACAGTGAGGAGCTTCTCAGAAGGTAACAGACCAGGAAAGAAAAAGACAGAAAAACAGAACATGAAAACTTCCCTGTGATGGACTGATGCTCAGTCCAGGGGGTATTCCTGCCTTGCACCCAATGATTCCAGGTAGGCTGTGGAACCACCATGCACCTGAACAGGAAGAAGGAGATAAGAAAGACTGAATGAACATGGATAGTTTGCCTGTTTTCTGTCATCATTGTCCATGTCACCCAAACCACTTAGTTTGGTTGTACTTGTATAACTAACCTGTCTTAACTCTTGAATTATGGCTGGTTTGAAACAAAATTATAGTGTATTATAGTATATTTTGTTGGCAATATGAATATACATTTGGATCCAAAATGGTTTCAGTGTTGGCTATAAATCAGTATACTTCAGGCAGCATTCCTCCATGAACTCATCCTGGGAAAACCCAGGCCTTGCTGTCCCACCTGAATGCCTAAAAAAAAATCTGTGTTCATATAAACATGATGTGTGAAATATGTATTTTTGATCACGGATTATTTACATGATATCTGACCTACATTTTGACTATTGTTTTTTACTTGTGAAGATATTCTGAGTGGCTTATTTACAGTAACAGTACAGAAACTAGTCAACTGTGAAGAAGTGAATTATGTGCTTCTATGCACATAATTAATTAAACACACTTCCCATGAAATAAACAAAATGTCTGGTACGTCTTCTTCAGGGTTAATCTGGTGGTATTGCTGCCTGATTGCTGTTAGAGTTCACAGTTGTGTTATCACATACATACAGATAATTAACAAGACAATAAAATAAAAAGTAGGCAAATATTGTAGTATTTAAGTTTTGTGCAACTTTACAACAAAAACTGCAACCTGAATCACTTTGTGAATCAATGAATGATTGAAGCCATTTCACTGCAAATGCATGTTTTTTATTTTCATTTAGTATATTTTAAATTTTGCAATCATTATTAAATCAGTACATGGAAGATGGATTGTCAAATTACACTAAATCAATAAAATGATTCATTTGGGCATTAAATACCTGCTGTTTGTTCTATTGTGACCCTACAACTGATGTCTGCTGTACTGTTATTTGGGAAGGTGTATGTCATATAAGACCAGTTTATATAAGAAGTTTATGTAATATGAACAAGGTGAGCCAGTTGAACCACCATCCTGTTCTGCTGAGGAACTTCCACTATAATATGCCCTATTATAATAGGTTTTATGTTTTTCATTTTATTTTAACTATATTCAGGGACAGAGGTAATATAACTTTTATTTATTTATTTATTTATTTTTATTATTATTATTATTATTATTATTATTATTATTATTATTATTATTATATCCTTTGTAAAATGTTATTAGAAATGAAAAAGTAAGGCAGCCTCACATTTATTGTTATTAATATAATTTGAGATTATTCTTTTTTTTAAGCAAGCATGTCTATATTACCTTTCGTGAAATGACGGTTAAATTGGTGTTGATATAAAAGTATATTTATGTTGTTTTATTGATTATGTAAATGAACCGAGCCGGTAGCTCCGCCCAGGGAAGTGCGTCAGAAGGTCAGCGCGGAAAGATGGCGGCGGCCGTGTGTCGGTGGAGGCAGGTGAGTCTCAGAGGAAAGTAGACTTCAGAAAGGTTCAGAAAGAAGTGAGAGGGGTGTGAGTCAACAGACGCTGCGTTTAGCACTCTTTGTTGGAGCAGAGGTGTTGATTCAGGGCCTTTTCTGATCTGGAGCTCGTCTTGCTGCTCTTTATTGATGTTCACTGTTGGTCTGGTGGAGTCTGGCTGATCTAACTGAAGATCAGTCATAAGTGTTGGTGGGAAGGTTGTGAGTTTGCTGTTTTAACCTGCAGTCCGTTCAGTTTAGACCTGTGTTTGGTGTCACTGTCAGGAGCTGATGTGGAGGAATGTAACAGGTTGCCAGATTGACTGGTTTTGTTCTTCATTGGTGTGAAACAGACTTACATGTTTGTTCCATCTCAATAATAACCTTGTAAGTGCCAGGAAGGATGGATTTAATGTGTATTTTTACTGGCAGAACTGGGAAATATTGCAGTGATATGACATGAATCATCAATATATTTAAAGACCTCACTTCACAGTACACAGTGTTTATCAGGGCAGAGAGACAGAATGCACCAGTGTGGGACATCACATACTATCCAAATTATATGTACAATTATTATTATTATTATTATTATTATTATTATTATTATTATTCATATATTTTATTTTTGAGGATCTGCTGTTTGTTCAATGTTGACTTTGAGGCAATGGTACAGAAACAACCTCCACCATGTGTGGAGGCTGCCTGGCTTACTGCTCACTGTGGGTTTTTGACCTGCTGTGAAATGATGCTCTCCACTGAGAGGTAGATTCGTATAATATTGGAGTGAATTCTGTGCCTATTATGCACATCTCAGATCGAAAACACACTAACCATGAATTAAACAAAATGTCTGGTACTTTTTTCAGGGTTAATCTGGTGATAATGCTGCCGACTGCTGTTTAATTTACAGTTGGGTTTGCAGTGATATCACCTGCACATACTTCATCTCTCTTAAACTACATCTGAAACTGGTTTGTAGTCAAGGATACGGGAAAGACAGAACATGAAAAAATTCCAGCAATGTGGTAAAACTATTGCATCATGATATTTAAAGACATCTTCATAATTCACAGTGTTTATCGTAATGATACAACATGTAGACAGAATACACCAGCGTTGGCACATGCTATAACATTCAAATAATTAGTCAATTAGTACAATGATTTTTATTATTAATATTTACTCAGTGACAGTAAAACAGGATGAATTATACTGTTTCTATTAGAACATGTTGGTCCATTTTCTTTCAGCTCTTTAAGTATAACCATGGTATGCTCCGAGATGCATAAATCATGCTTTTCTGAGTATATTGTGGCTTTTGTCAGTAAGTAAATTGACCTACTACATATTTCATCACAATGTGCACTAATGAATTGAATTTAACAGTGTACGAAATGCTGAATATAAACCATATTTACTGTTTTAACAACACTCCACAAGGGAGATTATATTTGCAAAACTGAATAAGATATTAGAAACCAAAACATTTCACTGTTTTCTTCATCTTCACTATGATGAGTATACGTTGCCTGTATAGCAAATTATTCACTTTGTTTGTTCTCCACCTCTTTCTTCCTTTCAGCAATATATCAGGAGTAGTTTTCTGCTGTTGGCCTCGCGCCCCTGTTTTTCTGTATGTGACAGATCTCCTGTACACAGGATATGTGGGTCCATCACATGTTCTTCACAGGTATGAAATGTTGCAATCTGGCAGTTTGAATGTTATGTTGGGGGTCATGCTGATGCACTTGCATCCAGAAATGTAGAAATTGGGAGTTAACCAGATGAGCCAGGATGGTAATGTTTTATTTGAAACCTGTATATGTGTATGTATATATGTATGTATGCATGCATATGTATGTTTGGACATGGTGCAGCAAAATGTAGCCATGGGTAGACCAAGAAACTGTCCCCCAGGGAAGAATAAAGTAAATATTATCTCATTTTGGCCTGGTTGTCTGGCAATCTTGAATTCAGTCACCATTAATGTTACCGTCATCTATAGCCAGGTGTAAGATTCTCATAATGCCATAATTTTTAATCCAGTGCTAATATCAACTGCAGTATTACCATGCTCAATGCCAAATGATTCAAATAACAAGTTAATTACAATCATCTGTGTTGGATTATAACATTTTTAATTGGATTGAATGCAGAGAAATGTTCCATCTTTTCAAATTAGCATTAATAATAAAGGATCGTTATCAGTATAAGGAGATGTGTGTTCAGAGTTGGTTTTGAAATTGAAGTTTTCCCCTGATATGCTCTGATCTTTGTAACACCTGCTGTGTTTAGGTACGTTATTCATCGAGAGGTGGCGATGGAGGAAGAAAAGGCTTATTGGGCGGGTTTCTGCACAATCTGAAGCAGGAGCTGAGCAAGAATAAAGAGATGAAGGACAGCATCAAGAAGTTTCGTGAGGAGGCCAAGAAGCTAGAAGAATCAGATGCCCTCCAGCAAGCTAGACGGAAATATGTAAGAGCGCCTGCTTAACTTAGCATGAATCCAGATGAGAGCTGGTTATTACGAAGATCAGGGAACAGTAATGATAATACATGTACATAGTACATACGGCACAGCTTTGGTGAATCAGTCTCATAGTGTATTTATATGACCAATATTTTATTTCTAAAACTGACACACTATTTAACCATCTCTCTACAGAAAACTATAGAGTCTGAAACAGTTAAGACCTCTGAGGTGCTGAAGAAGAAATTGGGTACAATATCAGAGTCTGTAAAAGAGGTGAGTCTATTCATACAGGACATATTAATGAATGTTCATATGCTGTGATGTTACACTGTTGAGATCCCTGTTCCTCCAGTCTTTCTTCTGAAATCAGTGGTAATAATATGGTCCTACATGTGCTGCACCAACAACTTCTACTATTCTGGAAAGGTGGTACACTAGATGAAAAGAACGCTGATCTACAGCCCAATGCCGGGGTTCACTTTAAATCCTCTAGCCCAGTGTTTCCCAACCCTGTTCCTGGAGGCACACCTGCTCTGCATATTTTAGCGCTTACCCTGCTCCCCACACACCTGATTCAACTAATCAGCTCATTAACATGCCCTTCAGAGTGGCAAGGAGTGTGTTAAAGCTAAACTGTGTAGGGCAGGTGTGCCTCGAGGAGCAGGGATGGGAAACTCTGCTTGAGCCCATGTTTGCAATGGACATGGTGACCTTAGGTTCATGTGACCCTGCTCCAGAGCAGTTAACTTTATTACCACTGCTTTTCTGAGGAGATAATATACAATTTACAGGATCCAAGGCTTTTAGTGCAATGTAGTTTAATGTATTGTGGCGCACTAGTTTACAGAGGTGCATAAAAAGATTACAATCAATGTCTTCCACATTAGCTTAGGATGCTTGATCTTTATTTTTGCGTGCAGGGCTTGGAAGAGGTCAGTCGGTCAGATATTGGAAAGAAAATAAAGGAAGGAATGGAAGAGGCAGCGAAAACAGCCAAGCAGTCAGCAGAGAACGTCTCCAAGAGTGGAGAGAAGCTGGGGAAGACTGGAGCCTTTCGAGCAATCTCGCAGGTTAGAAAAACACCTGTTCTGGATGTGCTTTAACTCAAAACAGGGCCCATTGCTTTTATTTCTTGGCTTGTTGTCAGACAGGTCCCCTGCTGTTATCTGTCAATTGCTAAATTTATTTCTATTATTTGTAAAGAAAACTGTAGTAATAAGGATTATTATAGTAGCTATTCATATTGTTATCAATTATTTATTTACTTTTTTACAAGAACCATCTAAAAGTGTTTTACAATCAAATGATGTTCATTATAATGGGTAAAACGTGAAGTATTTTTTGTACCATTAAGAATATACACATTTTAACTAACTAAAGGCAAAAAAATTAAACATTTGTGTTTTAAAATTTATGTAGTATGCATTATGTAAGGTTGTGTTAGAAATGCATTGTTTTTATTTTATCTAATTGTTATGATTACTGTGTAAAACATACTGTTCTACTAGGGTATATACCAGAATCAGATTTTTGCCTAGCACTTATTTATTTTTACCTGTTTCTACTTTAGCTAGTAGGGATGCTATTTTTGTCTATTTGCAGATCTTCCAATGCAGTGTTGAAAATTATAATATTAATTTAAACATTTTTTGAGTCTTTGTGTAATATTCATTATACAGATGCACTGAAATAGTTTTTTGGCTGAAACCTAAACTGAACAAAAAGAAATATTTGGCTAAAGCACAAAAACATTTCCACAGGTTTTCATTAATATTGCCACTTTTTTCACTATTGCATAAATTTAATTTTGTCTTGCCCGTAAATATATTTATTGAACACTGAACATTTTAATGTTTCAGCAGACACGCCAGCACAGCACAACATGACTTAAACGGAACCCCCTCCATTCAGCAGAACAGTGTCTGCAAACAGACATTATAGCTTCTCCCTACAGGAAATTGTTAACCTGCCACCGCGGTTTGATCGAATTTGCTAATTTCCCACCCTGTTCCAGTATCTGTATTATTTGTATTCATCTATACAAAGCATTAATCTTTCAAAATACTTTGTGTAAAGTGCAGACACTTCTGTGCATCTCCTGTATGTCTCATTATATTGCAAATTGCAAGTTTTGGGTAGAAACTGAAGAATATTGTTCTTGTCTTTGGTGCTTGTTACTTAAAAATATACTAATGAAAAAATGTAGTAAGTCAAAAATGAGAAGCTATTACCAATAAATAACACCGGTTTTCTCTGCAGGGTATGGAGAGTGTGAAGAAGGAAATCGGGGATATCGGCCACAGTGGACCTTACAGACCACCCACCAGGTTAAGAAAGAGGAGCGACTTCTCCACCAAAGCTGCAGAGGCTGAAGCCAAGGTGTTTGAAGCCAACGAGTACGTATCTGTGATATCATTTCACTCCTTACTGTGACTTTATTCAAGATATTTAGTTCATATTTATTTTAAGTTCATGTTTGTCTAGACATATTGTTACTTTACTATTTTGTAATAATGTTTTTATGATTGCGTAAGTAATATATAATAGTCATTGTTTATGTAGTCTTACAGTAATTCCATTTTCATTCAGTTTCTGTGTGGCTTGTTTGTCTTTGTATGTTTTCAGGGAGGCGATGGGTGTTGTGCTTCACAAAGATTCAAAGTGGTACCAGCAGTGGAAGGATTTCAAAGACAACAATGTAGTTTTTAACAGTAAGACTTTCTTTTCTTTGCATTTGAAAACCTTTTATGACTGTTTCATCCAGTGGTTCCTCTGCAGTTTTTATCAGTTAGTCAGACAGTAAAGAAAATTAGTTATTGCTTATAGCATATATCTATATACAGTTAAGGTCAAAATTATTATGAAATCAAATAAAAACCTTATCTTTCCAATGTCATGGGCCATTACCTTATGTGTTTATAATTTGTGTGTCCACAAGAACAAAGACAACATCTGCATAAGGTCAAATGAGCATTTTTATTGGTTTGCTGAACTGAAACAAGGTGTGGTCAAAATGATTAGCCCTCTGACAACTAATAGTCAATAGTGTAGCCTTTCTGATCCAAAACTGACAACAGCCTTCTCTCACAGCTTTAATGTGCCACTGTGAGAGAAGTGGGGTTTTGTCCACCACCATGAAGAGCCCTCACAACATCTTAATCACAACTTTTGCTCAGATCCTCTTCTTCTTCTGCCCGTCTGAGTACCCTGGGGAGCAGAGCGGCTGAAAGCTCTGCAGCCGCTCTGCTCCCAAACTCTGGAACTCCCTCTCACCTGACATCCGTAATATTGATTCTCTTCCTCTTTTCAAACCCAGACTTAAAACTCACTTGTTTAAAATAGCCTTCTTAATCATTTGCTCCCTGTTGAATTTTATGTACATTTCTGTCTTGTTATATTTTGTGTCTTGTTGTTTATTTTGATTTCTTCATATTTTGTACAGTGTCCTAGAGTGTCGAGAAAGGCGCTTTTAAATAATTTATTATTATTATTATTATTATTATTATTATTATTATTATTATTATTATTATTATTAAACAGTCGTGAGTGAAACATCAAGTCCAGAGGAAACCAGTTCAGCAACAATCAACAAGAGGTCCAGAGATTCTTGTTGACATCTGATTATTTCTCACTGCTTTGGAAATCTTTGGAAAGTGTTTGACTACGGCCAGGTTTATTTTTGTTTCTTTGTGCTTTAAGATGATACAACACACAGCTTTTCTAGAAACCATGAAATGCTTGGAAATGGCAGTATCCATTCCCCCTGAAAATGTTTTCTGTCTGAGGTCCAGACTGATTTCTGGGTTTTTTAACACGATGATATTGTACCTTAGAAAGATTATAGAGCAAGCCTATAGAGTATCCCTTCATTCAAGTGGTCAGAATACTAACTGCTTCTCGGAATCAATTAAGTTTCAGTTATGAAAGCACAAACTCACAAGAGGGCTAATAATTTTGACCATCTCAGTTTTCACCAGATTTTTCATCTATCTATCTATCTATCTATCTATCTATCTATCTATCTATCTATCTATCTATCTATCTATCTATCTATCTACTATCTATCTATCTATCTATCTATCTCATCTATCTATCTATCTATCTATCTATCTATCTATCTATCTATCTATCTATCTAATATATATATATATAGTTATACATATATATATATATATATATATATATATATATATATATATATATATATATATATATATATTATTATATATATATGAGTATATAGGAATTATTACTATTATTCCCCCCTCTCTCTATAAACCTCATATATATATATATATATATATATATATATGAGGTATATATATATATATATAGAGAGAGGGGGAATAACATTAATAATACTATTATCAACATTCATATATAATAAATATTAATGTATTATTCTTTTCAACAGTTTTATTGGTAGGCTTTTATATGTAATAATATTTAATAATGTATATACTGTATTTACTACTATATTCTTTGTTTTCAGGGTTATTCAGTTCACAGTTTGTCACACACACACACATTCATACATGATACAATTAGCAGTACAATGTTTTCACATTTGTCTGATCACATATGACAGTGGTTATCAATCCTGGTCCTGAAGTACCACTTCCTTCCTGTTTTTCAGTTGTCCTGCTGTAACACACCTAGTTCATCTCAGCAATAACTCTTCTGCTAGATCATTAGTTGACTGGGGTTATGATGGAATTAGGTAAAAGGCTTGAGGCAGTAGTATTCCTGGACCAGCAATGAGAACCACTGCCAAAAATTGAGATAAAAAGGCAGCATAAATAAAAATAAACATAGACCATTAAAAATATAGTGAAATATCAACAGTCAGAATAAAGAAGCAGAATAAAATTTTCACATAATATATAGAAAATAAGCAGGCTTAATGCTAGTCAGCACATTCCTCTACAGACTAACTCTATGCGCATAATAACACTCATTATAAAAAATCAGGTTTAGCTGATGTGGACTCCGAAGCCTAATCATTATGTGAGCTCTGCCTTTCTTCTAACAGTGTTTTCCTCTCATTATGCATTGCTTTTGTACACCAGCAGCAACTAATGCGCTCGCTTCCTGCAGAGTAAAGCAGCAGGTCAGATTCCATTAGGGCTGCTAATATGACGTCTGATTACTTATTAGAAAAATGTTCTGTAATGGACACATGCTTTCCTGAAATGCAGAGTGCCTTTAAAATGCTTTTGATGCTGATATTTCCAACAGAGGGAGCTGCAGCTTCACTACAAAATACAGGATTTTCTTTCTAAAAGAACACAGTCCTTCAGTAACATTAGAATACACAGAATGGGAGAGTCATAGGAGATCTGTTTATTAACGTTGCTCATTGACCCAAATTTTAATGAGAACCAACCAATGAGATTGGGTCCACTGAGTGTTGGGGACTTAGACTTCTAAAAGAAAGAAAGAAAGACAGACCTCACTCACTCACTCACTCACTCACTCACTCTTTCACAGAGCTGTGCTTGGTGCACTCAACTCCCTTTATAAGACAGAAGAGACAGTATGGAAACCACACTTTGTCCTTTTTCCTTGGTTTAGTTCCTCTATGGATGCACAGATATGGGAACTTGTGTCAAAAACACAAGCTTTCATGTGAACTGAGATGATCTTTTCTTTCAAAGAGCTGTCCCGCAAGTTACCATCCACAGGATTCTTTGAAATGAAGATGAAATATGATGAGAGCGACAACGCATTCAGTAGAGCATCCCGTGCTGTCACAGACAAGATGACTGACATCATAGGTGCTATAAATATATATTTATATATATTTGGAAGGAAACAAACATACTCTATTTCTTTGCTACAGTGGTAGTTATAGGTTACCCAGGTCACCATGACTAAAAAACACAGATATAGCTGATTTGTCTACATCATACATCTGATTCACAACTATATCGAATCCATAAATTCATTGTTCTAAAAAGACTTTATCCTGATACTGTCCAGCGAAGACTTTTGACTAGATTTTGGAGCATTGCTGTGAGGATTTGATTGCATTCAGTGATGAGTGGTAGTGAAGTCAGGATGTTGCATGATCACCACCTCATCCCAGAAGTACTGGACGGAGCACTATGATTCCAGAGAACACCATTCCACTGCTCCACAGCTCAATTCTTGGGGCTTAATACCCTCTAGCCCACACCTGGCATTAGGCATGGTGCAAGACGTTCCCATGTTTATTTGCTCCGGAGATTCCTATTATATTGGCAGTGTTCTTCTACAAGGACTAGACAAGTTGTGTGCGCATTTGCACGTGTGTCAACAATGAGTGCAATTTAACTTAATTAGAAGGGGTGTTTACACAAGACAATCGTAATTGGTATTTGAAATTCATGTTTCTGTTTAGGTGGGTTGTTCTCCAAGACTGAGATGTCTGAAGTCCTCACAGAGATTCTGAAGGTGGACCCCAACTTCGATAAGGACTCCTTCCTCAAACAGTGTGAGAAGGACATCATCCCTAACATCTATGTAAGTGACCACACCCCCCTAATGCTCAGCTAAACATGACCTGGAGAATCAGGAATTAGTGTATGTTAATTCACCAGCTATGAGATGTACAAGCAGTTTCCTTTGCTGAAGGTTTCGGCATAAAATATACAAAGAATTTATTGTCGGACACAATGGAAAGACATGGTTACACTGTGAGATAAAATACCTTCTCTGTACAAACACTTCTGTGATTGTGTGAGCTTGAGTGTTTCGTTTAGTATTTTTATGGGCCAGTAAAAACTAAGGTCACAGTTCCTAACTCAGATAATGGCCTGCGTCTTGATAGTAATGTAGCCATCTTCTTTTCACATTTTAATAATGTATGTATTATGTAAGATAAAGTGTATATATTCTCATCTTTAACACTAAGATTTCATTTTTCAGTTACTTAATGGTGGTAAAAATATTAATTTGTATTTATACATGATTATTGTTAGCAGTCTTTCTGCTTTGACTTTCATCAAATATTTAGTTTTTTTCACCTGAAATTAATGTTGAAAATTCAACTAAATAATCAAGAAAACATTGTAAAACAACCAAATGTAGTTATATGACCCATCCAGTCTAAAATCTAAAAAGTAGAATATTGTAAAAAGCTCATTAATGATTACAATTTCATTCAAATGGGTTGACTGTTATTTTTATGTCCATTACAGGCCATGATTCAAGGAGAGCTGGAGGTCCTGAAGGATTGGTGCTATGAAGCTGTATGTGAACATAGAGTTTTGATGTGAGCACTTTCTTTGCGTTTGTGTTTAGGAAACTCAACCCTGCTGTATAAAAGTGGTTTAACTGTGACACAAATGCAGGACAACCCTTTACAGTAAGACTGTTATACCTGTGAATGTAATAAACCATAAACCATGGTGTCTAAAATTAGACCAAAGATAATGTCAGCAAAAGTGGGACTTTCTGGCCAATGCTCTATATGCTTCCCTAGAGGAAGAAAGTATTTTTATTTATGTGTGGTGTCACTTGTCACCCTATGGGCTATGTATTGATTTATGTATTTTTATTTATTTATAAATTTATATATATATATATATATATATATATATATATATATATATATATATATATATATATATATATATATATATATATATATACTATATCTGATTGCATTTATATCTGCTGTTTTTATTCTCTTAAAGAAGTGGGTGGGGTTATGACCTTATCACCACACCTGCTCAAAGTTCATTGTCTTGAGGCCATACAACTATGCTTTTACAATCTATACAATCAAAACAAAATAAGTAATCAAAATTATTGCATTTTCATCTCAAAAACACTAGATTGTCAGTTTCTAACTAGATTTCAAGCTGTGAAATGTTTTAAAGATACAAAGTCAAAAAGAATGCAGGCATAAAGTACATTTTTGTTCAAAACATGGTCAGATTAAGGTCAGATACAACTAAATGATGTATCTCTATTTACCTTCTGACAGTAACAATATCTGACATGTGTGACTGTCTCCTGTAAAATACTAAGTCATTGTCAGGCGAATAAATGTCAAAAACCAAAACATCTATCCTTGCTAACAGTATCACAATATATCATTTCATGACCCCTGTGTCATGAAGCGTATCCTCTCACCAGATTCTTGCCAATACATAACCCTACTTTTAGACTATTAAAACTACACACACTGCAAATTCATACTGAATTAAAATCATAGATTACAAAATCTCCACAGGTTTATTCAGCACGAATATAAATCTAGACAACTTGCTTATTGTTTCCAGTGAACCTGCTCTTCACTGTCTTCTTGCTGTGCTTTTGCAGCTAGCTATGGGGAAGATGATGGAGCAAGGCCCTGTGCTCATCATCACCTTCCAGGCTCAGCTGGTGATGGTGATCCGTAACCCAAAAGGTGAAGTGGTGGAGGGTGACCCGGTGAGTGCTGATGCAGCCTGAGGGGTGCTGAGTCTGGCACAGTGGGGTGTAAATACTATCATTAGGAAGCAGATGCTCATTAAAATTGTTTGTTTGTTCTGTCTTTAAAGATCTAAAAGTTCAAGTTGGAAAGTGATACGTGTGTGTGTGTGTGTGTGTGTGTGTGTGTGTGTGTGTGTGTGTGTGTGTGTGTGTGTGTGTGTGTGTGTGTGTGTATATACATACAGTACATACACACACGTACACACAAATAAACATGTATCATCTGTTCTTCAATGGTCAATGACTTCCCACCTTTTTCACTTTCTGCTAAAGCGCCCCCTGGTGGGTGAAGAAAAAGCTGCACCTCATTATAAGTCGCATGGTTTAAAGCAAAGAAAAAAAAAGTAGCGGCTTATAGTCCAAAGTGTGTGTTTGTGTGTGTTTGTGTGTGTGGACTATACTTAGTCTAACAGTGACACTGAGGTGTATACACACACACACTCCTCAGTGTCACTGCTGGACTAAGAATAGTCCACCAACCAGAAATATCTAGAAGATGACCAGCACAAACTGTGCAGAATCAGACGAGCTTCTGTCTCTGACTTTACATCTAGAAGGTGGAGCAACTAGGTAGGAGTGTCTATTCATTGACACAGTGTTTAAATTCTCCAGCAGCACTGCTGTGTCTGATTCACTCATGCCAGCACATACCATACCCCCCCCACCACCACATCAGTGTCATTGCAGTGCTGAGAATGACCCACCACCTATACAAAATCTGGTAATACTGGCCATTGAAGAACATTCAAGAACTTTGAAATTAACCTTACAAAGTATATAAGTTAGGATTTATGCTGCAATTATCATCATCATCATCATCATCATCATCACCATTGTCGTCATCAAACACCAGTCAGGTTGTTCTACAGCCATTTGTGCATGCATAAGCGATGACCCTGCCTCATCATGATGCAATCTCTTTCTTTTGCTCCACACTTTCCTTTTTCCATCACTTTGAAAGTGTTATTTTCCCCGTGTCCAGATATTCCCCTCAGATTCATCGTTGTGCATCTCTGCACCATCCAGTCTGATCTTTCTCTTCTTAGTGCTGATGAGCTGCTTGCATTATGCTGTTTAGCTTCTGTGACTGTCATTTCAGAGGTTTCATAGACCTCACAGTAAAAGGCCTTTATTTGAGTTGGGTGTTGAATATATGCAGAAAATGTGACCACTTTGGCCATACTGTCTCTGTGCTTATGCTCCTTACTGTACAGTCCATCACAGTGCTGGTGAACCAGAGTGGAGCTGCTCGGAAGCATCTAAGCATTGCACTGGTTATAAATCTGACACTAGAACACTCTGACAGCCCCCTGCGGGGAGGCTTTTGAATGAAGAGGGTTCTGTTTAATAGAGCAGGGCACTGAGCAGAGGTTCCTCAGTGGACACATTCTCAATGTGTGCAAAAATAAAATTGTAGAATGTTCTGTTTGTTGTTTCAGTACTACCATGTTTCTGTCATCAGACGATGATTCATGTTTATGAATATACAACAGAGTTATACAACATTATTAACAAGTTTGCTTGTGTGGTTGAATTTTTTTCAAATGCATTTTAGTAAACTTCGTTCAAAAACTTGGTTTGGTTACTCATGTTAAGAGTAGAGTAAGGCTATGAATACAATACCATACAATATAATATAATAATCAAAACCATCCTTCAGAACCACTTATCATTGTAATCTTGTCAGTTATTTCATTAGTGTCTACTGTTCATATTCATTTTACCAACAGTAATATCAACAGTATAAAAAGAGCGCAGGACAAAATTCAGTGCTGCATAAAATGCATCAGCAATGGGCACAAGCTTAACACAGTGTTCCTAAAAACAACACACTACCACAAACCTTTTTTGTTATTGTTTTGCATTTTGTTAACTCTGTTAATCCCTTGTGACTTTAATCCCTTTAATGCAAAGTATTGGAAATATACACCTTTCTTTCGATACTGTATCAGATTTCAGTGCTCAGCCCTAGTAAGGACCTTTTTGTTTTAGGTTTAAGGTTATGCTGAAGAATTTTAAGGTGGTACTCCTTCATTCTTCCATCCACTAGCAGCAAAACAGCCCCAGATCATGATTCTACCGCCACCATGCTTAACAGTTGGTGCAATGTATTTGGGGTAGAATACTTCACCTTTTCTTTATTAATGTGGTCAGCTGGCTTTGTTTATTTGGGTTTATTCTAATGTAATAGAGTTTTACAGGTAAGCACATTGACTGGTTTATTTAGGTTAATTTTATGCTTACTGGCAAAGACAAATTGTTTGAAACAATTGTTGTGATTGCTGAACAGTACTGTATAGGCACTGTATATTCAACTGAAGTGTGTGCCTGTTTGTTCCTCTTTTTAGGACAAGGTGCTCAGGATGATGTATGTTTGGGCTTTGTGTCGGGATCAGGAGGAGTTCAATCCTTATGCCGCCTGGAGGCTCCTGGACATTTCAGTTTCAAGCACGGAGCAGATCCTGTGAGGAGGTTCAGCGCATACAGCAGGACTAGGGAGGGAGGAAGTGGGGCAACACACACACACACACACACACACACACACACACACACACAAAGGGACAGACAGTCGGAGTATGGAGGCACAGTCCTGGGGCTTTTGTTAGCCACCCAGGAGCCCCTGATTCTGGAGCTTTCAGCTTTGACTGAATTCAGGGTTTCAATGGCCATTCTGAATGGTTGGAAGGTGAAACCCACTGACCTACTCTGTCACTGGACTGATTTCATACGGTTGGATTCCCCTTAGACTCTCGGCTAATTCTCTTGTATTTTTCCGTAAAATAGAGTGAGAGAAACTCTGCGTTTGTGTGTTTCACTTTCTCCCTTCCTGGTAGGGACTTACAAGTGAGACAACAAGTGATTAAAGCAGTGCCATTTATTTACCAACTCATACACTTGAAGGCAGTGTGGGATAATATCTGCTTACAATCATTGGATGCTAGCTAGGCAAGCAGTTCTCATGGTGTTAGCATTCGTTTATTGTTAGCTGTTAACAGTTTGTTCTTACCTCTTTAACTTAGGTTTGATATGAAATAAAGTGGCCTAAACTCCTTGCACTCTTTGCTTTGCAATGGTAGGACCTATCAAATATGTCCCAAGCTAATCAGATGTAAAGGAAAATGCCAACATTTTGACAGAGGATCTTCTGTTTTACTGAGCTGCAGTGATTACTTTGTTTGGATTTATACTATCCAGCCTTCAGTTTATAATGACACCCAAGAGAACTAGTGTGCCATCTTCATATTTTTGACGCTGTAAGAATATTAGAAAACATGTAATATAGAATTATTGCAACACCTAACACCATGAACATTGAATTTTGAAGGTTTTAAAAATATTTATTGTAAAAGACACCAGTGAAACATAAGATCATTTGTCTAAAATGTGGGACATGTCCTTATAGACCTGCCTTAACATTCTCTCAGAGTGGAGTAGTGGTTTCAGCTGATTGAGTATGAAGGTGTATTGTACTGTGTATTTTCTAGTCCAATAAAGCCTCAATTATGTGGGGCTGAAACTGTGTCCGTATCAGCTTTATGGATGTCGGTCATTGGTGTTTGGATGGTTTAGTGACGTGTAACACACGTCTCCTCAATGATGTCACAGTGGTGCAGCCGATTGTGTGTTGCATAGCTCTCTTGGGGTTGTGGGTTCAATCCTCCTTATGGTTTCTGTTCGGTTGATTTTTCTAGGTTCCTACCACATTCAAAACCAAATATGGTAAATTCGATGATCATATTTAAATTGCCCCAAGGTGTGAGTGTAGGGGATTAGCTCCGTCTCCAGAGGGTATTCTTGCTTTGCGGCCACTGATTCAATGTAATTGATGAATTCCCATGCTGCTCTACCCCATCTCTCTGCACACCACCATGAGGACGGAGTAACAGAGAACACCCTGCAGCAGGGTCGCTCAGGAACACCATGCTCCTTTCACCTTTTAAGAGATTTAGAAGATCAATAAATTATAATATTTTAATTAAAGATGAATTCTCTTGAATACATATTTGTATATTTGTGCATAATCAAATTACAATTTATATATGTCAGCAAAATCATGCCGTGATTAGCAGGGAAATGCACAGTCATGGAGGAATATACAGAGAAGCACATCAGATGAATAGATGAACAGATGCTTCATCATGGAACTGTTTACGATTAAGTCGGGGAACTGCTGCATTACACTTTACCAACCAACTTGACACTTATCAGGCTGTCATTTTTGAATGAGAAAGTCCTTGGCCCTATATCATTACTCATATGAGAGACCTTGAATGGGTAATTTAGTTGGTTGTATCTACTTATAGAAGTAAAAAAGCACCTAGTTCTAAGTCCTGCTATGCTGTAGTTACAGGTACAGTTGGAAGAACATTCCCCCATTATGTGTGCACACACTGTATGGGTATGTTAAGCATGTGAATGGTGACCGGGGGTCAGGGAATGTTGACACGGTCAGATTTATAACTTCCAGCAGTGGAAATATGGGGGTAAGCCTGACGAACAAGTGCATGCATTCATCCATCGCTGGGCTGAGGCTATTTCAGGCCTGTCTGCAGTGATGAATCCCCCTGCAGCTCCACCGCCCCCATCCTTCAGCACACCACCAGCAGAACTTCCTCTAGAGTACCAGAGAACACCCTGCACTCGCAGGGCTGTAAAGGGGAATGTCACATTTAGTTATTTGTTCTTATATAAGCCTTTAAATCTGTTGAGCAATATGGCTTATAGCTCATGAAAACCAGAATCTGAAAATATTAGAAAATGAACATTCAAATTTGAATAGATTACTAATCACAATTGAAATAAAAAATCATCAAAAACCTGTTTTACAGTATTCTATTTTTTCTGATGCACTAGTGTGTCTTGAAATAAAATGGTGTTTTACCATGTTTTACAAGTTATTTCATGCTAATTCAAAAAAAATTAAAATAAAATAAAATAAAAAAAAAAAAAAAATATATATATATATATATATAATTTTTTAAGTTAAAGTCAAACTTTTATTTTTAGTTGCTTTTAGCCATTTTTAATTTATGAGAACTCCTATTCATATTCCAGCCAGTGTCTGGTCTCCTTATTTACAACCCCTGCTAAAAATTATGGAATTACTGCTCTTGGAGGAAGTTTTTTCAATTATTGAATTTTGTAGAAAAAAAAGTTAATCATAGAGACATGCCACAAAGCTTTTTTTTTAATTCCAACCTTCAGGCTGTTAAGAAACAATAAAAATAAAGAAAAGTAATATAATCGTTATAGTCAGTCACAATTGTGTTTTAGATCAAGTAGACAAAAAATATATGGAACCACTAAATCATGAGAAAAACATTACACCATCAGTACTTTGTTTCACCACCTCTGGCTTTTATAACCTCTCTGATTCTCTGAGGCATAGACTTAACTAATCAATCCATCTCCGACTCTGTTATTGCTGTTGTCAGATCAGCTTTGCAGGTTTGAGCCTCATCATTGACCGTTTTCTTCCATTTCCACCAGAGATTTTCAGATGGATTGAGATCTGGATTATTTGCAGGCCATGCGGGTGACATTACATGTCTTTCTTGAAGAAAGGTTTTCATGTCCTTGGCCCTATGGCAAGATGCATTATCATCTTGAAAAATAATGTCATCACCTAACATGGTTTCAGCTCCAGTTTCCACCACTTATTTCTCATTTGTTTTGTTGTGCATTTTCTGTTTTCAAAAACATTGCTTTAAGTTTTGTATCTTGATGCTTTATGCTTCCCATTTACAAGCTTTTTACTTGGTCCACCTTTTAGATGCAATTTACCTTCTTGAAGTTATTTAATTCTCTCCTTTGTTTCAACTGACATCTCTCATGTTGGAGCAATGATGTACGTCAGTCTGCTTTGTGCAACGGCTCTTTTCAAATGAAAACAATTTGCAGATATAATCTGATGCAGGTGTTTGTTTTAGAACTGCAAATTAGAGATCAATTCCATTGTGATTTACATCAAAATTGAGTGATTGCATTTTCTTTCCACTGCTTGACCTAAAAACACAATTGAGACTGACTATAACAATTATATTACTTTTTTATTGTTTCTTAATGAGAGAATCAAATAAATTCCTTCAAGAGTGGGGGTTCCATATTTTTTTTCCAGGGGTTGTATAACTTCCCTGTTTTATTACTGTGGTCGGAAGCAGCTTCTCCAACTGTTGATGTTGATGCAGGAATATGTAGACCAATACTGGCGATGAGATGGCAGGGCTTTAACAGTCGTGTTTAAAGCCGTATAAATAGGCACACAGAAAGTGTTGCGATTGTAGAAATACACGCTGAACTGAAATCAATGAGAAATCCTGGATGCATATCCCAAAAATAGGATAGCCACAAAAAATTGTGTATAATTACACCCTTAAATAAGTGTCAGATGAAAAGGGCTTTTTGATGACAGAGACCAAAGGAGAATGGCCAGATTGGTTAGAGCTGACACAAAGGCTAACTCAGAAAAACACTCCTGGCTGATTGAGCTACAACAGCAGAAGACCACATTGGGTTCCACTCCTGTCTGAATAGAAAGCTGAAATGGGCACAAGCTCACCAAAACTGGACAGCTGGAGATTGGAAAAAACATATTCTAATCTGATGAATCTCAATTTCTATTTAGATGCAAAGATATGGTCAGTTTGGCACCAACAGCATGAATCCATTGACCTTACTAACCTTGCGCCAACAGTAAACACGTTTTTTCAGAAATGCATAAACTGACAATCAGCAAACATTATTAAAAAAGCCCCTTGTCCTCTCACCCACTACCCTTCCAAAGCAAAAGGCTTATAAACTGGTTTCATTGACAGGAGAACAAGTTAAGTGATCTTTCAAGCAATAAGGTTGTACCAGTATCGGTATAGTCTTCCTAATTTGGTGTTTGGAAAATTGTATAATAATCAGTCATGGTATTAAATGACTGAAAGTTTAAATTAAGTGATCGTGAATATTTTGTAACAATAACACTTGTCAATGTCACCACTGGGCAACGAGTGACATGGGCAAAGGGCTAGATGACTGGGTCAAAGCATCTCCAAGGCATCAGGCTGACAATTGCTCCAAGGAAGGACAACCAATGAGCTGGTTGACAGGGTCACGGTCTGGTCTGATCCCACAGAAATGAAATGCCGAGTACATCTTGGGTAGGCCCTGTCTCAGCAGGCTGGAGCTGTTGTGTTGGCATAGGAGGAAACCTATGCAATACGAGACAGGTGGTATAAATCAGCATGTATTACTTACCACAAACGTGATGTTTGTAAATCGGAACTTTCAGATACAGCGTAATGTGCTCAGCTGCATTAAGCAGTTCTCCGGGAATGAGGGTGTTTTGCTGATGAAGCAGTTGGGGTTTCTAAAACCTGTGCATCATGAATAATTCGCCCTGCTAACTGCATGTGAATTCTAAGTGATGCTTTGCTATATAAGTGTTTGACTTCTTTATGAGAGGGTGAGAGAGAGTGAGAAAGAGTGCTATGGAAGAAATAGCACATCTCTGACATATTCATGAGGGGCCACACAGAGCAAAGAGACGTGCAGTAACTTTCGGAAAGCGAATTAAAGGCATGTTGTTAGATGTTTACACAGACTGGCTCGAGACGGAGTGTGTGCCTGCATACGGGGGTAAGGGAAGAATGCAGGCAAGCTCAACTTCCAAATGAAATCTGTGATCGGCCCAGACACGTCTGCTAGCCCTCAGCCACGCGGGCAGATCCTTTACGAGAATCTATAATTCTGTTCTGAAGGAAACAATGGCAAATCCACTTTCTATTGATCACTGTTTCTTCTGTCTGCTTGGCAATCTCTCTCCTCTCTCCTGTTTTGTAGCTTTTAGTAGAACACTTTGTCACCGGATTTAAAGAGCCTGGGTCGTGCTCGCAGACTGAAAAGCCCCAAACCCAAGGCCCTGTCGTTGTATATCTAACTTCATGTCTTGGGATCTGCCTGCAAATAGCTCCATAAGTTGTGTGAAGATGTCATCAGCCGAAGGAACACCTTTATAAATGTCCGAGATGATAACGGTGTTATGGAACAGTTCACTGCCATTGTAAAAAGCATTACTCAACAGATGCCTAATGGTGATGATATCATCAGTCAGGGGTAAAAGAGAAATCACTGCTTATGTGCTTAGTGTCAAGTCAGGGTGAGCAACGTGGCTAGATAGTTTGTGTGCCGTGCTGAGCACAACAGGTGCAAACAACCACCTTCTACTCCAATATGGTTTTATTGGGTTGTATTCAGGATTGCCTCTAAAGACAACTGAATTGGAGTTGAGTAGTTTGTGTTAAAACATTTACTTTTTGCTTCATTTAATTTTATCACAGTATTTTAATGTTGATACCTTTTACTGTCACCCAAAATGATGCCCTCTTTGTCCATTAACCCAAACCATCACCATTTAATAATATGTTTGTATTTCTCAACTGGGAATGAGGTTTTACTCGCCTTTATACTTCAGAAAGCTCATCTGTCTATCTGTCTGTCTGTCTGTCTGTCTGTCTGTCAAACAGTCAATCAATCAATCAATCAGTTAATCAATCAATCAGTTTGTCTGTCTGTCTTTACCCCATTCTTGAGGGAGTGCTTTTTGCTTGATATTCATTTTCAGCAGTTGTTTAAATGTGATTTATACTCCTAAACTGAAAGGGGAGCCCAAGAGTGAAAAGTGAAAAAGACAAAGATAAGTGTGCAAGGTGAAAGTGACCTGTTTAAATAAAAATGCATAATGCACCCTCTTCACATTATGCATCTGTCTGTGTGTGTGTGTGTGTGTGTGTGTGTGTGTGTGTGTGTGTGTGTGTGTGTGTATGTATGTATGTATATATAATTATATTTATATATATATATATATATATATATATATATATATATATATATATATATATATATATATATATACACTCCCTATATTATATATATATATATATATACACTACCGTTCAAAAGTTTGGGGTCACCCAAACAATTTTGTGTTTTCCATGAAACGTCACACTTATTCACCACCATACATTGTGAAATGAATAGAAAATACAGTCAAGACTTTGACAAGGTTAGAAATAATGATTTGTATTTGAAATAACATTGTTTTTACATCTTTGCTTTATTCTTTGCTTTCGTCAAAGAATCCTCCATTTGCAGCAATTACAGCATTGCACACCTTTGGCATTCTAGCTGTTAATTTGTTGAGGTAAGCTGGAGAAATTGCACCCCACGCTTCTAGAAGCAGCTCCCACAAGTTGGATTGGTTGGATGGGCACTTCTGGCGTACCATACGGTCAAGCTGCTCCCACAACAGCTCAATGGGGTTCAGATCTGGTGACTGCGCTGGCCACTCCATTACCGATAGAATACCAGCTGCCTGCTTCTGCTGTAAATAGTTCTTGCACAATTTGGAGGTGTGTTTAGGGTCATTGTCCTGTTGTAGGATGAAATTGGCTCCAATCAAGCGCTGTCCACTGGGTATGGCATGGCGTTGCAAAATGGAGTGATAGCCTTCCTTATTCAGAATCCCTTTTACCCTGTACAAATCTCCCACCTTACCAGCACCAAAGCAACCCCAGACCATCACATTACCTCCACCATGCTTAACAGATGGCGTCAGGCATTCTTCCAGCATCTTTTCATTTGTTCTGCGTCTCACAAACGTTTTTCTTTGTGATCCAAACACCTCAAACTTGGATTCATCCGTCCACAACACTTTTTTCCAGTCTTCCTCTGTCCAATGTCTGTGTTCTTTTGCCCATCTTAATCTTTTTCTTTTATTGGCCAGTCTCAGATATGGCTTTTTCTTTGCCACTCTGTCCTGAAGCCCAAAGTCCCGCAGCCGCCTCTTCACTGTAGATGTTGACACTGGTGTTTTGCGGGTACTATTTAATGAAGATGCCAGTTGAGGAACTGTGAGGCGTCTGTTTCTCAAACTAGAGACTCTAATGTACTTATCTTCTTGCATAGTTGTGCAACGCGGCCTCCCACTTCTTTTTCTACTCTGGTTAGAGCCCGTTTGTGCTGTCCTCTGAAGGGAGTAGTACACACCGTTCAATTTCTTAGCAATTTCTCACATTGAATAGCCTTCATTTCTAAGAACAAGAATAGACTGTCGAGTTTCAGATGAAAGTTCTCTTTTTCTGGCCATTTTGAGCGTTTAATTGACCCCACAAATGTGATGCTCCAGAAACTCAATCTGCTCAAAGGAAGGTCAGTTTTGTAGCTTCTGTAACGAGCTAGACTGTTTTCAGGTGTGTGAACATGATTGCACAAGGGTTTTCTAATCATCAATTAGCCTTCTGAGCCAATGAGGAAACACATTGTACCATTAGAACACTGGAGTGATAGTTGCTGGAAATGGGCCTCTATACACCTATGTAGATATTGCACCAAAAACCAGACATTTGCAGCTACAATAGTCATTTACCACATTAGCAATGTATGGAGTGTATTTGTTTAAAGTTAGGACTAGTTTAAAGTTATCTTCATTGAAAAGTACAGTGCTTTTCCTTCAAAAATAAGGACATTTCAATGTGACCCCAAACTTTTGAACGGTAGTGTATATATATATATATATATAATATATATATAAAGGTCATTATATAAGGGAGGTGGGGTATGGCAGGTCCCCAACCAGTCTGTGAAGACAAGGCTGAAGGGAAAAGGAAATCGCTTTAAGGAACATTCAGACTGTGTGTTCTGCGCATGTGGGTCTTCTTCCTCCCTGGAGTCTTGACCGGTGGTTGTCGTCCTTTTCTGCTGGTTTTCTGCTCTGCTGCACTGACAGATCATCCATATATGTGCTTTAGGTGCAGAGCTGTTGGGTCACTTTCACTGAAGATCACCTGAAGAAGGAGCAGAAAGAATGTTATACTGAATGTGGCCCAACAGTTATGCCTGCAGATAAATATTAGATATTCATCTTTAAATCTTAGACGTGTTAAAGTGTTCCATGTGCATTATATAATATTTATTATGTTTATTATGTTAGATAGGGTTATATCTTCCCAAAAAAAAAGATACCAAATACAACAAATCCTGCTGGAATGCAGTGTTTTCTTTTATTCAAATGCTTCTTAATTAAACTAAAAATATCTAATGGTCTTATCTGCCCACAAAACATTGTTCCATAATTTGAAATTAAACAAATGAGATGCAACTGAAGTGTAGACTTTCAGGTTAACTCAAGAGGTGGAACAAAAATGTCCTATGAAATGTAGGAATTGCAATCATTTTTCTACAATCCCACCTTATTTCAGGGGCTCAAAAGTAATTGGACAATGATAACAAAAGTTATTTCATGGGTTGCATGGACAATTCTCTCATTCGTCCATCCTCAATTAAGCAGATAAAAGCTTTATTCCATTTGCATTTGGAAACTGTTGCTATGATCTCACAACATGATGTCAAAGAGCTCTCAGTGGAAGAGAAATATGATGGTCATTAGGCTGAAAAAAGAAGAGATAAATCTGAATGATAGCAGAAATGTTACAAGTGGCCAATTCAACAGTTTGGTACTTTGTGGGGGGACGGGGGTGGGACTCAAAAAGTCCTGAACATCACTGGAGACGACAGTGCTTGATGATCATTTCAGAATCATTCTGTCAGAACTCTCCGGGAAGTATGTGTATCAGTATTTAAGTCTACCCTAAAGAGAAGACTTAATGAGAATAAATACAGGGGGTTCAGCAAACCAGTAAATAGAAAGGCCAGATTAGACTTAAAGAACACTTAAAGAAGCCAGCCCAGTTCTGGAACAGTTCTAGCATTCTTTGCACAGATGAAACTACTTTGTAAGAATAACCTGTACCCAAATGATGGGAAGAAAAAAATATGGAGAATGCTTGGAATGTCTCATGATCCAAAGCATACCACTTCTTCTGCAAACATGGTGGAGGCAGTATGATGAATAAGTGGAATATTTTTGCAATGGCTGAGTCAGTCACTAGATCTGAACCCAATCAAGCTGCATTTCACTTGCTTAAGACAAAACTTAAGTTGCAGTAAAGGAGAAGAATCACAAAGGAGGAAACCCAGCATTTGGTGATGACTTCCAGACTTCAGACAGGCATTGCCTGCAAAGGATTATTTATACAAATGATCATTTTTTTCATTGAATTAGTGTGTCCAATTACTTTTGAGCCCCTGAAATGAAGCGTTGTAGAAAAATGCAATTCCTAAACATTTTGTAGCATATTTTGTTCAACCTGATAATCAGTCAATCAGTCATTATCTTATCCACTTACGGTCACGGTTGATCCAGAACCCACCTGGAGTCATTGGGTGCAGGGCAGGAATATGATGCCAGAATGCAGGGTTCCACACACACAGTTATACTCACACCTAGGGGGCAATTTAGCATGGCCAATTCAGAGGTGTACCCCCCACCACCACCCCCAACTGAAAAAAGTTCTTTTAAATATATGAATATGTCTTTAAACATAATTGAAGTTATCTATCATAAACACTACCACTGGACTACATATATATACAGGGGTTGGACAATGAAACTGAAACACCTGGTTTTAGACCACAATAATTTATTAGTATGGTGTACTAGGGCCTCCTTTTACGGCCAAAACACCATAAATTCGTCTTGGAAATGACATTTATTGGATGCAATCCGGGTTAGCACCCGAACATCCCTTTCAGACAGCTTCCTCTCACATCCACAGTTAATCCTGTTGGATGTGGTTTGTCCTCCTTGGTGGTGCTGACATTACCCTGGATACCGTGGCTCTTGATACATCACAAAGACTTGCTCTCTTGGTCACAGATGCGTCAGCAAGATGTGCACCAACAATTTGTCCTCTTTTGAACTCTGGTATGTCACCCATAATGTTGTGTGCATTGCAATATTTTGAGCAAAACTGTGCTCTTACCTGCTAATTGAACCTTCACACTCTGCTCTTACTGGTACAATGTGCAATTAATGAAGACTGGCCACCAGGCTGCTCCAATTTAGCCATGAAACCTCCCACAATAAAATGACAGGTGTTTCAGTTTCAGTTATATATATATATATACATACACACACCTTATTTTCCGGACTATAAGCCCCTACTTTTTCCCACAGTATATTATAGTGCAAAATACGGTATATTATAGTGCAAGTTTAATTTTGCTAAGTATATCTCTGATAACTACATGAAAGTCTATATACTAACGGCATATTTGAATAAACTTTTTGTAAATGTATGATCATTTGTTAGGTTAACAGTAAAGACTGGCAGGATGGGAGGGGATCCTATATCAGCAGGTAAGGCTGAGAGCAGTCAGCACGTATTCAGGCTATTGCAAGGCAGTACAGTATAAGGCTTCATGTTGAGAGAGTATCTCATTAGCTGGTGGAGTGGCAGATTGTCCATGGGCTGTCTGGCAGAATAAATAGCCACATTAGCCGTGTTGCAGCTGGTCTGAGCATCGCTTACTGGGCTATGAAATTTGCAGCATGGTGGAACAGGGGTCCTGCGCCGTGATGAATGAGTTATACTCCTCCGTTAAGCTTATTAAAGTCAGATCGTGTGATAGATGGCAGGAGGGGGGAGAGGAAGAGGGGAGTGAGATGGAGGGATTTGGAAAGCGGGTGACGCATTTGATAAAATATGAATAGGGAGGAAATTAAATCCCAGACAAAAATGTAAAAATCACCCTTCGTTAGTCTTTTCTGTCCACGTCGATGACTGATTAAAAGACCAGAACCAATTTGAATTTTTAATGCCGCAGGCCAGGTTTGTGCCTAAATGAGAATAAGGATCTGGGGCATTGGGTTTCTTTTCATTCCTGCTGGCTGCCGGAGGTGGTGCAAACTAAGTAGGTGCTGGTTCCAGGCTGAGATGTTACACCAACAAACATCATGCAGTGACATGATGTGTGACACAGCCAGTAATACAATTCACATCCAGTAATATCCCCAGACAAGCATCACTAGCTTGGACCATTAGCACTGGATTCCCTAGACTAGTGCCTCTGCTCATGGGCCACTTACTAGATTTGGCTGCCACAGCTGGTTTCACTAGACTATTACTCTTCCTGGAGCTGCTTCCTCTCACACTATAGCCATTTGTATACTTGTGTTTCCCAAGCCTGGTCCTGGAATACCCGTACTCTGAACATTTTTGTGTTTTTTAACTTCGTTAACACACATTTAACGCAGTTAGGACAAAGCCTTATTATTTAGGCAATAGATTGAGGAAGGTCTTTATGGCTAGAAAACCAACCAAAATCAACCACATTAGGATTTTTAAACAACAGTTAATGCTTACACTGATGCTACCATAGGGGCACCTGTCATTGGCTGGTCCATTCCTTGGCTAATCAATTTGAGGAAATTGGGAATTCCTTGGGAATTCCTTGGGAAGTCCTTGGAATTTCCTCTAAGCGAGAGGTGAATGGAGAGAGAAAGAAAGAGAGAGAAATTGAACAATAGAATAGAATAGAATAGAATAGAATAGAATAGAATAGAATAGAATAGAATAGAATAGAATTTTATTGATCCCTTGGGAGGTTCCTTCAGGGAAATTAAGGTTCCAGTAGCAGCATAAGTACAGAATGCAGAAGATAAGCATAGAAACAAATAATTTAGTAGAAGTAAGCACTATATAAATATAAAGGATATATAATATACAGACTATATTACAATATAAAATATAGATAATAGTGCATGAGAAAAAAGAAGAGTCCTTAGGAGGGTGTATTGCACATTATTGCACATTATTATTATTGCACTTGAAAAACTGTTTATTGCACTGGTCAAGACCGCAAGGTTGGAGATATTAGGACCTGCTGATAATGACCTTCTTACACTGGATAGGAACTGAAGAAAGGGATTCTAGTAGGTTACATTGGAGTTTTGTGCCACTACACATCATAGTTTTTTATTTTTGTTGACCCAAAAGCTGTTTACATTAAGGATGGTAATACACAAATTCAACTGGTTTTATGTAGTAGGGTTTGAGCGATGCTCAAAGGCACAATTTTAGACTGGTCATATCTAGTATGGGTTACATTCCTTGCCCAATATGTAGGTTTAGTCAGAAAATACTTGCTTCTTGACAGAAATGAAACTTGTTGGGTATGTTTGACATTGTGAGATGTGATTGATTCAAGTTTCACACATGGCTGTAAATGTAAAGCTGTACTGTACTGACATAAGGAAGGATGGGCCTTATCACTGTACCTGACATACAATTTAAGGTCATCTGTTTGTGCATGATTTGCATTCTGACTCATCCTGCTGTGTTGGTAGCATCAGCAGTTCAAAGCGTTTGAGAGGGATTGTCTTATTGACATATTGCACACCTTAATGGTCATGCAGACCATACCCAGCAGTGCATAGAAGAAGACAGGTACCAGTGACATGAAGAATCTCAAAGACCTACAGAAACCAAGCAGAGGGAGAACTAACACATGGTCTGACGTGTGAAGTGACATGGTCTGACGTCCATGGCTGCAGGCATACAGCGAACAGTGATGCTCTCCATGAGTCATCCTGTTTGGACGAGTACCATTTGTACATGGCTGTAAGATGCAGGACTTCAAGAAAGCAGACTATTGCAATGACTGCAGTTGACTCAATGTTGCCCAAGACTTCAATGGTGTCAAGCCAGACTGTCATGGATTCACTCAGGAAGCCAATTGGTTGTCTTTAGTGATGAGTCCCGTTTTCCTTGTGGTGATGACCAATGAATACATGTGTGCGCTATTACAACAGCTGCATAGCCAGACTTATCTGCAATTTTGAATGTGTGGAATGAGAATTTTTAATATGCATGGGATGGATTATTGCAGAACACAATTACAGAACTACAGAACTCCATACCGGGACATCTGGCATGTTGCATTAGCTCAATAAATATTGCCCTTATCAGTTTAAATTTTATCATTTATTTTTCATGGTAACCTTTATCTTCCTTCCAAGTAGTATTTCAATCTGACACTTTCTTCTGGGTTAATGGGTGGCTGGTTATATCAATTGTGGGTTAAGTGCCTTGCTAAACAGAACATCAAATGGATGGTCATATCTAGTTTTAAGGGCATAATAACAACCTGGTCATATCTAGTAGGGGTTAGGTCATGCCCAAAGGCATAAAGGCTTCCTAGTCTTGTCTAGTTATCAGTCTGCCCCCATGTGACTGTCTGTTTATGACTTTTTGTTATTTCCCTTTGATGCAAACATTCAAGCTTCAAGAACCTTCTGGACTCATGCTTTTGAAATATTCTGGAACACCTGCAAACAAGGAGGCATTAGGAGAAGATTTTTTATTTTATCTTTTGCTGTTTTTACATGGTATCTACAAGTTCCCAACTTGTGAGTTGCATATGAACACCCATTCAAGTTGTATTATATTTCTAGTGGGTAAATTCAGAGATAATTGTGATACTTGAATTCCCGAGTTGAGGTGACCTTTAAACTTATGAGACAGAAGTAAGTGAGAACAAAGCTTGCGTCCACCAGTTTTCATATTGCTCTGAAAACAAAGCAATTGAACATGCTTGTAATTCCTGACTTCACAAGTGGGAAGTGGGATCCTTTGATTAGCATATGATGAGTCAAAGCAGTCACATGAAAAAATGGACCAAACATGCAACCCCTCATGCAGTGCTGGGAGCTTCCACACTCGCAGAGTCCAGACCACCAGTTTTAGAAGGACCAAAGGTTGATTCTCTCCTGGGGTCAAAGACAGCTTTCACACAAGGCTAGTGTAAAAAGCGAGTTGTGCTCAGGCGTACAATGGTAGCCTGGTCATGTCTAATCCATTTCTTGCCCAAGAGCAAGGGCTAATAGAGGTTAAGTACTGTTTGCAAGGATACAGTGACTTGTGTTTTACATGGCTTAAGTACGTAGTGTAGAAGAACATTAGTTGCCTGTTGATATTTAGTAGGGAATAAGTGTGTTACACAAAACCACATTTGTAGGCTGGCCATACACACTAGGGACTTAATTGGTTAACTAGTAGGGATTATCGGTCATGCTCAAGGACACAATGGCTGGCTGGTTTTATCTAATAGGGGATTGGTGACTTGGGCATAGAGACAGGCTGATGTAGAAACCTGGTGCTTATTGGTCTTTAATTCAGTCATGAATTGGGAAAATTAATTAATCCTGGGCATCAAAGTGTCAGTCCTCTGGTTTCAGGCTAGTTCAAAAAATATGTACAATATATACATCTTGTGTCTATCTAAAGATCTTTTCTTGGCCTTAAAGCTCATCCAGAAAGAGACATCTTTTTGATTGCTGAGGGATCAGTTACTCTCACGAGACTGAATAAGGCGTCATCAATTAGAAACATTGCTGAGCTTGTGCCAGATCCATTTGGCTGTCCCAGTTACCCCTGCTACTTCTCTACTCATGAGACCCCTCTATTATTAATGTGCTTTGTGCCAGTAACACTTCATTTAAAAGTAGTGGTAATTACACTGAGAATGTCATTTAATTAGTCATCTGTCATTGAAGGCCTTGAAAATAAATTGCCTTTAGCCTCATCGCATATAACCTTGACACATCACTCTTATGATTTGTTTTGTTGGAGTTTTTGTTTTCCAGGAGCTGCCATGCTGACTTTAGTAGCACTGACTATTAGTTCACTTTAAGTTTTGTTATTCTGGGTCATTGGAGGTCAGGACACTTAAGTGGAGTTCATTTGTGGACTCCAGGGAACCACTCACCAACTCCGTGTGGAAATGTATATCATGAAAAATAATATTTTACCCCAAATATGCTGCACGTGCAAATTGTATATTGTAGTAACTGTAGCACTTTATTTACATTTTTCTTTTGATATTTCACTTTTTTCTTTAGTAACATAAAACAACAACAATATTTGATCCAATTTGGTCATGTAGTTATGGGACTAAAACCTTTTCTCCTTGTCTTTTCAATGTATTCATTATCATTTTATTGAATTATGGAACATCTGTCATTTTAAATCTCTACTGGAGAGGCGAATCAGGTGATCAAATTAAATTGGATGACATTTCTGTGGATCGGGTCAGTCAGAGAAATGTTCAAAATTCACCTCAGTTCACCCCAGCTGTACTCAGTTCAGCTCAGGACACTGTTTGCATTACCAATGTTTTCTTCTATTCTCATTTTAAAGCCAATACAGCTGGAGGATCCTTTCTCTTTTATCAGGATTATCTTATCTCAAGTATGACCATTCTCCAGCTGTTCTTGCGTAGTATAGTCCTGATGTGCGGTTAATAATGTGCCATTAATTTACATTAATTAGTTTCTCTGTCCATAAAGTATCTTCTGCTGGGGTTTAGGACGAAAACAGCATGAATAAGCAAGCATAATTTAGTTTTACAACAGTCTGTTCCAAACTGTCTATGGCTTTAAACAGGGGTTAACGTGCGAGTGCGTGAGTGTGTGTGTGTGTGTGTGTGTGTGTGTGTGTGTGTGTGTGTGTGTGTGTGTGTGTTGGTTTGTGTGTGTGTAATCTCTTTTCTGATTGGCTGTTCTGTGTCTTGGCTAGCTCAAAAAGCAGTCTGGGCTGACTTCAGTGCATGTTTATAGTGCTTAGTAAGTAAACTTTTATAGTGTTTAAATATTACATATTTTTTTTAAATATATATAAACTGTACCTTAATCATGTTGATGGTACACTGGCTGTAATATGGAAAATAGTATCTCTGTCATTACCACTAGAGGTCTGAGCAGATCAATTTTAAATTCCCACTTCCACCCATTCCTGCAAGAATTTGTCCCACCAAGCATTGTCACCATTATCCTGAATAGTGGTGTATTCACATTCTTCAGAGCTCTTTCTGTAGCAGAATAACACACAATTCATGTGTGTTGACATGGTATTTTGAATGGGTTTATTATTTTCTTATCGATTTCTTTATATGTTTACCCCCCCCCCCCCATTATTTTAATTCCAGGTTGTAGAATTAGAATGTATGGATTGATGCATCCCCACCAATATCCAGCAAATCATCCCCACCAATTCACCACTTTTGTACCTCTCAGCATGTCAGCAAATGCACATGTAGATTTCCATGATGGGAGCTCCACACTTCATGTGCATTTCTCAGCAGTGGAATGAAAATGAGCTTTAGAAAACTTTAGAAAAACTTTAAAAAATACAAATTCTCACATAATGCTGCTTTACAATTGGCTGTGATAAGTAAGACGTTTCACCAAGGACCTTTTTGAAAGTTCTTAATAGATGTTGCTATTGGCCATATCTACCAGCTCAAGCTGTCTGTAATTGTTGTCCAAGGCTTCTGTTCTACAGTGCAATGAACAATCATGATTTCAGGGATAATATTAATGCCATCATCTGCCTGTTGTTTTCTGTATGTGCAAAGAAAACTAGACCAATGGCATTTTCCTCCATTAAGCACTGATGCATTATTAGAGCCTTATGCATATTTGAAGGAGCTGTTAGCGCTCTTGTGTCCATCAGACCGACTGAATTGTTTTGTATTAGATAAGCATAAATCATCCAAACTCAATACCCAAGGTCACTGAGGGACGTAATGTGCTTAATGTGTTCATGAACACAACTGCCCTGATTTCCTCATGCATAATAAAACCATTCTCATTGAGTTATTGGCAATGATAGATTTGCACAGGATATTGATTGATACTTATAGGCCTTGAGGGGAAGGAAGAAATTAATGGCTATCAGTCCAAGTTGCCTCAGCTTGCTGAGGGCATAGATAAGCATTCTTATTCAGTCATGACATGGATGTGGGAAACTGCAAGGGGAACATAATGCTTTAGGTAGTAGTTGTTTTATGTAGGTGTTTTGGAGTGTTAAAGGAACTGTTTGGGAAAAATCTGGGTTACAAGGCTAATGTAGCTAAGGATTAATGAAAGCTTAAAACTAGAATAGTGCTAACTGCATGTCTAAGTAACCACACATTAACCTCAAACCATGTGCAGGTTCTCTGCAACATTGAAGGTCCCTACCCAGCATTAACATATCATAAGTGGCTGTCAGGTTTGTGCAGAGCAGACAAGGCAGGTGGACGTACTCGCAGGGTTTTGAGGATTTATTGGACAAAACCATCACTGGGTACAAAATCAAATGCAGAGCACACATGAGAGCAAATGTAAAGACTCACAAGGACTGACTGAAACACAGGAACTTAAATACATGGACATGATTACAAACACCTGGGACTGAATGACGGAGACAAGACCAAAACAAATCACATGTGCTAAGACGTATGTGAGGAAACCAAAGCAGAACAGTGATGAGAAGGGAAGACAGATACATGACAGTGGTAACACATAGTATAGGTGTGAATCAGATTTTAAGAATCTTGGGGGCACTTTGTAATTGGATCACTCCAAACACATTCAGAGGTGGTCAGAGACGACATGTGTGCAAAATCCCTACTCAACACAGTTCTGAAGGTGGCACTGCCTCTGAGGCAGAACAACCACCACTGATTGAAATAACCAGAAGGCTGGACTTTAGAAGTGTGTATCTGCTCCTTAGAGCTTCATATAAAAGTATAAGAGCATAAAAGTTGATGCATTTCATGAAACGTGTACAATTCAGTTCAATTTTATTGATTGTTAAAAAATATATATCTTTTTATAAGGTGTTTTCTATTGTTTGTTGTTGTTCTTGTTGTTTTTAGAAAACTGGAATAGTATCTATATAGTTTCTAAGGCAGCATTTTCTTTGGTTGCTTGCTTAGTTAGTTACCTAAGGAATTTTGTGCCAGGACACATTTTAATGCCAGGTGAAAATGTGGCATAATAGACTTGCTCTAGTTGTTTCTGACACTGTATGATTCACTGTTATCTATAAACAGGGACAAAAAAATCATACACAGTTCCTGCTCCTACTCTTAGATAACAGTGAGTCATACAGTGTCAGAAACCACATAAGCAAGTCTATTAGATATTAATTATTATCAAATTGAGCATCTTGCTGGACATCTAATCAGACGTTTTGTTTGCTTATCTGATCAAAATAAGCCATCAGTAATGTTCATCAGTAAAATGGATCACCATGTAGAATTGCAGCATTCTGTCAGCTACTGTCACTGTATGTGGGGCAGGCATGGACTGGGGATTAGGGAACTAGCCTTGTGACTGGAAGATTGCTGGTTTGAATCCCTGAAGTGGCAGGACATGCCTGAAGTACCGTTAAGCAAAGTATTGTATCGAACTCCCCAGCTGCCGCAGGAGCCATGGATAGGGCTGTCCACTGCTCTGGGCATGTGTGCTCACTGCCCCCTAGAGTAATGAGTAAAATGTGGCAGGCAAATTATCCTGTATGCAAGAACATGTGCAAACATTCACAAACATTCACAAGACAGTTCATGCTTAATATTGTTTATTCAAATTAATAATCAAATGCACCTATGTGTGTTTAACAACTTACATGACAAAACTAAAGAGTGAACATGACTATATTATTTTTATGTGACTTATCCTTTATATATTGGTTTATTTGCCATAAAATGTGAGAATTGTTCCAGTTTTTCTTACTGTGCCTTTAAGTCTGACATATGTAAATCAGCTCTGTCCTGACTGGCTGCCCTATACTGTGCCTGTTCTCCTGTAGGCTGATTAAGTGCTGATATGCACACCAAATGTTGGTAAAAATTGTATTTGTTGGAAGATTTAATATATGTTTTACACATTACACTATTAACACCCCCCCCCAACACACACACACACACACACACACAAATATGTAAGTACAGAATAAAAATGATAAGAAAAACAGGACCACATTCCCACAAAAGAACGAGAGCTTAGAATGTAAACCTTTCTTTCTGGGATAATTACTCTATAAGCAGGCTGCCTAATGGCCCATTAAGTAAAAAGCAGGCAGATTTTGAGGTGTGATGGGTTGCAGTGTGTGTGAGTGTGGATGTGTGTAATGGAACTAAAGAGGTGGTGACTGAGGTTCTTCATCAAACCACTCTTTCTGTTTCCCCACAGCTTTGTACAGGAAACAGCAGGAGAAGAACAACAGCACAGCCCTTCCTCCAGCTTCACTTAGCTCTTTCCTCTTACAGTATTCCAGTCATGCTCAAGCTGGTCAAGCTGGTTATGCTGGTCTACCACATGAAGAACCTTAAACCTGTTGACTAGAATTACCAGGGTGTTGACCAACACAATCAGCATGACCAAGATTGTAGACCAATATGACTTGCATCACCATGCAGGTTGAAAGCACATTAGTCCATCAGTATGACCAGCAAAACTGGTTGATCAGGGAGGAGGCTGTGGAGTCTTTAAGCCAGAACCAGCAGACTAAGGGACCGCTCTGTCCACCAGTCTCCAAGCTGACTTTGACTTTAACCGTGCTGATAGACCCATTAGTCCATCAACTTAAATAAAAATAAACACTCTGCTGGTCATGAGTGAAGTTAGTCAACCAGTGAAACCTGTTTGCTTACAAGCAAAGGTTTTTTGCCTGAATAACAAGCTTTTCAACCACTTCAACCAGCTCAGACCATCTGAAAAAAGACAACAACAGCGACCCCTGGTCTTCAGAGCACTCAAGCTTTGTGACACATAATGGAATTCTGTGATTATACACTTCCACTCTGCTTGTTCAGAAGTATTGATGGACTCAGAGCTCATCATCCAACAACAGGACCAGATGTGCGTATGTGGCTGAATGCCATCAAATCCTTGCAGTTCCTCCCAAAAGAGTTGAAAGTGTTACTGTAGCAAAAATATACAAACTCCCAGTTAATAACCTTTATGTCAGAAGCAGTGTTACACACTTTTTGGAAGTGTGCTACATGCTCATGCGGCACGCCCGTGGTACTGCTAAATACTTTGTCCAAATATTTGTGGACACACATTCAAATGAATACATGCACTGTTCTGTATGTTGCACGCATTGCTGACACAGATGTGCAAATGCACACAAACAGCTTGTCTAGTCCCTGTAGAGAAGTACTGCTAATATAATAAGACATTTTTGCAGCAGATAAACATGACCCCATTGGCATCATGCCTAAAGCCCGGCATGGGCTAGAGGGGTCCATCAGACCATTGCAACTTATCCAGAATGCAGCAGCGCGGCTCGTCTTCAATGTTCCTAAATTCAGTCACATAACTCCTCTGCTGCATTCCATTCATTGGCTCCCTGTAACCACCCGCATCAGATTCAAAACCTTGATGCTGACCGACAAAGACAAAAATGGACCAGCCCCTCCATACATGATGGCAATGTTCAAAACTCGAGCTGCACCAAGAGCCCTTCGAGTTTCAAGTACAGCTCGGCTTGACCCACCATCCACCCACAAGGAAAACATGCATCCAGACTCTTTTCTGTTCTGACACCAAAATGGTGGAACGAAGTTCCTCACTGTCTTCAAACGCAGATTGAAGACTCATCTGTTTCAGGAGTATTTAACTCCATAAAGACATTTGTGTTCAACAGGATTTAAGCGTGAGGAATCTGTAGATTCTAGCCTCGTCAACTAGCTAAGGATATTCTGAGTGAACAGCAAAGCACTTTTGTAAGTCTCTCTGGATAAGGGTGTCTGCTAAATGCCATAAATGTAAATGTAAATAACATCCTGACCTCACTAATGCTCTTGTTGGTGAATGTAATCAAATCCTAACAGCAATGCTCCAGAATCTAGTAGAAAAACAGTTAGTCTCAGAAAGGAAAGTAAGATAAACTCTGTTTAATCACCTTGATCTCAGAAGAAGTAATGCATGAATGTCCATATAGTTCATGTGAAACGGCAGTATAATACAGCTGTGGACAGCTGGATATCACTGATATAATGGAGTTTTACAGTAGGGGCTGTATATTTGCTGTTTTTATATTAAAGTGCATGTTGAAAAATTAATCCAGAGTAAAGGTTATGGGTCATGGTGGCCCGCTCTGCTTAAACCACATGCGGACAGCTTCTGTCATCAGTCTGTACTGAAAAGTAGCTCAGACAGCAAAAAAGCATTCAGCTTATGTCCTATCCTTCAAGAACATCACTAATACGATTATATTTTGGTTGGCTGTGAAACCTTCTGTAAGACCTTTGTATGAGAAAAACATCCATATTTATCCTCTGATACCCTGGCTTGACAGAAGTGATTATGTAATTTGCCTATACTTAGTCAAATAAATAATGATTTGGGCTTTTTATATTAAAGCAGAGTTAAGCTGCTAGATCCAGTGTACGTGTATAGAAATTAAAGTGTGTTTGGCCATATCAAAGTAATCAGCATGTAGAGTCAGCACTTTGTATGTTTTCTAAAAGGTACACAAAGCTTCCTTTAATGTTCCTTCAATGCATCAGTTCCATTCACCAATATTCTAACCACCCACTACATTGATAGCTCTTTACAAGGGTCATCAGGTTAACAACTTCCATCAACCAACCATTGAAAGGGTCAACAGTGAGCTCTGGCATCCCACACCCACTCCCCTCCAAGCTCACTTCACAGACCCCTCACTTTCTATGTGGACTTGATGCAGTATAACCACTGTACACACCCACACTACTCTATCCTAACTCCACACCTTCCTCCCTGGTAACTACAGTTATACCTTGCCCCAGTGGCACCATTGGTACATGCTCAGTGCCACCATTTGTATGTGGACATTATGCACTACAACCAGCTCTACACACCCGCACTACTCTAACTCCTCACTGGCCTCCCTGTTGACTAAGGTTATACCTAATTCCTCTGTTAATGTCTGCTCAGTGCCACCAGTTCAGTGTGGAATTTACACACACCAGTAACATTATACCAGCAGCATATTTAATCTCACTTCTCCACCCAAGTTCAGTCCTTCTGGTCCTCAACCACCAAATAGGTCTTTCAGTTACTTCTTCACAGATGCTCTTAGCACACAGCCTCTGAAACTAAATTTAACCAGCAAATATATGATGGACATCACGATAAACCCCTAACACCTATTATTTCTACTGGTGTAATATATGCCTGCAAATCTATATATTTCAACCTCTTTGTTTTGTAAACTCCATCAAATCCATCTTCCAATGGAACAGTTAGCTTTATAAAATAGCACAGTCAACACAGTGGAATATAGAACCTGTAGTAAGTGCTCATTAGGACTGTTATAAGGCAGTTCAGCCAAATGTTTTTGAACTCTATCATAGAACACCTTAGCAGTGCCTTGCCAACCACCTAACAACCACTGAGCAAAACTATAACAACACCATAGAAACCAGCAGGTAATGTACAGCAACATCATCGCAACCACTTAGCAACACCACAGCAACTACCACCAATTCCATAAATTATTATTATTATTATTATTATTATTATTATTATTATTATTATTATTATTATTATTATATATTTGATTATTCAGAAGTGTAACTTTGTTTAATATTTAATTTATTAAAGGGATACAAAACCATGCTCAAATAATATTTAACCCTGCATTAATGTTTTAAACCCTTGAACAATAGACTTATTTTTAATTACATTTTTCAGATCCTTTATTCATTGTTTTTTATATATTTTTTATTCAATGGCCTTTAAAGTTTTTGAAGGGCTAATCGTTGGACGGTTCCTTTTGCCACCACTGTCAGCAAGTTTGTCACTCTGAATGACTTTGTGCACATCTTAACCAATTATTTTGCAGAAATTTTGAAATTTGTATAAATGAACTTCGCCTTCAAAAAGATAAACACTAGCTGACAAAGTGTTGGATGTCTTTCATTTGATGGGGAAAAGTGACAGTGTGTGTAATGCAGCACTAATACAGCTTTCAGTCAAGTCCACTCTGAACAAGGCTTTCAAGGTTGTACAGTATGAGGAGCAGTGGGGGGTGATTTACTTAGGTGGTCTCTTTCAATTACTCAGCATTTCTGTTTAATTTATGAGTTTCTTTTATGTTACTACATTATTTGTAAGGATACTGATGTCAGCATTTTCTTTCTGCAAGGACGTCTCCGGCTCACCAGGGGTACTGACCTGATCAGATTAACATTCAGCATGGCCTCATTTTGTTCTTTTTAAGCCCTATACCATTATATTTACATGGGGTCCTGGAGTAATTCTCTATTTCACGGGGGTTCCTCTGTGATTTTATTCCTGTACATATCGACCATGTACATATTTTTCTCCTCTGAGACAATTACAGGCTGAAATACTGCTGTTTTCCCACTGAACAGTGGTTGTCTGCTGATTTTAGTCTCGTCCAGATTCACATCCCTGTGTTATTCTATGTTGCCTCACAATGGGATGAAAATGTTTTTTGGACACTGCTGCAGGCTGTATTAACTGTCCTAGTGCGAGTATCCATATTAAACACTTTGTCAATTGCCAAACCATGGTTTTGGAAGAGTTTCTCTCCTGCTGACCTGAATGGTTGGTGGTAAAACGTGGTCTGCGTCTTCTATACAGTGGAAAAACACCAGCAGTAAGACAATCAGAAGAGAAGGTTTATGGAGTGGAGAGTGGAGCAAGACCACCTGTAGCCATCACCTGATGCAACAAAGTAGGGAACAATTGCCCAGCTAAGCAAGTGCATGATGATACACCAACCAGTCCTTGGGCAAGACATTAAATTCTCCTAACTGTCTAACTTGTTTCAAATGTCACTGCATTGCATCTAGAATGAAAGTGTATTTGTCCACAGCTGGTTCTTGGATATAGGCTACATATGTCAATGCCCTTGCCTATAGTACAGATACTGTATGTGCTCCAATATATCTCATTTATTCCTTAAAATGCTAAAAGTATCGTAGTCTGGGTACAACTGGTCAGTGTCTGAATTCAAAGCATGAATAAAACGACTCTCATCCCTTCTGTCCTCCTGACCAGTCTGGAGCCTTCGGGGGGTCTGGTTCAGAACCGAGGAGCCGATGTTCTCCCTCACAGAGCAGAAAAACAACACAGCAGTGCATCTTTGGCCCAACGAAAGCAAAGTCTTTTGAAGCCCTCTGAAGGTTAATGAGGCGTACGGTGCACTCGCTGAGGAAGATGGTGTTCTTTATGGAAGAAGGGGCATGCAGTGCCTTGGGTGGGCACTTATGACACCCCCTCAGATCTCATTATTAGGGTTATTGATTCGATCAGACCACCTGCTCTCTCTCTCTCTCTCTCTCTCTCTCTCTCTCTCTCCCTCTCTCTCTCTCTCTCTCTCCCTCTCGCTCTCTCTCTCTCTGTCTCCCTGTTTTTTTTCATGCAGTGCCTAAAGGACTCTGTGTTATAAGAATGCCCCACCCAACACACAGACACACACACACACACACACACACACACACACACACACACACACACACACACACACAGAGTTATATCAACTACAGCTTTTAACTCCTTAAACTCTGGAATTGTTTTTTTACAAGAGTATTATTTGGTGCCCACCAAACATGACCTACAGTTTAGTGATTCAGAGAGAGATAGCAGGTGTGATTAGGGATATAGGTAATCTGGTGAAAAGCCTTTAAAGGAGGAAGTTTAGTAGGAACTGCTGAAACATCAGTGTAGCACAGAGCAACAACAGGAAAAGCAGCCTGTAAAGAAGGGGTTAACTAAAATCCTGCGTGAAGAGATGTGCTTTCAAATGAAATTTGAAGACAGTGTGTCCAAGTCCTGAACAGTAACAGGAAGGGTATTTCAGAGTTGGGGCTTTTTATAGGAGAATGTTCACCCCTGCAGTGTTTTTCCTAATTCGAGGAACTGTTAGTAAGCCAGCATTTTGGGAGTGAAGTGTACACAACGGGTTGTATGTTTTAAGAAGTTCTTTTAGATACTGTTGGGCTGAACCATTGAGTGACTTGTATGTCAGAATTTGTATTTTATAATCATTGTGGAATCAAATTTCCTAACTCTGGTGAGAGTCTACCAGCTGCATTTTGCCTGGTTTGAGCTTCTGCAAGGATTCTCCAGAACTACCATCCAGAAGCACATTGCAATAGTCGAGCCCAATCATATGCATTATTCAGTACAAACTATTCAGTAACTACTTTGAATTGTTTATTGACTACTATGTATTGTTCAGTATCCACATGGAAGTATTTAGTACCTACTGTGTAATATGTGGTAGCTACGAAGAATTATTTGGTACCCACTATGTATTATTCACTATCTACTAAGAATAATGCAGTAACTACTATGAATTGTTCAGTAACTACTGGTTATAATTTAGTATCTGCTAGGAATTGTTAAGTAACGACTATGACTTATTCAGAATCAAATTATTCAGTAAATACTGTGAACTCATTTATATCCATAATGAATCATTCAGTATGTACTACACAATATTTAGTAGCTATTATGAAGTTTATTGCACACAAATAAATAGTCATTTTCTACTGTGAATTATTCAGTATCCCCTATGAATGAATTATTCAGTAACCTCAATATCGTATTCAGTATGAATTATTAATATCTACTGTGAAATGTGTTTTTTTTTGTTGTTAGGAGAGTGCAGAACAGAAATATATAGAAGATTTTATACAGTGTCACTTTGATGAATTGTTTTGACATTGTAAAGAAGTTCTGCTCTGTTAGTGATGACTGAATGGTCACTATAAGAAATCAGTGAGGATGTTAGAATATCTGAAAACACAATATCCCCAGCAGACCGTTATGTAACTATAATTATTGACGTGTGTTTGTGTGTGATGGTACGGCTGGTGATAGATCAGTCATATGCTCCGACCCTGGGGAGAGAGTGGCATCCATGGCTGGCACAGCTGAAAACTGGCAGAAAGTGGAGGCAGCAGCAGCAGGTGGCACAGATGGCCAAATAGCCACCTGCCCCCAGGCGGGGCTCCAGCTATACACTCAGTAGATTCAGAAAGGCGCTGAAGGACTGGGAGAAAATATGAGCTTATGAGATTGTTCACAAAACTGGGTGAGTAAAAATGCATTGATCTGATGGTGGCGATTGAACTGCATACGTTTTGGAAGCTTATATATGATTATGTTTTGTTAAATTAAGATCAAGCATAAAAATAACAAAACAAAAATAGATGATTTTTAACTGCGTTGTTTATTCCAGACTTATAGTGTCATTTTTCCGATGCAAATTTTTGGCATTAATGTCCGGTAAACACAATATTTAAAAATCAAGTGAGAAAAGTGAACCAAGATGGGAGTGTATAATAATGAGGAATGTGTTCAATGACTTCAAATTCAATGTTAAAAATACAGATTTTCACTTTCACCTTTTTAGATAAAAAACAGCATCATTTTATTTTTGTAATAATTGAAGCTCCAGAAACTTTCAATGAAAAATGCTAAATAGTGCCTGACGTAGCCACATTACATCCTATGATTTCTATGGTTACACTACACCCATTTCCAAGGTGATACAGTACAGCCTTTTCCATGGTTACACTACACCCATTTCTCTGATTACACTACATGCTTTTCTTTAATTACACTACACCCATTTCTCTGTTTACACTACACCCATTTCTATGGTTACACTCCCACCATTTCTCTGATGACACTACACCCATTTCTCTTATTACACTACATCCTTTTCTTTAATTACACTAAACCCATTTCTCTGTTTACACTACACCCTTTTATATGGTTACACTACACCAATTTCTCTGATGATGCTACACCCATTTTTCTGATAAGGCTTCACCCATTTCTCTGATGACGTTACACCCATTTCTTATCACACTACACAACTTTCTGGGGTTACATTACACCCATTTTCTGTTGGTACAACACATCCATGTGTATGTTTACACCACACCCATATTTATGGTTACATCACCTATTTCAGTGTTTTCAGTACATTTATTTATGTAGTTAAGTCAACAGTCAGTTTCTTGGTTACATTACACCACTTGCCATGTTACATACTATGACTATTTCTGTGTTTATACTACACCCACTTATATGGTTACATTACACCAATTTCCATTGTTACACATATTCCCACGGTTACAATATATTAATTTCCAAGGTTACATGATAACCATTTCCTTACCTACACAACACCTATTTGCATGGTTATGATTCAACCATTTCCATTATTTTTTTTACACTCATTTCCTTGGGTACACCACACCCATTTCTGGGGTTGCGCTACACCTATAGCCATGGTTACAGTACACCTATTTTGATGGTTAGTGTATACCCATTTCCATGGTTACAGTACACCCATTTCAGTGTTGGAAACTTGTGAGAGAAATGAAATGGCATATACTTCACTTTAATGTTCTGTATTGAATTTCAAATGTATTATTATTGTGACACAAATATATTTTTGTCATTTTAATTCAGTAATTAAAGGGGAAAAGCTGTGGATTATAATGTTAAATGTAACTTTAATGTTGATGTTAAAGGATTTTGGACAGTAGCTCAAAAGCCTGAGGTCAGGCTGTGATTGGCTGAGCTGCTCTGTGGGTGAGGGTGGAGGATGGAGGGGCTTTAAGAGAAGCTCAGCGCAGGTTCAGTTTAGCTCAGTTGAGCAGCAGCTGCAGCAGAGAAGCTGCTCTGAGAGTGAAGTTTATGCTCTTCCTGGAGAAGCTTGTTTCGTGGACGGAGCGGTAAGCTCTTCCTTCTTTCTCAGTTCTACCTGACTGCTGATCTGACTGCTGATCTGACTGCTGATCTGACTGCTGATCTGACTACTGATCTGACTGCTGTTCTGACTGCTGATCTCACTGCTGTTCTGACTGCTGATCTGACTGCTGATCTGACTGCTGTTCTGACTGCTGATCTCACTGCTGATCTGACTACTGATCTGACTGCTGTTCTGACTGCTGATCTCACTGCTGTTCTCACTGCTGATCTGACTGCTGATCTCACTGCTGATCTGACTGCTGTTCTGACTGCTGATCTCACTGCTGATCTGACTGCTGATCTCACTGCTGATCTCACTGCTGTTCTGACTGCTGATCTCACTGCTGTTCTGACTGCTGATCTCACTGCTGATCTGACTGCTGATCTGACTGCTGATCTGACTGCTTATCTGACTACTGTTCTGTCTGCTGTTCTGACTGCTGATCTGACTGCTGATCTCACTGCTGATCTGACTGCTGATCTGACTGCTGATCTCACTGCTGTTCTGACTGCTGATCTGACTACTGAACTGACTGCTGATCTGACTGCTGTTCTGACTGCTGATCTCACTGCTGATGTGACTGCTGTTCTGACTGCTGATCTCACTGCTGATCTCATTGCTGATCTGACTGCTGATCTCACTGCTGATCTGACTGCTGTTCTGACTGCTGATCTCACTGCTGATCTGACTGCTGAACTGACTGCTGATCTCACTGCTGATCTGACTGCTGTTCTGACTGCTGATCTGACTGCTGTTCTGATTGCTGATCTGACTGCTGATCTGACTGCTGTTCTGACTGCTGTTCTGACTGCTGATCTGACTGCTGATCTGACTGCTGTTCTGGCTGCTGTTCTGACTGCTGTTCTTGGTATGCAGTGGCCAATACCTACCAAAAGTGCTCCAATGAAGTGAGCAACTTTTGAACCAGCAACAGGGTCATGGAAATCATTAATGCTAATGGAGGTCCCCACCTCCCAACTTACAGGACTTAATTCATCTGCTGATAAAGTATTTTAGATGTTTTAGATTGTTAGATGTCACAGGAATCTCTAATCTCTAATATGATTGTAATTACACACCAATACAGTTGTAGAAGTCCTGCTTTGGACATCCGTTTATCATTTTTTTTTATTGTTTTCGAGTCTACCTTTGGACTGAAGACCTGTTCCAAACTAGAACGACTTTACCCAGCATATTTCCTATTTCTGAAAAAATATGCATTGTTGGTAATGTGGGAAACAAAGGTGCTCAGACAGATGGAGAGCCCTGAGATTTCAGGGGTGTACTACTGCAACTGCAAATAGTTATGGATTGATGCCAAATCCAGGTGAAACCCAGTTTCTACCTTTAAAATATTTATGTATCACCATCTGCAGATATTTACAAAACCATTGGATATTCAAAATTCCAGTATCTGTAAATTTTTTGTAGACACTTCACTTCAAGGGTTCTTTCACAAAATTATGTATGACTTGAGTTGAAAGAACCTTTGGACAATTGAATGGTTCATTGCCTGGTTAAAGGGTTGTTCAAACTGAGAAAACCTTTTGGAGATGGTTCTATATGGTAAAAATGGTTAAGCCCAGGTTATGAGTCAAAGGATCCTTTCAGTGTTGAAATGTAGAAATGATGAATAAAGCATGAATCAACATTATAGAGAAGTATTGCATGTGATTTTAAAGGGTTAGAAACACAGTAAATTAAATATGGTGTAAATTATATTTTAGTGCGGTAGTTCTTCATTACCTAAAGATTTTACTCTTCTGGAGTTTAATAAATGCATCATCACATGTCACCTTCAGATATCAGTCAAATCTAAACACAATGACGTGGTAAAGCCTTACGCTCTGGTGTTGTTTACACTGCTTATGCTATACGTAGACGCTACAGTTGTGCCGAGTCCTACTAGTACTAGATCTAATTGGACAAAAGAAACCTCCAGTTACTGGTCATAGTTAGCACCAGTCATGAATTAGTGATGACACTGTGTAATGTAGAGCAAATGGCCCAGCTGACACTTTGCACTGATTCTGAAGCCTGTTAAACCAGTGCCTTTATCATCCAGATGGAAACAGTATAACACTCCTGAGCTAAATATTCCTCTTGCTGGAGTGTTGCAGGATTTATTTCCAACCCCAAACAACTATCAAAGGAACACAAGCCTGCATCATGGAGAATGGCAAGTTCCTTGGGGAGGAAATTTATATATGAGGGGTCTGGACATCTATTTGCCAAAAACATTGCTCTAGGTGGCTCTGATATGTTTCTTTTTTTTTGTTGTATTGTACTACTACTCAGGTCTGCTTAGAGCAGAAGTGCCCAATTTGTTCCAGTGATTTGTTCTGTGAATCTAATATAACACTTCATCCTGGTAATGAAGGCTTTTAGACTTTAGCCAGTATTGGATTTGAGCTCTCTACTTTACTACATGTCCAGTAAGAGGACTGAGCACTCCTCAGTATCATGTGTAAATAGTAGTGAAAGTATTAACAAGTCACTTTTGCTCTTGATAAGAGCATTTGCAAAATCCCTTAAATGTAAATGTAAATGTATTAGTAATGGTAGTAGCTTGAGTTCAAAGTCAATCCACTGATCCTTTCAATTTTTTAAACCTCACTGGGGGCAAAATGTGTGTGCTTTTAGCAGCAGTTTAGAAATGAAACCTGTCAAACCTGTTCTTTATACCAGGAGAGATACTTTGAGGAAAATAAAACCCATTTGTTGGAGATGAGTATGGCCAAAGCATTAGGACATAGTTGTGTTGTAGACAAGACAGGAAGAGCCGAGTCCAAGGCCGAAACTTTTAGTAGTTGACAAGATTAAGATTTTTATCACAAAAATATAAAAACAGGACAAATTAATTCACGTACATTCATTGTCTTTCATGAAACTTGATATATGAATACATACTAATATTTAATCATATCTATCGTTTGTAAAATATATCATATATTATCATGAATTATTATTATAGTCTTAGTCAAAGTAAGGGAATACAACTTTTTGAAGCAAATTATGATGATTATGATTGTGTGTCCCTTCTTTTCTAAAACTTAACCAGAAGTCAGTTAATAAATCTAACAAAAAACAAATCAACACTATCCATTCCCTCCAATTTTAATATAAAATGTGAAAACAATAATATTTGAAAAGACCTTATCTGGTAAAGTAATAAATGCAGCAGCAAATGTTGTCAGAAGTGCTCTGAAAACTGCAGGCTATCAAAATATTATAGTTTATAAGATATGATAACTAAAATTATATTAGCTGTGGCCTTTGTGTAATGCGTCCACTGTGTAATGTGTCCACTCTGTAATGCGTCCACTACCCATTGTACAGTGGCTTTTATGGAGAAATTTCTAATTAATGTAATTAACTCAGACTGGACTTGGCTGTTCTCAACAGCAATTTCCGAGTCCACTACACCCCGAGACTGACAAAAGACCATTTCCAAATGAGGTCAAGACCAAATGAAACCAGGTCCATTCATTTATGGTCACGAGAATGGACTCAAGTACATAGTTAAAACACAGAAACACAGTCACTGACGGGAGGAAATGTTATATCATATACTATGAGGCATTTTAATGATATATATATCAATGATACCCCAATAAACCAAAACATAAAAAAAAAAAACTTGCCTTATAGATGTAGGTCACCTTTGAGACACTAAAAGAGCTCTGACGTGTCAAGGCATGGATTCCTAAGGACCTCTGAATGAAGTGTGGGCCCACCTTCTACTAACATCTACTGTTTTTGAGCACATGTAGATAATCATGACTGTTCCCTTCTGAATCAGGAGAGTGGAAGCAAATGAGGGGATTCGATTTCCTCCCAAAGGGCCCTCCTGAAATATTCATTGTGCCCATAATCTGGAGCCATTTGATAATTGACACCATGGCTGGACTTTTTATGTTTCTGCTTCATCTTGGAGTGTGGAGTGCCGCTAATGCTAATGTTAGCTCTGCTTCAGGCCTGACGGTTGTTAACTTGTCTTTGTGGGGATTGGCAGACGGCTTTTTGGACGGCATTCTGCTGACAGCAAAAGGGCATCGGCATTCTCCCCCTTTTCTCCCCTAAATTTGTTTAGTGTGCTTTTTCTGAAATGTTATTCCACAAGGCTGTTAGGATTTCACTACCTGGATGGCATTCTTAACATCTTTGTCCCCTTACATCCGCCCTTCAGGATTTTTCTTTTTTTTTTTTTTTTTTTACTTAATCCCAGCTTAAAGCTCAGTCCCTGCTGTAACACCTGCCTCTCTGATTATACCTCTCACCCTGCATCAGCATTTCATCTTTCTGTGTAAAGTTTTAATCACCTACAGTTTCTGAAAACATATTAAAATAATATAATAAATAAATATATTTTAATATATATTAAAACAATTTTAACTCCTGAACTTCGAAGGGCTCATATGTGGGCAAAGGCTTTAATTCCTCACTTTCATAACTGCATTAAGATGGATTAGTTTTACCAGAGGAGCTTTTTCTTTTGAACTATGCACACTGCCGATTCATTCTAGATTACAATCACTCCACAGCTCTTACTGTCAGAGTGTATAAAATACACACACTGCCGATTCATTCTGGATTACAATCACTCCACAGCTCTTACTGTCAGAGTGTATACAATACACACACTGCAGATTCATACTGGATTCAATCACTCCACAGTTATTAGTCTCAGACTGTTAAAAAACCCTGCAGATTTATAGATTAAAATCACTCCATGGTAATTATCAGATTGTTTGAACTGCATGCACTGCAAATTCATACAGCATTAAACTCACCCATACCTCATAATGGATTAAACTCACCAGTTATTACTGCTAGACTGTAAGAACTCTACAAACTGCAGATTCATACTGGATTCAACTACTATTATATTTTAATTTTGACTGTTGTACAATTGCATGAAGTTTATTGACACATCATGTAATGTCTGTCATGTTTTAGTCCTGTTCACCTTCTGTCTCAGTTGTTGTTTTTTCCCATGTGCTCCTAGCACATGCTTTGTGTTTGTTTTGGTCCTGTCTCCTCCCTTGCTCCGCCCATTCCCATCTGTGTCTCATTTGTAACCCTGCCTCTTTGTTATCATGTCCCAGGTGTGATTAATGTTGTCCTGTATTTAAGACCTTTGGTTTCAGGCTGTCTTGTTGAGTCCTTTGTTGTTGTTGCTGTGGTTAGATGTGTATCACCAGTCTAGTCGGTCGTTTGTTCGTAATTTGCTTGGTTTCAGTCTTGTGTTGTCCTGTCTGTTTCGTCTAGTGTTTGTCAGGCTGTTACTTTTGTTTTGCATTTTGTGTTTTGTTAATAAACCCTCAACCCCAGTGTTTGCCTCCGCTTCCCTGGTCTTCATCATTGTCTGTTCATCCCACTAATCCTGACACATCGCATTACATAGGTGTAAGAGTGAGGGAAAAACTTAGGAGCTTAAGTCCTTCACAGTAGATAAACAGTATTAAAAAGGAGAAGAAAATAAAACTGAATAATAAAGATAAAGATTCTATTCGGTTTACATGCGCACTGGGTTTAGAATTAAACCTAAAGAATTAGAATGAGCCTTTAATGGGTGAGGTGTAACTGATCAGCTAGTTGCTGCTCCAGTTGTGAGTAAAGTGCAGATGCAGAAGATTTCATCTGGTGTGACGTTTTGATGGTGTGATGAGACAGGTGAGATGGGTTGTGACTGGCTGTGGACTAGAACACAGGGCTACTGACTATTTAGCAGCCTTGTGGCCTGGGGGAAGAATCTGTCTGCTTCTGGTCCTCATGATTCTGTACATCCTACCGCGGGGCATCTTTGAGAACAGGCAGTGGCTTGGGTGGGTGGAGTTCATTATGATCCTCCTGGTCTTCCTCAGACAGTGGCTGGTGTATAAATCCAGAAGGTTTGGGAGCTGAATCCCAGTGTTGTGCTGGGCCGTGCAGACCAGCATCACCAATTGGTGCATTTCCCGTACCAGGTGGTGATGCAGCCTGTCAAGATGCTCTTCACTGTGGAGATTCAGACCAGACCTCTTCGGCTTCCTGAGGTAGAAGAGGTGCTGTTGTGCCTTCACCTGTGTGGTGTGTTCTAACCATGTAAGCTCCTCAGACATGTAAACACCAAGGAACCTGATTCCGCTCTCTCTCCTGCTTGCTGAAGTCCACTATCAGCTCCTTGGTCTTGTTGATGTTTTGAGAAAGGTTATCTTGGCACCAGTGTGTCCTCTCTGTAGGCTGCCACGTTGACATTGGAGATCAGGACTATGATTGTTGTGTCATCAGCAAACTTAACTATGACGTTGGAGCTTTGTATGACTGTGCAGTCGTAGGAGTACAGGAGTGGGCTGAGCACATATCTCTGAAGGGCGCCAGTGTTGAGGGTCAGTGAGGAGGATGTGCTTCTGTCCATCCTTACCACCTGCTGACGGACTGTTAGGACGTTTAGGATCCAGCTGCACAGACCGATAGAGCTGTTCAGACTAGGATCCTGGAGCTTCATGTAGAGCCTCTGGGGAAGGATGATGTTGAATGCTGAACTGTAGTCCACATACAGCATTCTCACATACATGTGCTTGTTGGTAATGGCTTAACCCACCTCTTGTAGGAGTCTACTGTTGTTATGAATGAGTCTTACTGTAAAAGTCTGATGATTAATAACTTTCACAGGTAGTGAACTTAGACTTATTATTCACTGACAACTCGAGTGAATTTCTCCACTGTGGGACTCATAAAGGATTATCTTATCGTACTTAATGAACTACTTAACAAACTGTGCACTTATTATACCGTTATTAATCAGTGAGCAGTTCCTCACCATAGTTCTGAATGATTTATTCTGTGTAAATCTAAAGATGCTATTAATCTTAACAACTACTTAATGAACTAATGTCAATGATTCAGTAACGGCTCCCAGGCATAATATTTAAATTATAAGAGGGAGGAAATGAATTGTGGCCTTTTAATGTTCAAGTCTTTCACTTCCCTGCTCTCCTCTTGATTGTCCCTCACTTTCTCCTTGACGGTTGTAGAGATTTGACAGGCCGCCTGATGCGGTCAGAGGTCTGGAAGGCGGTGACCCGTTTAGGGGTGGATTCTGACTGGGGCTCTGTGCTGTCCCCATAGTGTGTTACTGTAGACTAGTGAAAGTGCTGTCTTCCGGATTTAGACTTTGGAAGTGCTGACTTCCTCATATCGGCCATAACCTCAGCGGGATCCTTCTGACGGATGTCTTGAGTGTGCGCTGATTTGGAAGGAGTGTGATTCGGTGCTGTTAGTGTGCCATCTCTGTTACCTCTCGGTTGGTCCTCCCTCTGTGTGTTCACTGATGCAGGTGAGGGTCCGTTTGAAAGGAAGACCCCACTGGGGGCCTGATGCTGTCAGACATACTTACTCACTCAATGCCATCTGTGCCGCCCCTCTAGCTTAATATTTCATATTCTGATTTGGGTTGTGAATTAAAGATGTGTGGCTGAGGTAAGTTGGACTCGACAGAGTGCTGTGTCATAGACCCCTTTTATACCTGGTCATTTAAGATGACCTGTATCCAGACTGTATGCGTTGATTGAAAACACACATTTACATGTAGTCTAATACATCTTACATTAGGATTAAAAAATAGATGAATGAATAAGACTGAATGGAAACTTTCTATCATTCACATGTGCAGTTGTAAAGTAGCTTAAAAGGTATGCTATATTCATTAGAGGGGGTGTCCATAAACATTTGGCCATATTGTGTATTTTCCCGGGATGCACACTTTCACACACACACACACACACACACACACACACACACACACACACACACGGATGCAATGAAACATTCCACTTTTCTGTTCCCCACTAACATTTTGGCTTCTTTTCACACATGAGATTCCGTAACATTTTCATCACGATACACAATAAATAATAATGATTTAAATAAAGTATTTTTTTACTGTGTCAACAGTACATGTTTAAAGAGGCCTAATAAATGATAGTTATAGCCCTTCTAAGTCTTCTGTACGGTCTAATAATCACAGCTGTCCTTATTTGGCCCTGTTTGCTATTGAGAGATTCAGAGCAGTGGCGTCTGAATGCACTTTGAGGTTCTGTTCAGACTATGATAGATACAGATGTTTTTATTCTGTCTGCTCTTGGCAGTTGGATTGTACTTATTGAAATGCCCTGTTACCCTCTAATAAAAGAGCAGACAGTTGTGTTTGACAGAACATGGGGTGCTTAAAAGCCCAAAGTGGCCACCGGCAGCACGGGGTCTTTTCTGGAGGGCCGCTGGGTTCCTGCATTACGACAGATATTGGCGGATCAGACTCTCAGGAGAAAATTACTCGACCATTTTCGAGCACAGCCAGCTGGGCCGTGTCCAAGAAACCTGCCGTGAGAATCCTTCCCTTATTATTTCTCCCTCTGTTTACCACGGAATGGTTTTTAAAATGATTACTCTGAAGCCTCCCAGGGCACGGCTCCTTTATACACACTGTCCTACCTTCACTGTAAGGCTAACGGGGAATTTGTACAGAGATTTTGGGAGGTGTTTGTGTTCCTGTCTCAGGCCTGTCTCAGGCGTCGTTCACTCTTCTGTGACCTTGATCAGTTTAATGTTTAGTAATCAGCCAACAGATGATTGGTAAAACAGATGACCTTTTACGACACTATTTTTCCCTTTCTTTCCTCTTTTCAAACCCACTTACAAGGAATGAATGAGGGAACAGAGCATTTATATAAGCAAATGGAAGTGCAGTGAGAGAGCATCAATATACAACTCATCTTTCTGCCCTGCTGTTAGAAAAGGTCAGTGATCTGAAAGCACACTCCTCCCCATCCATTTCACTCTGTCTTTCTCCCTCTCTGTCTCTCTCTCTCTTAATTCATTTTAATTCAATTCAGTAGGCTTCATTGGTATGTCCATATTTAGATACATATTCATGAAAACAGCAAGCTCTCTCTCTCTCTCTCTCTCTCTCTCTCTCTCTCAGTCACACCTCTTTTTTGTCTTTTGGTCTCTCTCCTTTATTTTTATCCCTCTCTCTTTCTCTTTTTCTCTCTTCTCCTTCCTGCTTTCTCTCTCAGTCACAATCTCCCTTATCTTTTTCCCTGTATCCCCCTCTCTTTTTTCACTGTTCCTGTTTTGCACTCCCTTTTTTCTCTCCATCTCTCTCTCTCTCTCTTTTGTCTTTATCTTTCACTGTCTATTTTCCTCTCTCTTTTTCCATTTCCTCTTCTATTTATCGTTCTCTTATAATTTTCTGTCTGTCTTTATCTCCATGTATTGTTTTTTTCTTTCTTCCTCTTTCTCCCCCCATCTCTCTCTCATTCTCAGCTGTTACTGTGCAGTATGACTGTTTTTTGTAAATGACCTCTGTTGCTAATGACAGTTCATAACTGCATCTCATTTAAAAAACAATCCAGCCTGAAACAATAAACTCAGTGGGAGTGTGTGGGGCTTAAGTCCTGTAGGCTGAGTTGAAGGATATACTGTATGTAAACAATCACAGAAACAGTGAATTAAAAACAGGCTGTTTAGTTTTCATATGCATCTGTGGGAAAGTGATCATGAGATCTGTGGCAGCATTTCTATTGGACTTTTTTTTAACTCATTTATTTGAACTCTTTTAAGTTTCATATATTAAAAGCAAAAACATTTTAAAAGAAACAGAATGAAATTTTCCTTGATATACGCCCTTTAAAGAATGCCAGATATCAGCGTGATGGATGGGTGATCTACACACACACACACACACACACACACACACACACACACACACACACACACACACACACACCCAGCAGCATTTGTTCTGATCAGACGCTGCCAGTCGTTTATAAATGCTTCCTCTTGCCCTTTCCTTCAAACCCAGTTTATCTTTATAAGCAGTCAGTTGCAAAGAGTTAAGTTAATTCCCCATTGAACTGCAGGCTATGGGCATCAGCTGACTGGTGGTATCGGCGGGGGGATTGAGGGGGTGCTAGGTAGAGGGGGCATTTGTCATTTGATCATGGCGTGTAATTCATTTTGGAGAGGAATCTGAGACAAGTTGCAAATAATGACAAATACAGGCCTCTCCCACAGTACCATTGTGCTGAACCTGATGAATAATAGCCTCAGTGGTGCTCTGGGTCTGTGCGGGGGTGCTGATGGTCAGAATTACCTGGTAGATCTCCCTCCAGAGACCTGAGGCCAGCAGCTTACCCTGGACCAGACAGGTGTGTGTTAATGAAATGCAGTATGTTTGTGTTTATTTGTCCATTTGCCACTGCTGGTTTGACATTTCAGCAAGTAAAGAGCACACAGGGCCTGAGGTGGAAAAGGGACACAACTTTGGGGAATATCACCTTCAAAGAGAAAGAGAATGACTTAATGAATAAGGTAACATAAACCACATTATTCATCATTGGGCAAGACTCCTAACTCTACATTCTCCTACAAGATAAAAGTCTCTGCAGTTTAACCTCAACAATGTCCGCAGATCTAGGGTTTTAGCTTTTGATACCAGTAGTTCTTTTTGTACGTAAGTTATAAACAGTTACATATTGAAGGACAAACTTCTCAAATACTAATGATGTCATTGAAGATAACCTTCACAGCTAACAGCAAGAATAGCTAAATTAGAAGAACTGTGTTGGATGGAAAGATGTTGATCAATTAAGTAATTTTGGGATGAGGGTGAGAAGAAACAATATAAGAGCAGGTGTCCCAATACTTTTGTCCCTGTAGTGTACTTTGAGTCTGGCTGTGTTAGCTAAGACAGCCAACAACCTCACTGTGTCGCAGGTAACTAAAGGCTGTTGCATAAAATGTGCTGGTGCAGTCAAGGACTTTGAGCACTGTTCAATCCCTCAGCGTGTCACAACGTGATTTTTTTCATTATTAAATAAAATTTAAACCAAAAGAATATTGAAAAAATTATAACAAGTAATATCTTGAAATGTAGATGCAATGCAATTCCAGTATTTTAAAATAAACCTGGAATAGGATATACTGTACTATACAGCTGGGGAATCTGAGCTTCAACTAGCTTGGAGCTTTCTTTAGCACACAAAGTTTTGAATGGCTTAAACAAACTTAAATGAACAATAATGGGGCCAGAATGAACAGCATTATTTTATGGATTATTTTTCCCTGCCAGCTCACAGTAAATTCATCACAAAATGACAGATAAGAGTTAGAAGAAAATCAAGAAATTTAGTAAAGATGGGCTTTAATGGATTTGCCTGCCCTCTATCCCTATTACTCTGTCTAGTTGTCTCCAATTAGGGCAGTTTATCAAAACTGAATCAAAACTGTCATTCAGAACCTCAAATCACATCAATCTTTCCCCTGATAATTACGGTGATCATTTTGTTGTTAATTCTCTTAATACTTTCATGTACCATTTCCTTAAAAACACACTGCCATGTGTTTATTGTGTGACATGAAATCAGCATGGAGTATTAATCATGATATTGATTTGCGGTCATGTTGCAACCCTCCAACCCTGCTGCTGGAGAGCTACCTTCCTGCAGACTTTTGATTCAACCCTAATTTCCCCCACTTCATTCAGATAATTACTGCTCTCAGTAACTCCTTTTTAGACCAAATGGGGTGTGTTGGATTGGAAATTAAACCTGCAGGAAAATGGTTCTCTCATTTTTCAGTGTCTGTAGACTAATGTCATCCTGTAACATCTGCCACTACTTTGACATTATGGATGACAGAAAAATAACATAGTATTGAGCTGTGGGGCAGAGGAACTGGGTTCTATGACATGATAGGACTCCATTGAATACCTTTGGGAGTGACAAATTGGAGTGACAATACTAATACTCTTGTGTGGCTGAATGCAATCAAATCTTCGAGCAGCGTTTCAAGACTGCTACGTCCCAGCAGTGTGGCTCTTAGTCTAAAGGCTTTGCAGGGACAATAACATGTATGTGTGTAGAGGGTGTAAGAACACCAGCAGCAGCAGAGCATAATACCTGGACCAACTTCAGTTAAGAAGAAAACCTGTATTGCAAATATTCACCCCTAGCGTGATAATATATACATATATTTACATACATTAAGTGGTGTGATGACAAACCTAAGGAGGGAGAACGAGAACAGTACCAAAGTAAAGAACTTAACAGAAAGGCTATATTACAGATGTTAGGGTAATTGAAAAATACAGAGGGTGGTACCTGCCCTACTACCTAGTGTTTCTAATACAACAGGTTGGCTACATGTGCACCTGTTCTGCCCTCCTAGGGGAGAAAGTCAGTTCACACACACTGACCAAAACCAAAAGGTGCCTAAGGAAAACAAACCACCATCCCAACTGTACAAGTTTTCCACCACAAAGCCAAAACACAATCCAAAAATCTCTCTCTCCCTCCAAACTCTCTCCAAACTCCCTCCAAACCCTCTCCTTGAGAAGATTCAAAAATCCTGTTATGATTCTGGATTTTAGCAGATGTGGCAGAGGAGCATGGATAGCAGTATGTGACTTCAGTATCAGCAGGAACGTCTGATGGTTTCCTAACAAAGGTTTCCCTTATCGTTTTCTAGAGTTACAATAGGAAGGTGCTGCTGTACAGGCTCAGTCTCACTGGACCTACACTGAAGGAAGCTGATTACTCTGGGATGATTTCTTTGGTGTATTAAGTGTCAGATTACTATCAGGAGTTTGGCTATACGAGCAGCAGATCCTGGCTTTATTAATGGAACCGGAGACGCATCAGCGTTATGTTAACCTGTGAACTGATCTGTTGAAGGATGTTGACAGATTTAATGGACAGAAGATAAGGTAGCCGGACACATTAGCAGCTACGGTCATGGAAACATACCTCAGATAACATGAGCGTTCTGTTTGATGTGTCAAAGGATCCGTTGGAAACCGAAAGAAGGAATCACTCGGTCTACAATTAAGCAAAAAGGGTTATAAAGACTATATAATCTAAACTCACCCATTGCTGACCGATATGTACAAATATACATGCATAGTTGTCTAGTCCCTGTAGAGATGTGCTGATAATAGAATGGGACTCTCTGTAGTGTACTTTCCAAATTTTAATGTAAATTCATAGGTTACTGTGGTGGCTAAAACCTTTCAGAGGACAAATCATCCAGTCCAACTGGTCTGCCATGATAGATGATGGGAAAACATCCACCGTAGTTTTGTGGCAACACACAGAATGCAGTTTGCACTTGTACATTCTTGTATGAAGTAAGTTATGGGACAAACTCCTTGATTTCAGAAGAAACAATGAATGAGCAGGTGCCCCAGTACTTTCTTCCCATGTAGTATATATACTGTAAAGTACTTCAGCTTAAGCTATACACCAAACCATGCTGTTTATTATGTCATGGCAGTGGCACATGTGAAGGTAAACAGTCAGTTCTCTCAAGACAGAAATGTGAGCCAGAATCTACCAGGTTTTACAGTAAAATATATTTTTATATATGTTCATTCTGATACTGAGGTGCTTTATATATATTATACCACCCAGTGTTTATGTGTGTGTGTGTGTGTGTGTGTGTGTGTGTGTGTGTGTGTGTGTGTGTGTGTGTGTGTGTGTGTGTGGTGATAATAGAGTGAATACCTGCTGATTGGAGCTTTGTGTTTGTTTCCCTCATTTGCAGGATGATCACAGGTGCTCTGTTGAGGACCCTGACAGGTGATTAGTGTTTGTCTCCAGGTGATTTCAGTGCTGTTGAATAGTTAATGGTGCTTCTTTTTATAGCCTGGAGCCTCAGGGCAGTGTGAAGGTCCAGGCATGGTCTTCCACTAGAGTCCACTTTTTCCTTCAGCTCCTCAGCCTTGCTGCAGTTCAGTTCTGAGACACACATTGCTCTGTATTGTTCAGGCTACTGTGTGGGAAGTGTGCAACTGTGTGTTTGTGTGTGCTTATGTGTCTGTGTTTGAGTGTATGCACATGTGCGTGGGAAGTGTGCATCTTTCTGTGTGTGTGTGTGTGTGTGTGTGTGTGTGTGTGTGTGTGTTTCTTTGTGCGTTGGTGTAGTAAACCCAGGCTGGAAGAGGGAGACAGAGACTGAAGGGCCGAGAGGGAAAAGAAGACGAGAGAATGACTGAGGGAGCATGAAAAGAGAGAGGGCTAAGAAAGAGGGAGGCTATAGACAGAGAGAGATGGAGACTGAGGCATAACGCCTTACAATGAGAAAGAGTAAGAGAGAGACAGAAAAGGGAAAAGCTGACGGACCAAGACTGACGGTGTATTGATTGTGTAGCAGGTTGCTGTAACCTCTCTGTGTCCTCCTGTGCTTCTGTAGCCGGTAGGCTGTGATATAACAGTATTGAAAATCCTGCTGGGCGGCCATCTGCTTCACTCTCTGGACACATTGACATTCCTCTGTCCAGCAGCCAGAGATTGGCACTGCCCTGGTCATCTACAGCCGCATGCACTTCAACTGGAGGACATGCCACCACTACAAGGTCCTACACCAGAGATATTTATTGTGGAGTAAACTGTTCTACTATGGACACAGATTCACTCCATATTTATTACTGACAGGCTGACATACACTAGACACACTGCTGATTCATACTGGATTAAAAGCACTCCACAATTATAACTGACAGACTGTAAACACTGCACACACTGCTGATTCATACTGGATTTAAAGCACTCCACTGTTATAACTGACGGACTGTAAAAACTGCACACACTGCTGATTCATACTGGATTAAAAGCACTCCACTGTTATAACTGACGGACTGTAAAAACTGCACACACTGCTGATTCATACTGGATTAAAAGCACTCCACTATTATAACTGACAGACTGTAAAAACTGCACACACTGCTGATTCATACTGGATTAAAAGCACTCCACTATTATAACTGACGGACTGTAAAAACTGCACACACTGCTGATTCATACTGGATTAAAAGCACTACACTATTATAACTGACAGACTATAAAAACTGCACACACTGCTGATTCATACTGGATTAAAAGCACTCCACTATTATAACTGACACTTTAAAAACTGCACACATTGCTGATTCATACTGGATTAAAAGCACTCCACTATTATAACTGAAGGACTGTAAAAACTACACACACTGCTGATTCATACTGGATTAAAAGCACACCACTATTATAACTGAAGGACTGTAAAAACTGCACACACTGCTGATTCATACTGGATTAGAAGCACTCCATTTTTTATTACCGACAGACTGTAATAATTACACACACTGCTGATTCATACTGGGTTCAATCCAGTCTAGTTATTACTATCAGTAATATGAGATCATAGAAACTGCAATTTGAAGATTTATACTTGATTAATGTCACCCTACAATGTTTACATACTGGAAAATGAATTATATTATAATGACTAATGATCATATTTAAAATTAGGTTTAATTGTAGTTACTGAACATTTCTTAGTTTAAGCATTTTTACAAAAAATCTAAAAAATGGAACTGAGAATATATATATATATTTGTAAGAGTGCATTTCATTTGTGTTTTTGTTTTATTGCATTTAAATTGGATTTGAAAAAGCATTGATACATGTGGGTGGGCCCAGCTGTAATGCCTAAACTCTTGAGTAGGTGAGTAGATGCGCGGGAGGTGACACTCTTGTGTAACCTCACCTGTTGTTCAGCATTAGTGGTAAGCTCTGTTCCGTTCAGCTGCACTTATTTAATCCTGTCTCTCTAATGGTTCTTGGGAAATGGCGTGTGTCTCCAAGAACACTCGATCGATTAGGTTTCATTGATTAAGTGACACAATATGGGTTTGTGTGTGTGTGTGTGTGTGTGTGTGTGTGTGTGTGTGTGTGGGTGTGAATTTAAGGTTATTTGTCAGTAGCCTGGAGGCTGGATCTCAGCTGTGCTACACCAGTCATCCTGTTTGTCTCTCATCAATCTGAACACTGGCACACGTCCATCCAATAATAACTAGACCAGAACTTCCTGTTCAGTAACTTCAATAAAGCTTGTTCTGTCCAGCCGTCTGTCACACCTCACACTGTTCCCTTAGTCAGAAGGGAGCAAAAGGATACACACAGCAATTTTGATTGATGCAATGGACCAACCTTGAGCAAATTATTTACACTGTGTTGACAAAAGTATTGGGACACCTGCTCAATCAATGTTTCTATGGAAATCACGGGTGTTAAAAAGAATCTCTAATGTTCAGAGATGTGTTTGTCCTAGATTTTATAGCCTTACTGTAGGGTTTGATTGCATTCAGTAATGAGTGTGTTTGTGAGGTCAGGCTGTTGGATGATCACCACGCTATCTCATGCCTAATTCTTCCTTTGGAGTGCCATAATTCTGGAGAACTTTTCTTACAGGGACTTTACCTGTGTGTTTCAGCAATGGGTGCAACTTAAAGAAGCTGAATGCATTCATTAAAGGGGGTGTTCATAGATATTTGGACATGTGTAAATATTGCATCTAACTCATCGATTGGTTATATTACTTGAGCAGCACTGTGGCTTGGTGGTTAGCATATTCTGCCTCCTTGCCCTATTTGGATGGGGTGTCCATGTTCTAATTGTGTCTGAGTGGGTTTTTCCTGGGGACCCCAGGAATGTTTCATCCCACAATCCCAAAAAAATGCAATTTAGGTTGATTGGCTACTCTAGAGTGCCCTCAGATGTATGAATGAGTGTATATGTATGTGAGTGAATGCATATTTGAATGCCCAGATATGGGTGAACCCCCCAGTACTCAATGCAGTTCTCCAGGTGTACGGTTGATTCCAGTAGTGAGTATGTTGTGCCCGAATGGCTGCTGCTTCTCACCTGTGTGTGTTGGATGAGTGTGATTGTGCAGTGTGCTGATTGTAATGTGTCCTTGGGCATCGAGGTAGGCACTATATAAATGTAACTTCATCATCATCTATGCCAGGGAGCACATACACACACACACCCAATGCACTGGGCAGCAACCTCAGCACCCATGGAGGAATTAGAGGCTAAGTAGTTGGCTCCAGGTACTTCTAGTCTGCCCAGGGAATCAGACCAGTGGACACATTTGACTTATTGCTAGACCACTCCTGAAAGTCTGGAGCTATAGTCTGGAGCTATCAGGCAGCTATGTATCAGCAGATTTGCACCCTTTATATGTAGTCAATAATCAGCCAACAATTAAGCTGATCCCGAGAGATGATCAGATTATGTAAACCATATGTTACCAGTTGTTGCAGCATGGCTGCAGAAACCCAGTGAAGCCAGTGTTGACATCCTCTATGAGTCCTGAATGAATTGCATTCAGTGTTCTGACATTTAGTACTATATCTGACCCAAACTTAATGTGTGTAATGTGTGAAACTAACACGTCTCGTGAAGGATTTACAGTGAAGGCCTGGACACACTGGATTTTTCTTCATAAAGTTCAATACATTTTAATATGATTTGCTGCTGGCAGAAAACATTTTGTAGCAAATCTTTTTGTACGCAGAAGCTGCTATGCATTTTCACCCAATAACATAGAAGGCTAGATTACTGACCTTCGGTGTGAGCAGCATTTCTCACATTCCAGACACAGTCCTTGTGCACCTTAACACCACTAACCAGATAGCTCCTGAGAGAGTACATCACTCAGTCCAGTACAGTGGGCATCTGAACAAAGCAGACTAACAAAGGCCACTAACGCGATTCCACAGGTATGGTAAGTGACAACACTAACTGATAACATTGGCTGATGTTTAATTTAGGGGCGTGTGCTCTAATCTACTCTCTCCCTCTCATTCACTATCCTTTTCTCCCCCTTCTCTCTTTTCCTCTCTTATCACTTTAATTATATTGACGCTGTTCATGAGCTGGAGATAATAGGCCAGTGTCATGTTGTACTTTGCGATCGGAGAAGAGCATGTACTCTAGAAGATGTGACACTTATTATTCATGAGTAGATGTTTGATTCTAGATTACGTCTCCTTAGAGCAGCATGCTCTAAAATAAAATTCAGAAAATCACATTGTATGATTTTTAAATAATTAATTTGCATTTTATTGCATGAAATATGTATTTGACTCCCATAGCCCTGTTAGATTTTCTTTAAAAAGACCTTCTACTCTGCATTCATTACCTGTATTAATAGCACCTGTTTGAACTTGTTACCTGTAAAAAAGACACCTGTCCACACACTCGGTCAATCATACTCCAAACTCTCCAGCATGGCCAAGACCAAAGAGCTGTCTAAGGACAGCAGGGCAAAGTTGTAGACCTGCACAAGGCTGAGATGGCTACAGGACAAAAGGCAAGCAGCTTGGTGAGAAGGCAACAACTGTTGGCTCAATTATTAGAAAATGGAAGAAAAACAATCTTCCTTAGTCTGGGGCTCCATGCAAGATCTTGATTTTCTGTAAAATGGACAGGACTTATTGAAGGGAGGATGGATGGCACCATGTCCCAACCTCCTTTCCTCAGTAAGAGCATTGTAGATGGGTCATGGCTGTGTCTTCCAGCATGACAATGACCCAAAACATACAGCAAGGGTAACTAAGGAATGGCTCTGTAAGAAGCATTTCGAGGTCCTGGAGTGGCCTTGTCTTTCTCCAGACCTGAACTCAAAAGAGATTCTTTGGAGGGAGCTGAAAGTAATTGCAAACAAAGGTTTCGGTACCACATATTAAGTTCTGTTTTTCTATTGTATCTAATACTTATTTTATACAATGCAATGCAAATGAGTTATTTAAAAATCTTACAATGTGATTTTCTGGATTGTTTTCTGGATTTTTCTGAATTTAGATTCTGTCTCTCACAGTTGAAGTGTACCTCCAGTGCCTCCATTCTTTGTAAGTAGGAAAACTTGCAAAAAAAAAACAAACATTAAAAATCAGCAATGTATATCAAACCCTTAATTACCCTACTGTACAGTATCATTGTTTACTTGCTTTCCTTCCTAAGCACTAATACTGCTGTAATATTACTGCATTCAGCAAGTGGAGCTCAGTAATCATGTTGAATGTCAGAGCAATACTTTAAGCACTGCTACGACTTGTCAAGATGTCATTGTAATGAAGGTTGGGGTGGAGGCTCCTCCATTAATGCAGTAGAAGCTTCTGGCTTGGCTGATGTATTGATGGTGAGTCCTACTTACGCGTGTCTGCTGGGGTGATGTATTTGAGAAATACTGAACTGGATGTACAAACAAAGTTTGAGTAATGTGTAGAGGACGTTCTGAAGTTTTTCTGTGTCCTGGCTTAAACACTTTGTTGTGCTTTTTCAGTGTCCCTTAAGTTTTGGTTTGTCATTAGTGTTTGGAATGTCAATAAATTCAGCTTTTTTTGTGGGGCTGCTGAAGAGAGGGCGTTTTCCCTGAGCATATTATAAGCCAGAAGCACCATTTTTCTTGGCAGTGTATTGTGAGTATTGTGATTATAGTGATAGTAATTATACTTTTTAACCCACTGTGTTGTGCACACACAAGAATTAATCCTTCGCATTCAACCCATCCTTACACAGTGATACACACATACACACTAGTGAATTCACACAGCAGGGGGCAGTGAGCATACATGCCCGGTGTGGTGGGCAGCCCTCTCCTCAGTGCCAAGGGAGCAGCTGAGGAGTTTAGTGCTTTGCTCAAGGGCACTTCAGTCATAAGACATAACCTTCCAGTCGTAAGACTGGTTCCCTAACCACCAGGCCACAGCTGCTCCATTATGACACATTCACTGACAAATAAAACAATGCATCCACATAGAAATGCGCATGCAGTTCTGTCTCAGGCAGATATGTAAATGAATACAGGTGTGGTACAGGTGTCTCAGTGCTTCCCCTGCTACCCTATTAAAAGGCTCTCTGATACTACTTTTAGGTAGTGTACCTTTTGCTGAGAGGTTGGTGACTGCTAGGCATGCCTCTACAATGCACTCCAAGACCCTTTGTCTTTGAGAGAGGGCACGTCATTGGACGGATAGAAGCAGGATGGTCATATGGAGTCCTGGTGGTGCTTCAATCCTGCCTTTGCTGTGAAGTGACACACTGCCCCAACTGGTGGAGCCACCACATATGGCAGTCACCCCTAGCAGTGATACAAGGGAAGCTACATCCTGAAGTCACATGTGGTGCCTCTCATTGCAGGGCTTCCATTCAGCCCCATAGTATTAGAGTCCCCTTTTGTACAATTTTCTTCAATAAACTAAGCCTTTCACTCTTATTTTGCAATCATTTACATACATCATTACTTTCACACATATAATGGTTCATCAATCTGTGTTTCTTTTCACTCTGAATTAGTTTTACTTTATATCTATTTCTCTATTACATGAAATCTAATTATTTTAAATATTTAATTATACTAAAATAATACACAATTGCTTGGTGTATCATTAATGTCATAGTTAAAGGTTATATTGAACAGCAAAATCTGTTATTATTGAATTAAATGAACTTCTTGATTTATTAAATTACCAGCAGAAGCTTATCTGGAGCTGCGATTGGACAGAGAGCTCATTACATATTGCAGGTTTTTGTGATATCAATACAGCAAAGCATAAAATAGAAATGCTTCATCTATAATTGTTCTCGATCTGTCGCTCCAGTCAGATGTCAGTGTGTAATGTTTTGTGAGTGTCAGATCTCTGTATTCCACCATGTTAATACAGCTGAGTTGTACAGCAAGCAGCTCACATATCAAAGTCCACCTCCTCCCAGGCCAGCCAGACGGCTTATTTAGCAGCTGTCTCTGGCTTTCACGCATTGATCTGCTGTCCTGCTGATCTGATTAGCCCTCCTGCCTCCTGTCTGCTGAAGCCTGGACACGTTCGGCCGCTCTCAGAGCCAGGCTGGAAATAGGACAGGTGTCTGCACTCTTAGAGCAGATGTGTTAACCCTTCAATCTCAAGAGTTTGCACCAATTCTGACTCTCACATGTACAAATTAATTATAAATTACTTTCATACTAGTTGTAAAACTTCACTTTGTCTACTTAAAGGAATAGTTTGGCAAAAAGTCAAATGAACATGACTGATCACTGAACCCAGATGCCGTCAGTCAATCACCTGTTATGTGTTTCATTAGTTGGACAATGTTGGACACAATGGACGATGCTAGGGTATTGTTGCTGACTTTCGACAGTCACCAATCTCAGTCACCAAGTTTATTTTTGTGTTTTTAGAATTAAGTAAGTTATACCATATTCTAAACCAAATCATAATATATTTTGTGTAGTATGTATATTGTGAAAAAAAAACTAAATAAATAGTAAATAGTAATTTTTGAGAATGAGATGGGAGACAATATAAGTCTAGTGTGTATTAGTTCTGTTAGCCTAGTATCTGAATTTGTAAACTAAAAAAGCAAGTGTCAGATGTTAAATGTGTCCTGCGTGATCGAGTGCATCCAGGGCCAGGAATAAATCTTGTTAATTTGATTTTTCACTGATCTGATCTATTATTTTAAGATCCATTAATGTCCTTAACAGCCCATGTCAAAGGAAATTCACACAAAAAAAGGTATTTATTTGTTTGTGTTTTATTAAAGACTAGCGTAAACACTGTTAAAGTTTCAGAACATTCATTCTCCAGTCAGTATATGGAAATTAAACTTCTGAAAAAGTTATGGTAATTTTTTGAAGGATGTCACAAACGTTCACTTGCATATCTGCACCTATCCGCCTACAGCAGTTAAGCCCACCCATTCACACTGTTATAAGGAACGTTTCAGCTTGGATTGAATTTTGAATGGCAGGAACTTTAGAGGTAGAAATGAAAATATGTGATATTGGTCATGTAACTCAATAAAGCATGTGGTTATTGGCACTTTAACTCAGTGAAGAATGCTTATATGGGCCCTTTAACTCAATAAAAAATTGATATAGACTCATCAACGCAATAAAGCTTGCTATCACATCATTTCTTTGAGTGTGTGTATTGTGCTTATAATATATTTCCACTTAAAGTATGGCCAATGGTGATAACACTGTGACTTGTCTTAATTAACACATTTTTAAGACTGTGTGTATTGTCATTACAGTTTTGCTGTGATCCAGACGAGCTGCATCCAACAACACCTGGACACTCCAGTCCCATCTGGATCCAATTAGTGGTGTCCAGCCAGGCGTTGTGGGCTGCATCCCTGGCCACTGTGATTGCTGTTTTTATCCGTCCTGGCAGCTTGTTATGTCATGTCGGCTTTGCTCGTGCCACAGTCGCTGCTGACCGGATCAGATGTGACAGGGCTGAAATAAGCAGAGCTGTCGTTTTCCCTCCACAAGGACAAGTGCGAAGCCCAGACTGCTCTACTTGTGTCAGTGTGTGTGCAGGTGCGTGTCTGTCACACTGTCAGAAAGAAAGAGTCTCTCTCAGACTCACTTTGACCACCCACTTTCTATCCACTGGGGTCATGGCTGCCAAACTGACTGACCTTCTCCTGTTCATGTTGGTCCCTTTGGTTCAGTGTGTTTTGCCCAGTGGTATAACAGGATTTAATAAGCAATTAGGTCATAATATTTGAGCAAATCCCATTTTAGAGTATATGAACTACCTATTGGTATATAACTATATGAACTATTTGATGCACATTTACTTTTAGAGTGTAGCTAATATCTAACTACATGTAGCTAGAGTGTAATAATATGCAGAGTTCTGTACAAATATGAAAGCATGTCACATTTTACAGGTTTTTCTTCCTGTGATGACATGTAACAAATAAATGAACTGTGATTTAACTATTCATATATACTGGCACTTGAATGGTTGACTGAGTACCCCTAGACTGGACCTGATTGGGCAGAACTTGGGCATTTTTATAATTATATTTTTAATAGCCAATAAATCAAATCAAAAATGCAGAATCTAGTGCCACTAATAAGTAAGTAAGTAATTATACTTTTTTAACCCACCGTGTTGTTTAATCCTCTGCATTTAACCCATCCTCACACAGTGATACACACATACAGACTAGTGACTTCACACACCAGGGGGCAGTGAACACACATGCCCGGAGCGGTGGGCAGCCCTATCCGCAGCACCCAGGGAGCAGTTGGGGAGTTCAGTGCCTTGCTCAAGGGCACTTCGGTCATGCCAGTTCAGGGATGAGTTCACTAGAGAGTTTGTGAACCCTTTATATGATGTTTGGGTTTCTGCAAAAAAAATGATCAAAAATGTAATAAATCTCTACAGTTACAAGTATTAAATACAATTGTTCATTAGGGAAAATTAATGATCCAATTTTAAATATCTTTATCAGACAAAGTCTAGAGTATGAGTTTAACATATTGAAAAAACCTTAAATTCAACACACAGTAAATGCATTTTAAATATACATATGTTTGTCTCTTTAGAGGATTTATTCATTTATTTACTGCTAAAACACATTTTGACCAAATCAATGCATTTGTGTGTGGAGCCCACTACAGTGTGGCTAGGACCCATAACAATGTGTGCTGAAACATTACTGTGTAAATATGTAGAGAGTTTTCTTGTTTTTTTTTTTCCTCTGTGTGTCTTAGACTCCTTTCAGCCCACTCCTCTCAGCCCGCGGAGATCGCGGACTCCAATCTGGCTGACTTCCCCTTTCACCCAACCGTTCAGACAGTCTGTAAGTTCTGCCGCCGCGGCCCGTGGAGGATGAGCGATGTCTCCACACTGGACTACGAGCTGCTCTCTCCGGGGCCCCTGCTGGCTGGGGCCCCCAGTGCCCCCCCATTGGCCGGGGATGCAGAGCAGCGGACGGCCTTCGCCTTTGTGGGCCTGTTGATGCTCTTCCTGCTGTTCCTTCTGGTGCGCTGTTTCCGGATCCTCCTTGATCCCTACAGCCGCATGCCTGCCTCCTCCTGGACCGACCACAAAGAGGGCCTGGAGAGGGGCCAGTTTGACTATGCGCTGGTGTAAAGCATCGCTCAGCGATGGTGGCTGGCCTCAGAGCCTCCACACACACCTTGCCTCTGCCTTAGCTCTCTCTGTGGCCGGCCCTGGCTGGAGCTGCCCTCCACCTTGCGTCCTTTCTTTGGTCACTTATACTGTAGTTACTCCTCAGGGCTACAGGGTTCCCTTTACAGCGGGGCTGCCCAAACCATGAAGATTTTCTTTAGGCCAACCAAAGGAATAGGTGATGAACTAGAGAAGACCTTTGCTACATTTTGATGGTCCACTAGTTGCTTAGAAGATGCTCATCTTAACTTCTCTACATTTGTTTATTCGTTTAATTCACATGCATGAAAGGAGCTTTAAACAAACTACCAGGTTTTTGGTGAAAGCTGTCATGAAACAGTCAAGCAGCTTTACTTTCAGTGTTCTCCCCTCATTTGTAACTTCAAAAACAAGCATGTGTGCTATCTAGAACACATAAATTATGACTAACATTAACTCTGGCTCAACATCAGCACCATCAAGCTGGTCTTTGATGGTCAAGGGAGTTGAAAAGCTGGTCATCCTGTTGAAAACAGATTCTAAGTTGGAAGCTGGCAGTTTAAACTGGTTAATCATCTTAGATCTTGACCAACATAGTATGATTTAATTCATTTGAGTTTGATGGATCAAGCTGGTCACCAATCTGGTCATACTGATGCATTAGTTGACCATTTTGGTTAAGATGGTCTTACTGATATGTCAGCATGATCAGGTTGTGTTTGTCAACCAGCATTGGCAAGCTGGATCATATTTGTTAAGGAAAGCAGTAAAGCACAGTTGACAAGCCTGCTTGACTAGCCTCGGCAGGTTGGTCAAGCTGTTAGACCAGCTAATATATCAAACTCAGCATATATTATGCTGCCCAAGAATTAAACTGGTCCACCACCAGTTTGGGCTGGCTAGTTTTTTTTTCAGTAGGACTAATAGAAGCTATCTGTCTGTTTTTTTCTTGGCCACTATTATTCTTCATGCTCGTACTTCATGCTCTTGGTCTCTCTTGCTTCTCTCCAACATTGAAATTCAAAGAAAATGCTGCCTTGAATTTGTTGTAATTTGGTCATAGAACATAGAACAAAAATTAGAATCTTTTTTGTCATTCAAATTTCAATTGACAAAGATAAACTTTGATGTATTTTATATTAATTGTATTTAATGTTACATGTTTCAAGCCTTTTACTGTTTTAATGTTAGTCATTCAAAATCAAGATGAAATATTCTAATACTTGATGTCTGATTTTCATAAGCTATACTGATCAATAGTCAAACAAAAAATATGAAATATTTCACTTTACATGTAATGAACATAAAAAAATGAAAATTTACTATTTTGAATTATGAATATGAATGAACTTTTTCACATTATTTTTTGGTTTTTTTTACGTACTCTAGTACATAATCCTAAAACCTAACCCTAGACCTACACTATAGAGTTTTACTAGATCACTTGTTAACAAATTGACCATCTCTTTACTAAATAATTCAAGTTTCAGATGGTCTTAGATTCTTGTTGGTTTGTGAGGGTAAAACTAGAGAACCTAGAGACAATAGCACACACACAAGGACAGTGTTCATGAGCCTATAGTTATACAAGCCAAACTTGTTGGAGTGAAATGACATCTAACTTGATGAAACAGCCTTTTTGATGATAGATGCTCACAGGAATCTATGTTGGTGTTCTCTAAAGGCTTATTTGAAATGTATTTCAAGGTTGGCAGTTGGCATGGAATTTTGCTTTTTGTATCTAAACCAGATTTTTGTTTACATTTGTTTGACCTGAAATAAACCAAATAATTTGCTTCTTTCCATATTAAGTCATTTTTAGGTTGAACTAATATACAGTGACTTAGGTTTTCCACAATTTCATTAATGTTATCAGTAAAGTCAGTAAAATAAATTCTGTGCTTTTGACCTGGTTAAGCTGGGCATCTGCAGGTTAAAACAAACCTTAAGCTGGTCGTCAACTTAACCATCTTGAACTAGCTTGCAAGGATGTAGATAAGCTCTAGAGGACCATCAAAATAAAGTTGTAGTGTGATGGGATTTCTTTGGTATCATGTCCTTTGGCTCATCATTTGAACTATGTTTCATATAATTTGGCCAAAATATGTGGGCACCCGTTTCAAGTGTACAAAACTACCTTCAACCTCTCAAAGATGCTGTACTCTGTACCACACTAATTGTTCACAGTGACGTTCTACTGGCCTAAGCCTGATCATCGGAGACACATCCCTTATAGTCCCACAGCTGTAGTAAATTAGAAGTGCCCTCATGGTTTAGTCATTTTGCAGAGAATAAATGATCTTACATCAAATTCACCACACATGCTATTGCACTGTTAGCATTGCTAAGTCCTATAGATTTGCTGCATTGGACCACACCTACAATTAGATCTGTTTTTTTTTTATTTTCTCCCTCTGAGGGTGTGTCTGTGCTACTTTCTTGGTGTTTACATGAGCAGAATCCCCTTTAAGATTTCACAAGCATCTTCTTTTGCCCCTTATTGTATCACTGCAGGCTTCTGCCTCGTCCCTTATAGTGTGTACCTGTATAATTAACAAGCCATATGTATCTATTTATGTCTTGGACGTTGCTGTGTTGTCTGGTTGTTAGCTGTAGCCTATCTGCCAAGCTGTATTGTGAATTATTCCTGTGTGAGTTTTAGAAACACTGAAAGTGCTTTATTTTTGTATTCCGACTCAGATTTGGAGTCTCCTTTTGCTAATATTCTACAATACTTTACTGTAAGTGTTTGATTCTCAGCTCACCGCCTTCTCACTGGGCCCAATTTCAGAAGAACCCCAAACAATATGTATCCAAGTGGGTTTTTTTGGGGGGGCTAATGTTGCTTAATGTGTGTTTTTGAGATTTGTACTGTAAGTAGATCGGATATTTTCCTAACTCTTTGTTTTTGCTAAGCTGGGGCAAATCTGTGAAATAAAACTGGGGGTTTATGCATTTGACGTTTCCAATATCCTCAGTGGACAACGGGAATGAGAGTGGGCGCTTTCTCGTCCTACACGATCAATAAACCATTTCACCTCTACACATCGCGCCACTTTAATGATGCCAGGGAATGCACACACTTCCAGGGTTTAGGAACTGAAATGCAGACAAAACAATTTAAAAACATTACCCACATTGATTTATTGCCATTTTGGTGTTTCTTACAGACGTATAAAAAAGTTGTGTGATACAATAGTAGGTGTTTGAACATTTCCAAGAATTTCTCTTTCCAAGTGAAGTAGAAGTGTGGTGGATATATGGCCCTTTTCATGGATCTCTTTATGGCTCAAATGACAATAGAGCTATTTCAAGTTTGTTGATGTTGAAATACAGTACACACACACACATTCGTTTTTTTACATGTAGTGGCAAATAAAATTATGATTAAAAACATTTTAAAAAAGATACAAAAAGTATACAAAGGTCCCATGTTAGACAAATGATTATGCATAAATATAGCTCAGGCTGTTTGTACAGTGCAGTAACCTTGATGTTCAGGAAGCATTAGTGTTGTTTTTAGCACCAGAGATGAAAGAGCAGACACTGCAGGGTGATGGAATCAGTCAGTTTGCACCGAAAAAAAAAAAAACCTCAGAGAAACGTCCTCCAGGTTTTCCATCCACCCATGTCTCAATAACAATGACACCACGTCAGCATTATTTCAGAAGGACAGCGTCATGTAAACAGTGATGGCGTCGCTCAGTGTCTGGCGGGCCAGTAGACTGGCAAACAAAATCAACAGTACTTCTAGCACCTCTAAGTCTTTCTATCTTGTGTTGGATTTTTGGTTTGACAGCCTAGACGCTCTTAAAACAACAAAATGAAACAGAAAAAAATCTACATTTCACTTTAAAATATACAATTTAATTTTCAAAAGCATGTTTGGTAATATTGGTTTTCAGCATTGAGACAGTACACAAGACAGACAGACACAAACCAAAAATAAAAATAAAAAAGGTCACGATTGCAATCCGTGAATCAAGACTGCATCTATTTTTTAGTACAGCGTTCATGTTGGAATCATTTAGCACCTTTTTTTTCCTTGAGAGAAAAAAAGAGTAGAAAGGGAGCTGAACGGAGACGCATTGTTGAGGTTGGATGTTTGCTGATGTGTGAAAGTGTTTGAGCACGGCTCACCTGAGGAATCAGTCAGGCTCTTTACCACTGAGGTTACTCTACCATTTACAGCTGCATTCACCCTGAATTGCCCAGTCAATAATTTGGGGACACCTAGTTTTTACTTGGTCTTGGTATACTATGGAGCAGCTCCAAGGTTTATGCCAAAACTGTTACACTCACAATCAGCCATAACATTAAAATCACCTCACATCGATTATGGCATGGGGTGATAATGGGGTGGACACATTAGGCAGAAAGTCAAAAGTCAGTTCTTGAAGTTGATGTATTGAAGCAGGAAAAATTGGTATTTGATCCACTTTGACAAGAACCACATTGTGATGTCAGCTATGTGGTGTTCCCAGGTTGCAAAAGTCAGTACCTACAGGCAATACTCACTAAAGCTCATGGCCCCACTTCAAAACTTACAGGACTACTTGAAGTGTTTGCTGCTAATGTTGGTCTGAGAGGTTTTGTGGATTCCATGCATCAGCAGGTTAGAGCTATACAGTATTAGGCAGGTGGGTTTAATGTTTCGGCTGATTGAGCTATAGTTATATTGAATTAATCTTTAATATGTTACAAAAGCTAAATGTTCCCAAACCTTTTACGGGTCTGACCCCTTTGCAACAGGAAGCTTACACTACAGAATACACCAACTGTGTCTGAGTTTACCCCTAATGTAATCAGTTTGCCAACATGCAGTATGTTCACGTCTTCATAAAACACTCCAAAATGGCACCATTACAGGAGAAGGAAAGAACCATATGAACTTTCAATGGGAAAAGATTATATTATAAGAGAGTTTGGAGCATCTCTATCAGTCCATCCATGATAACAGTCATCTGACTCAATATGATATACCTGTCAAAACAGTAGAACTGCCTTGCTGATTTACTGATGTGTCATCTGCAGCTACCAAAACAGCTCACTTTGCAAGACCTTCATGGAGGCACCAAGACATTCCAGCAGTTTAGAATTGGACCCACCACAGATCTAATGAGGGTCCAGGGCACTCCAGAGATGAACAGAGATGAATCTCTGTTTTGGACATCCAAGTGATGTGAAATAAAACCTGGCCAGGCCATCTTCTTCTGTGACTTCCACTGTTCCCAGGTCCACTCAAGACTAGAGGGCTCACTGTTGGCACTTCTCATAGTGGACAGTGGTTAGAATGGACAGTCTGGTCTCCAGAATATATCCAGAATGAGATGCATCTGTCCAATCAAACTGCAATCACATTTTAAACCACCTACAAATTTTGTTACATCTTGGAACATTGTTGGTAGGTACTGCCCACAGATGACCAAGAGCATCTCACAAGCTTTTTAAAGCTAATTAAAAAATTAGAATACTGTGAAAAAGGCTTTTTATAATTTTCTGAGATGCACTAATATTTTGCACTGACCCAGCTGTGGCCACAACAACTTGACAGTTTCTCCTCATTAATGTTGAGGAACAAGTGTTCTGCCTAAAATACATCCCAGACCTTGACATGCATTGTCTTTAATGGATAATCCACATTATTCACTTCTGTATGAGTAGTCATCATTTTGGACTCAAAAACCAATCATGTCTTAGCTATATTTGGGCTAAGGGGGAAGACGTGTAAAGTGGAAGAACTGTATAAATTAAGAGTTTTCACCAGACTGTTCCTATAGGAGGTAAAAGCCATGTATTGTGTGAGGCAGGGGAACCTAACCCTGCTTCTGGACTGACTGCACAGTTTCAAGAGTTTCAACCCTAATCTGACTCTTAATATGTAGAGGTTCATTTGGTAGATTAGGGTTTGAAACACACTCAGCATTTTAGGTAAACCTCCATCAACAGGGTTGGCCATCCCCATCGTAGTGCCTGTTCAGCTCCCATTTTGACCTGAAAAGTTGTGGTTGTTGTTGCAGTCCTTCGTGTGACTTTTTTTTTTCTTTTCTTTTTTAAAACAGTACAATCTGTTACAAGTGACTCAATACTGAATGGAACACCCTTTGACCCCAGTGGTCACTGAGATTAGGCTACAGAAAGATCAGTGGTTGTTTGGGTTATCTCTGAAAAGTTACAAAAAATAAATCAATATAATTCTTAACATTACACAAGACACGTCATTTGTTTTCAGGTGCACAGTAAGGCTGATATAGGCACTTTGTTAGATTCTGAAAGAAAAAATTGGATTGTCCTAAATTATAGAGATGAAACATAAGTTTTCGCACCATGGTAAGTCCTTTTTGGGTCGTTTAAAGAGTTTACAGCTGCTGCTAACAGTGCAATCGTGTCAAATTGATGCTCTGACAACAGTTGTCGCTAATGTCGCCTCTGTCTCGCCATGCTGGTCTAATTAAGAAGGTGAACAGAAGCCTTCTAGCTTCACTGTAATGCTTTGGTATAAATGTGGAATAAGGATTAAATACATTTCCAGGACTGGAGTCAGGAAACTCTGAGGAAGGTAAAAAAAACAGTGTGTGGGAAATGAATAAAGACAGTTCCTCAGCATAAAGCGCTATAGACATGGTCACCAACCTATTTTCCTGCAAATTTCACCTCCAACCCCAGACTTACACACCTGATCTGGAAAATTGGTGAATTCTGAGGGCTACCTCAGAAGAATGTGTAATCTAAGTGTTTTCCAACATATCTAAGAAGAATTCAGAAAAAAAAATTACTTTGCTTTGAAGATCTCAGAACTGATCTCAAAAGAAGCTTTTTCAAAAAAAAAAAAAAAAGATTCTATTTTAGCCAAAATATGCTCTAAATTAACTACCACATACTGGTACTTTTGCTGTAGTGCAACAGACTATGGCTGCAGACTGGCGTGTGCACAAAATGCATTAAAGGTTCCCCGGTTTCCACTGGATCAGGTGTGGTGGACAAGGGCAGGAGCTGAACTCTGGAGGTCGCTAAATCTCCAGGAGCACAGTTGGTGACCCCTGCGCTAGAGGGTTGGGACTGGGGCCATTAATCTAGGGTCAAGGGTCAGGCAGTCTCTGCGGCTGGCGCTCAGTGCAGGTGAATGTGCAGTTTGATGCGCAGCGCGTCTCCGATCTCCCCCAGCAGGTAGTCGCTGTCATGTTTGTCCTCCAACTCCCTGAGCTTGTGTGGGCCAAACAGAGGCAGCGAGGCAATCTCCAGCCTGTACAAGCCAGGAGGAGGGGGCTTCCGGCCCAAACGCAGGATGCTCTTACCGTCCCGGCGCTCCAGCAGCCGGAAGTGCTCACCCTGGTTGCCGTGGGTGATGACATAGCGCACGTGGTGCTCCAGTGGCTCAAGGGCAGGCAGCAACTCCAGCAGCGGCTCTTTATTCTGCAGCGACACCAGGGACAGGTTCATAGGGATGGAGGTCTGAACGTCCACACTGGCCATACTCACTGAATCCTGTTGGACCGAACATACACAGAACGACCGTGAAAAAAGTGAGAGTTAACAGTTGAGAGTCACTCTCTTAAAAATGTGAACATTAAGAGGAAGAAAGACATTTATTGGTTTTTATTTTAACCACAGATTTCAGGACTTTCATACCCTTGACTCTGGGTCATTGGGCCGCTGACAGCATTATTAATCTTTATAATCATGGTTACAAGGTTCAAAACCAGAACATCTAGGCCAGAGACTTTTACAGTGTGTTTATACAATTTCATCAGCACCAGTAAAAGAGAATCACATGTTTAGAGTTCATTTAAACTAATAAAATGATCAGTGTTGAGCATTTTGTCACTGTCCAAAGTGGCAACTTTGCAGGAGAAAAACCTTCTTAATTCTGAATGGAAGTTAATGTAAAATAAGATTTTAGTGATTTCTATGATGAATTGGTCTATTCATCCAGAATCATTTACACGGCGTAGAAGAGCAGCTACAGGGTTCAAACCATAAACCATAAACTTCTCCAGCTGAAAGCAGAGTAATGAAGAAAATAAAACACTTTTCTCACTCACTCTGAGCTCATTGTCTGCAGTGTTGCGTCTGTGTCGGGCACCCTTGCCCACATCTCCATTGATCTTACACTCATAGCAGGTTTCTGGTGACAGAGCACTCTCCTCATCTCCCTCAGAGCTGAACTGGCTTTGGAAACCAGCTCCTGTAATGCAGTGCCTACAGCCCGGCACACAAGAACAATTTACATACTGTGACATTTCCATACAGTTCATAACTACAGAACGTAATCAGTAGTTAATAGTGGATACTGAATAATTAATTGTAATAAATAATTAAAGCATTAAGATGAATAAAGGACTATAAAGAATGTGTATATATATGATGTGTATTAGGCAGTAGTGCCAAGTAGAGCCTGCTCTCTTTTTTATTTCCACACTATGTCCAAAATTATGTAGATTTGTTTTCAAATCAAAGGCATTAATAGGGACTTTATCTCTCTTCTTGTCTGTGAAGGCTTTACATAACATTGGAACATTGATGTAAGGAGGACTTTTATTGATTTCAGCCACATGAAAGTATTAATGCACTGATGTTGGATGATTAGTTTTGGTTCTTCAACTAAAATATATTGAATTGGGCTCCATTACTGCAGCGAATGCAGTTGAAATGCTCCACAGCCCAATACACACATCTAGTTAATATATTAGATATGGTGACTTTAGGCTCATGTGCAGCTGTTCCAGTGTTCTGTTGGTCAATGATTTTCCCTCTATGGAGATTAGAATTAATGTGTGCATAACTGAACACGTGTCAGCAACTATTGCACCCTAAAGTTGCTGAGTTGCTAAGGTGTCCAGACACTTTTGGACATATGGTGTATGACCAGTACTTAGCAGTTATGTTGTTCATTCATTGTGCTGTGTGCTCACCCTTGTCCAGCTCTATAGAAGCCTCCTGGGCAGCCACACAGGTATCCTCCATCCGTGTTGGAGCAGCCGTAGCTGCATGGGTTGCTGCCCATGGCGCACTCATTAATGTCCTGACACCCACCCGCACCAGACTGGAAGTCAAATCCTGATGGACATACACACTTGTAGCTGCCCAGAGTGTTATAGCATGAGGCTGATCCACACACCTGGTTACCGGTACACTCATTCTCATCTAGAGATGGTGGTAGAAAGGAATAAAAGAAAGCAGGGGGAAAGCAATGTCAGTCAACAATATAGGCAACAAAAACAATATTAATCTGTACATTATATATATATATATATTTATTATCACTTAATTACTCAATAACTTGATTGAAGAAATACTATAATAATAATAATAATAATAATAATAATAATAATACATCAGAAACTTTTGAGGTTATAGTGTTTTACAGAAACAATTGATACAATTTTACAACCTTTTGTGGCAGCCCATGACAGTCAACTAATATAAGCATTTCTAACAATAAAAATAAAAAATATATATCTTACAATAGATGGCCTATCCAGGCCTGTAAAAACCTATTAGGGATGTTGTGTGTATTTAAAAGCACATGATCAATAGACAATATTTCTGTAGGAAAAGGGATTTTGTCTATTTTTCATTATAAACAAAATATTTTGGTTCATACAATATATTTTAATTGTATTGCATATATACACTATAAAAGGGTAACCCTTATAAAAGGAAACCCTTGATTTCAGAATGAATGAGAAAGTGTCCCAATACATTCAGTCAATGTGTCCAAACTTTTGACTGATACTGTGTGTGTATTTATATAGATTCATTATATTATATATATATATATAAATGTATAAATGTTCTTCTTTAAAACATCTGCAGTTTTTTAAGCGAGGTGTTTTTGGCTGTGTGGAGTAGGAGAGAAACTCACCCACACACTGGTTCCACTGGTAGTGTTGAACATAACCTTGTGGGCAGCCGCAGCGGTACCCACCCAGCATGTTCTGACACCCATGCTGACATCTGTGGTTACCACCGCACTCGTCAACATCTACAAGAAAAAAACTCTGTTCAGTTCAGTTCAGTTAATTTAATTTATGGGGGAAAATAGAAAAGGGGAAAAAACCTTAACTTTAAACAAAAGTCAATGTGAAAAGATTTAATTTCAAGTCATTTTGGAACATTTCTATTTGTCCATTCATTATGGAATTTTGACACAATATAAAGGATAACAACCAAACTCATGTTAAAAACTGAAAAACAGCAAAATGCAGATACAAAATTTAGCCCTAAATGAGCAACGACCTCACTGTACTAATCTGCACTGTTCATGGTAAGCCTGGGTGATGTCAATATTTATATCGATTTCTAGATTTATATTGATATCATGACATAAACAGAGCATGATGTGGGCTGAGACAATAAAGTTTATATTGAGTTTTTCATTTTTTTCTGTTTCAATTTTGCAGAGAACCTTTTTTTTTTTGTTCCATCATTCTGCTTCTCTTCTACTCTGCTCCCCTTCACCCCCACTCGTTTTCTCACCAGCACACCATGAATGGGGCATAAGACAGAGCTCTAGCATAAAGGCAACTTATTAAAATTTGATCTTCATATCTTCTTTATACACACTATGTTCAACTATAATAAAAACGACAAAGGATTTCATGGGGTGTCCTAAAAAATTCAGACTGCATTTTTCACATCATATACTGTGATGTATATTATATCAGAATATAATTTTTGGTCCAAATCACCTAGCTCTAGTATAAAGGATATTGTCTGGCATTTATCAGTGCTTAATCAAGTTACAACCACACATGGACGTGAATGTGCGGTTTTTGGCTTGAAAGCAACAAATAAGAATCATTTTTCTTCAGCCCTTTTGTGACCCCATATGAAAGCACACTTTATGAAATACGGAAGTAGAATTTATTCATGTATAGATTTAGTGTGAATTTGAAACATAAAGGGTTGATATGAAGAACAGATCACTGCGCTGTTTTTGCTAAACTTTTCCACAACCCTGATGACAGCTTCACCTTCACACTCCAGTCCAGTGCCATCCAGAGAAAAGCCCTTTTGACACTCGCAGTTGAAGCTGCCAGGGGTGTTGAGGCAGGATGCCCGCGACCCACACACACTTGGCTGGTTCGTACACTCGTTGTTATCTAACAGACAGAAAAAAAGCACAATCAAATCCAAAGTACTTGTCATATATCTAAGCATATTTTTTAAAAGCATTTCTCTCAGCAAAGAGAAAGATCACATTAGAACAGCTGTAGATAAACATAAATACTTGGTTTATGGGTAACTCACTTGATTTAACATCATTAAGCTCTGATTTACCAAATCAAAACCATAAAATATAAAATACTACACTCTTATTATGAGATGTTTTAATGAAGACAGTGATGTAAAACCACATTCTTTTTGTAGGAATATTATTTGAATATATTATACTATCAAAGTTTAGTTATATATAACGCTTTTTACAACAATAGAGTCATCACAAAGCAGATATTAGTGTTTTACTGAGTATATAAACACAATCTAGTATTTTATTTCAATTTTACAAGGGCCCTAAATCTTTTGCACAATATGGAATGTGTGTGTGTTTGCACACTTACCAATGCAGGCTGTCTGGTGCTGAGTGAATCCAGAAGGACATTTGCAGGTGAAGCCTCCAATGGTGTTCACACACAGGAATTGACAGTTATGCTGCTTGGTGGAGCATTCATCTAAGTCTAGGTTTGAAAACGGACATTCACACAACTTTAAACCATCAAGAAGATGCAAAATAACCAATGGCAAAATAAATCTATTCCAAACAATTATGTGGAATTGTCCTATTTCTATTCTTATAGAAACCACACCTTTGTAGCTCCACCTTGCTGGTATGCAGTTGATGCAAAGTTTCTGTGTACAGAGCTGCTCTGAACTAGATCTTTTTGGGTGGAGGACCTATTCACAATGTAGTTGTGATCCTGACCATGTGCGCAAAATCCCTAGCAACACAGCTCTACTGTGTCCTTTCCATCGCTATGCTGATGACCAGCACCTCAGTGCCATATGGTTAACAGAGGCCATGTGGACCAGTGATGAACGTGCATGGTCTGTAACCTATATGGTGGTGCTATAAAGTAGGCGGAGCTTATAAAGTGGCCATTTACTGTAAGTACAAGGTAAGCATTTCTAAGGGGATTAAAGGTCTCAGTATCTCAGCATGTCTGAGGTAACAGTAAAGGTGGTTTAGAGTTGTTGAGACTCACCTTTGCAGGTCTTTCCATCTGGCTGCAGGATGTACCCTCGGGGGCAAGAGCACAGGTAACTGCCCTCTGTGTTCTTACACAAGAAGTTACATGGCTTTGGAGACTGGGAACACTCATCCATATCTAAAAGACATGGGAAAAGACCAATGCATATTAAAATATCAATCAACAAAATATCAGCATCAATTCAGCTCAGAACGAGATAATGGCTTACAAACTGATAGTATGCCAATATTAACTGTAGATAATCAGACTGGCAAATGATGACTCTCTAGTTGAATTAATAAAAATGTGGGGTATACTCAGCTGCAACCAAACAAATTTTAAGTTTCATTTATTTTTTTAATTACTTTAAAACTTTAGATGAAAATGTCAATAGAGTTGATGTCAAAACTCAAGGCTGAACAGATGTTGATGTTGTTTGGAAATCAAAATTCTGGGTTGACATTTTGGTCACTTAACTCCATGGCTTAAAAGCATATGTCACATCTTAAACATTATTATTTTATATAACAGTGGACATTAACATTATGAAGTTTAAGAGACTTTGTGTTATGGCCCATATACATCAACAACTAAATATTGGTATTTTATGCCAATATGACTTTGGTACGTGACAACTGGAAGATGATGGATTTTGGTTACACATCACAACACAATATCAACATCAGCTGTCTTCACTATTCCCTGTCAAATTGACGTTGGCATTAGACGCTGTCCTGAAGTTTGGTAAACCAAAATCACTTTCAACCAGATGTCTATAGACATTAGTGTCCAGCTAGGTAACAAGAAATTAGCCACAAATTCTGTACAGCTACTTTGCAATTGTAATGACAAGATGAACTAGCACTTAATTTCTTCCTTTTGTGTGGTGAGGCACAGAACCAACCAGAATTTGTGGGCACTATAAGTGAAGAGTGAAGCCATACCGACACAGGTTGTTCCACTGAAATCATTTGTGTATCCCACGTTGCAGTGGCAGCGGAAGGAGCCCACACTGTTGATGCACTGGCCATTCTTACACAAGTTGGGGAGAACCTCACACTCATTAATATCTGAAGAACCAAGAGACCAATTCAACATCATTTCCTTCCTGACCACAAACACACACACACATACACACACACACACACACACACACACACACACATACACACACACACACACAACTGGCTATGACATGGTTGATGTAACGCAATGCACACAATGTTCCTTAATAAACACAATATGTCATAATATATCCAGAAGCCCATATTATTACTTAATTTTACTAATTTAGGGATCATTTATTTTTGCCACAGCAGTTGTACTGTTAATAGAATGGGATGCTCTGGAGCAGCTGCACATGAGCTGAACATAAGCCAAATCATGCCTAATGCCACATGTCAGTTAAAGAGGAATAAAGCCCCCAAGCTCAGCACTGGGCTGTGGAGCAGTGGAACTGTGTTCTCTGGAGTGATGGAGCTCTATCCAGTACCCCTGCAGTGAAAGAACTAATGTTCCTGCAGAATGAAACAAACTACTTATTAAATCCCTTCATTTCAGAAGAAACATGACACCAGGTGTCCACAAACATTTGGACATAGTATGTCACCCATTACTTGTTAGCTACATTAGCCTCATAATCATAATTAGAAGTCTTAGACCTGCCTATTCTCTCTGTGTATTATGTCAGAATGACTGTGTTGAATAAACATTTTCTACTTACCCCTGCCATCGGTGGTGTACCCTGGCCCAAGTGGGCACATCTTTTTGTACTGGACTGTGCCAGGCAGTGGACACAGCTCACATTGTGGCCCCCAGCCGCGGCCACCGTTGCAGCAGCACTCTGACTTGGTGACAGTGTTGCGGTTGGTGGAGCTCTGCTGGCACATGGTCTGTAGAACCTCAATGAAACAGAAACCCTGCCGATTATCTGAGGATGGAGAGAGGAGAGGGACAAAGGTTAGAGTCTAACAGAGGTCTAAGACTGGGGTACAAACGTGGGTCCCACTGCATCTTGATAGTCCCCAATAGGTTATGTACAGATGCTCATATGTTAAAAGCAGTTGAGTCTCAACAGTTAGGATTAAGTTTTAGGTTTAGAAATATATGATCTATTGCACTGCATTAATATTTAGATGAAAGTTAGAGAAAGACTGGGTACTACTTGCCAAATAAATGGGAACATTTGATTGTGAATACATGCTTATGCCATGCTTCTGTCTAGTTCCTTTACTTGGTTTATTTTGGTTTATATCTTGTCTGTTTGGTTTCTTTGGTTTAGTCTCCACTCTGATCACTTTTTTTTTTCATTTTGGTTCATTGTTGCCTTGTCCCTTTGCTTTGTTAATAAACACCCTTTTCCTGCTATTACATCTGCCTCCTGCTGCCCAATCATGAGAGCTTACACACATGTGGTCACAAAAAGTGGGCTTATTTGTTCTTTACAAAGATTATATCATGATCACCCCTAGTGTGAGACTCCTAGCACTAAACTTACTGACCTCTGTCAATCATTGACTTTGCTTAATAAACTTCTTGTTGATATATTTCTCTGTCTTTTTCTCTCAGCTTGGTCTCTCTATGTGTGTGTTCAGCCCAGATCAGACATTTCTAACCCATTTAATGAACGTCAAACTAGAAGATATTTTTGGCTCATCTATTAATAAATATCTCTCTCGAGAATTGATCTCCACTTTTAAAACAGATTGTATTCCTTTTATTAGAATGGCATTATTGATGTTCTACTCTACAGATCTGATCATCTTTCCAGATACAACTACTCATCTGTGCTTTTTTTAGATTCTCAATTTCCTACAAATGAAACCTTTAGGGGGGAACTTTAGAGCAATTTAATGCATAAACAGGAATTAATTATTGATTATTGCTTTTAAAACCTTTGAACTGAAGTGTATATGGAACCAGAAAAGTGCATATCCACGTAGCAGTTGCAAGGCTTTTGTTATATAGGCAATAGGGTAAAAGTGAGGTGGTTGCTTTGGTGTTGCTATGCAGCTTCTGTGGCTTTACAGTTGGCAACAGTTGTGTTACTATGCAGTCACTATGGTGTGGCTTGGTGGTTGCTCTGGTACCCCAGGTGATTGCTATGATGTTGTTATTGATTGCTATGGTGTTAATACATAGTTGCTGTGGTATCCCATGTGGTTGCTATGATGTTGCTAAGAGGTTGCTAGTTGGGTGCTATTGTGTTGCAATACCATCGTATTTAACATGTTTGCTCTGGTGGTGCATTATGGTTGCTCAGTCTCAGGTGGTTGCTCAGGTGGTTGCTACCCAAGAATTGGTTGCTGTGGTACCCCATGTGGTTGATTGGGTTTAATAGTGTATTTGTACCTTCATGACATTAGAATGGAGCACAAAAGTTTGCATCTCATTCATGAGAAGAATTTGTCCAAATTAACTGGGACCGTATGTCCAATCAAAAAGATCTATGCAAGCCCAAGCAACTATAGTTTACATTTTGCAGATAGCAAGATAATGTTCTGTGTCTCTGTTCAATTCGGTGTCTGATAGATATTGATGTTCTGGGTGGGTTGGGGTGGGCTGTATTTGTGAGTTGTGTCTTTAAGAGGTCACACAATTAAGAATCACCATATGCTGCCATGTGCCCAGCCTCATGTGTATGTGTGAGTGCATGGCGTGCGTGTGTGTGTGTGTGTGTGTGTGTGTGTGTGTGTGTGTGTGTGTGTGTGTGTGTGTGTGTGTGTGTGTGTGTGTTATAGTGAAGCATATGCGCAGCTCTGCATGAGTGAAGGTGGTCCAAGTTCTTCAGCTGTGTCCTGCAGTCTGCTGTCTCTTACCGATGCACTCAGTGCCAGTGGAGCTCGGCTCGAACCCTTCGTTGCACTCGCAGCGGTAACTGCCTATGGTGTTCAAACAGCGGCCGTTCTTACACACACCCGGCTTAGTGCGGCACTCGTTCAGGTCTGCCAAAAGAGATGTGCAGAGGAGGAGTGTGAGGAAGGGAGGGAGAGAGTGCAAAAGAAAGCAGAGAGTGGGTGAGGGAGTGAAATATCGAAAGAAGTGAGAAAAAGCAAAGAAAGAAAGCAAGAAAAGAAGAGAACAAATGGAAACCAGGAATTAGAGGGAGTGAAAAAAGAGACAAAGCAACAGAGATAGCAAGAGAATGATGACAGAAAGAAAAAAGGCAGAGCGAGCAGGGGAGGAAAAATAGAAAGTAAGTAGGTGTGTGAAAGAAGAGAGGGATAGGCACAAGGAATGAGTGACAGACAAGGGTGAAGGAGCGAGAGATACAAAGCAATAAATCTTAGTGAAATAACTTTAGATTGCATAACAAGACAGAGCTATTAATAGGCCTCACATTAACTGTTCTCTCCAGAGCTGCTTTAAACACCACTGAATAGTGTTTGTTTCATAAATACTGCTGTAAGTGACATTGCTTTTTCTACTTTCAGGACACACACACAGACACACACTCACCCATGCAGCCCTCGCCATCAGGCCGCCGGGTCATGCCAGGTGGACAGATACACATGAAGGTGCCGATAAGATTTTTACAGGCCATTGCTCGACTGGCACAGTCATCTAATCCCTCCGCACACTCGTCCTGATCTACAGGGTGAAAGAGAAAGAGAGACAAATTATCCCTTTATATTTATAATACAAATAAAATGATAATAGAACACAGAGAAATTAGTATTCAGACATTCTCATATTATAAGCTGTATGGCCTGTTTTTTCTCACCTCGGCACATCCTCTGGTCGTCTCTCAGCACGTAACCTGCAGGACACATACACTCATACGAGCCGAAGGTGTTCACGCAGCGGAAAGCACAGAGCAGAGGATTCAGTGCACACTCATTGATATCTGAGAGAAAGAAAGACATAAAAAACACCATCAGACTCACATTTTCATCTTCCATAGTCACTAATAGAACCTCAGTTCATATACTTTTGAATGCTGAAATGCTCTGAGTTTACTACATTAAAGTGTGGGGCCACATGCATTTACTAAAAACCCTGAAAGAACCTTTATTAAGAGTGCCAGCAGTCAAACGGCTGTGATTCAACTGCACTGAATGTGGAATGTTAGGATCAGTTATGGAGAATACACTCATTTGTTTCCCAATTAAAATTCATGTCCTATATTAACCCTTTTATCAGATGTTTTCATAGTCTGACATGTTTGTTCACCAAAATGTATTGGAGATAAAAGGAGATATAAGTACTCCTTTTAGGAGATACAAGTACTTTTATTTGAGATGTAAAAAGTAAGAGGAAAACAATGTATTTGACACTGATTTGAATTAAAAATATTTGTGCTTTTTGCTTATAAGGACTAAAAAACATTTTGATCTCAGGCATCCGGTTGGAAACTGATCATCTGGAATATTTTTGATCTGAAAATCATTTTGAGGAGTTATTTGTAATGATTAACAAGAATATTTATAATAATAAAATCTTCAAAATACTTGACAGTAGTCCAAATCAAATATAAAAAACAATCTGAATTATTATTTTTGTTATTTATGTATGTAACAGTGTTATCCCTTTCAGGCTTTTATTCTGAAATTTGAACATTATATGAGCAAAGAAAGAAAGAAAGAAAGAGCCCCTTCCTTCTCATTTTCCTCTGTAACCCAATATCTTGATTAGTGATGTCGTTATCCCTGCCCCCTCTCACTGATCAGTCAAGAGTCAGCATGCAGGTTGAGCATGTACATAGAGCATGGACAGAGCAGTAAACATGCACCGAAAGGCTCCTTTGGTATTTTTGGTCAATTTTAAAGTCAAAGAATGAATTATTGAATAGTTTACTAAAATATCACTATAGAAGTTAATCTTTGTTAGAGATTAGCACACCTTCACAGGTCATCATGGGTCCAGGTTCAAATCCCTCCTGACAGGAGCATTCGAATCCCCCCACCACATTAGTGCAGGTTCCATTTCCACATGGGTTCCCAATCGAACATTCATCTGTATCTGAGAGTGAGAAAACAGAAAGAAGCTCAAAACAAGCCTAAATATATATACACTTCAACTGTGAGAGACAGAAGAAAAAAAATCTAGAAATCATATCAAATATCATATTAAAATCATATTAAATACATATAAAAATAGAACTTAATATTTAGTCAGACTTTTCCTTTAGATCTTGACCAAGTTTCCACACACTGCAGCAGGTATCTTGGCCCACTCTTCCATACAGATCTTCTCCAGATCTTTCAGGTTTTGGGACTGTCACTGGTTAACATTGGCTAGGCCAATCCAGGACCTTGAAATGCTTCTTATGGAGCTATTGCTTAGTTGCCCTAGCTGTGTGTATTGGGTTATTATCATCCAGCCATGACCCATCTTCAATGCTCTTTCTGAGGGAAGGTTGTTGTCCAAAATTTTGCAATACATGGCCCCATCCATCCTCCCTACAATATGGTGCAGTCATCCTGTCCCCTTTGCAGAAATGCACCCCCAAAGTATGATGTGTCCACTCCCATGCTTCATGGTTGAGATCGTGCTCTTGGGGTTGTACACATACACATATATGTATATAAATAATGTGTGTGGAGTGTGTGTGAACTTACCCACACAGTTGACCCCCGTGTAGTCCAAATTGTAGCCAAATGGACATTCACAGCGGAAGGAGCCATCAGTGTTTATGCACATTCCATTTGCACAGATGCCAGGGTTATCCAGACACTCGTTCATATCTGTACAATAGAGAGAGAGAGAGAGAGAGAGAGAGATTCATCCAACTGAACACTGTGGGGCTCACAAAGGTCACCCTCAAGTGGTCAATAAGTCAAAGACCTGCTTTTGTTTCAGGTGTTGTTTAAGCATGCTTCATCTATGTTTGCATGTGTGTATCTATCTGCAGCATTTTTGAATGACATGTATTTCTGAATGTGCACTGTGAATGATTCTCACCCTCTCGACCCTCTCCTGGTCCAGGTAGGGTTCCATGACCGTAGGGACAAAGCGCATTAAACCCAGCTGCAGAAGGACAGGAGGACAAAAGTTGAGGATACAAACATCACATTTCAGAGCAAGTATTTGAACAAAGTATGTACTGTTGGCAAATAGCAAACACTGAATGATTCATGGTAGATACTGAGTAATTCATACTGGATACTGAATATTTCATAGTGGAAACTGAGTAACATACTGGATACAAAATAATTCATAGTGGATACTAAGTAACTCATACTGCATACTGAATAATTCATAGTGGATACTGAATAAATCAGTGTAATTTAGCATAATAAAAAAAATACATTCTCATTTCAGTAATGTGTGTGTGTGTGTGTGTGTGTGTGTGTGTGTGTGTGTGTGTGTGTGTGTGTGTCTGAGTGCATGCTGGCATGCATGTGAGTGTGTCTACTGACTATCTTACCCTCATTCTCACGGGGGCAGAGTTCACAAGGGTCACCCCATCCCTCGCCCGGCATCTTACTGCAGCAGCACTTGGCCTTGGTGGTGTTCAGGGCTTTGGGTACAGAGCATTTTCCAGCCTCGAAGCGTGTGAAACAGAAACTCTCCCGTGTGTCTTAGAGGAGAAAAACAACAACTTGACTTACATTCACTCAACTCTCAAACTCAACAGCTGTCAGTATCAGTTATATGACACAATAGAGTATTAACTGTGTCTGTATCAGTGTAACTGTGAGTTGGGAACAGTGGGAGGAACTCACCAAAGCAGCGGCGGCCATTATCAGACAGAACAAAACCAGGTTGACAGATACACTGGAAACTCCCTGGGGTGTTAATGCAGGTGCCAAACTGACAGATGTTGGGTTCAACATCACAGTCATCAATGTCTGAGAAAAGAGTGAGAGAAAGAGAGAGAGAAGGGTCTCTGTGTTACAGGTCCACATGCTGAAGGTAAAGGTTAGAAACATGGCCCTAAGGAACTCACTAACAGATGGACCAGGTCACTGTGGGACGAGTACAAAGGAGATGGTCAGAGGTAATGTGCATGTGTGAGGATGTGAGCGCGAGTATGTGATTTGGTGCATTTTCAGGAAAAAAATGTCTTGCTTTTGTACAGAAACCACAAAACTGCTCTATCATCGTTATGAAACATGTACGGGGTTATGTATATGTAGCACTGTTAAATGTTTTAGGTGCCTAAACATTAGGAACATTAGAATGAAATGCTTCTTATTTGGGCAGTCAGCCAATAGTCTTATTCGCTTCATCCTGAATAGGGGCACAACAGATCTAGAACCTAGCTGGAATCAATGCAGGAAAACCAGGGTGCCAATCCATTGCAGAGTACAACACACACACACACACACACACACACACACACACACACACACACACACTCCTAGGGGGCAATTTAGCAGGACCAATTCACCTAATATGTGCATCTTTGGGAGGCAGGAGGAAACTGGATAACCCAAAGGGAACACGTGGACACAGGGAGAACTCACAAAACTCCTCATAGACACGAACATAGACATGAACCCACAACTCTAGGCCTCTGGGGCTGTGTGAAATCTTATTGTATTTATTTATTCAGTAAAACACAAATATTAGAATAAATACAAATAACATTCATACTGAAAGTGGAGGTTTTATTAAAACATCTCCAAAACTCTCCTTATGGGAGACTAGTATCATTTATAGTTACCATCCTCCGCCTGGTTTGGTAAATCAGTATTTAACTATGTTAAATCAGTTGAACTGGTGATGGAATTGAACACATTCACATGTGTACATTGGAGTAGCTGTGGCCTGGTGGTTAGGGAACCAACCTTGTGACTGGAAGGTTGCAGGTTCGAATTCCTGAACTGGTAGGACATGACTAAAGTGCCCTGGGCACTGGGGATAGGGCTGCCCACTGCTCCAGGCATGTATGCTCAGTATTGTGTGAATTCACTTGTGTGTATGTGTGTATCACTCTGTGAGGATGAGTTAAGGATTAATTCCCAATGTGTTCAGGAGAATTTGGAACCAAGCTCACAAAATGTCAACTACTAAACTACTTTTTATTGTTTTCATGTTTACCTGCATCTGTTCTAAAGAGGGTTTTTATAATAAAGACATTATTATTGCTGAGAGAAATGGGTTTCAATAATGTGCTTATATGCCTAAATCTTTTCCACAGTACTGTACATACTAGTATATACCAACACTCATAAGTCATCCATAGCTATCTGCAGAGAATTGTACGTTGCATCAACTGCTAAAGATAGTTTGTTCTTTGTGTAATGCAACTCACCTATACACTGGTCATTCTGCACAGCGTAGCCTGGGGGACAGATACAGCGGAAGGAGCCCACCAGATTCTGACATGTACCAGGAGAGCAGGTACCAGGGAATGTCACACACTCATTTACATCTTGAATAAAAATAAGAGCAGATTATTAGTGCCTAAACACATCTTCCCACTGTGTGGGAGAAGATCAGTTCAAATTATTCACATTGAAAAGTCGCAAGTCTTACCCGCGCAGTTCTTATTATCAGGGGTGAGCTCATAGCCCTCATGGCACAGACACTGGAAAGAGCCCAGGCTGTTGATGCACTGACCATGCCTGCAAACCTGAGCAGACAGCATAGTGCACTCATCCACATCTACAAACACACACACACACACACACACACACACACACACACACACACACACACCCACACACACACACACCCACACACACACACACACACAGAGAGAGCAAAGTGAGACACTGACATGCAACAATCAAGAGAACACAGTGTCACTGGTGTGAAGTACCACTCTTCTGCATTCTGCAAGGCTAAAGGCTACTTAAGTTCTAATAGTTCCTTATAAAAAATCTTCAGAGTGATAAATGTGAGTGAAAGAGTGTTTAATGAGGTGGAAAACAGACTAATGTTCTGAGGTATTATAAGTGGTTGAGGCCAGGGGTATAGCCCCATAAAATATCATAATATATTTTTCTAGGATAATATAATTATTTTTGGATGGGCGATTCATTCAAATATGATATTTTAAGACATGTTTTTGCACTTATATGCAATATGGACATTACTTTCATACTTTCATAATTGACTTTTTTCTCCCCTAACTGTCTAGTGTATAAATGAGACTCTGTAGCACACAATGTATGACTAATCAAAGTTCAAACCATTACTACTAACAGGGGAAAAGCAGACTCATACTTGAATTGAAAATGTCAAATATTCATTAATACAGAAAAAAGATTTAAACAAATAATAATTAATTGATCATTATCTGTTTCAAACCAAGGCTTATGTAAGCATCAGGTGTTATGAGTCCAAATCAGGAAAGGACATTAAGACTCACCCATGCAGTCATTGTTGTGCGTGAGCTCAAAACCAGGGAAGCAGAGACAGTTATAGGAGCCCACAGTGTTCTTGCACGTTCCGTTACCACAGGGCTGCCTCTCACACTCATCAATATCTGTCAGAGAGAGGGAGAGAAGCAGAGTGATAACTATACAAGATGCACAGTATACACTCAGTTTGAAGTAAATACTCAACACAATAATTCATCAATGTAAATAATCAATCTAGTAGGTTTTGTAAGACTATATAATGAAGCATAATTGACATAAAATACATGAAATTAGAAAAAAAAATACTGAAAACACAATATAAAATACAGATTATTGAAAGATACAAAATTCTAATATACTAATATATTATTTGTATTCACAATCTTGAAATATGTCACTTTAAATGCGATTAAAATAAAACATCACCGTTTATCTCCACTGACCATCCCAAATTATCATCTATACAAATTTCTTTGTTTTTGACAATTTTTTTGACAAAATGTAAATGAATAACAAACTCTGATTTACATTGTTTTATATATTTTATATTACAAAACAAAATAAAATATATTAAATGTATATTGTAATAAATAAACATTTCAAGGGAAAAGATTAATGTATGTGTGTGTTAGTTTTTCACACAAACTCACCCATGCACATGGTCTGATCAGCTGTGGCCTTAAAGCCATTGTGGCAAAGACAGCGGTAGCTGCCCTGCATGTCGATACACTCTCCATGGCTGCACACGTTGGGTTTTTCTTTACATTCATTACGATCTGCGATAAAAAGTCACACCATCAATATTCAGTCCACAGCACAGCAAGAAGTCACCTTTAATAAACTCCAGTGGGCTGTATGAGGATCCATATTTTGGTTCTTCACATTCAGAGTTACATATTGGTAAGTAAATGAATGAAAAAAAATCATAACAGTTACTGATTAATTTAGAGTAGTTCAGTAATTTGACAGATTAACAGAATAGTAAGAGGCCAGTTTGGTTCTACAGTTTAAACGTCTCAGGAGCATGTCTGTTTCACCCTGCCTGTGTTTGCGGTGGTATGTCCTGGCCAGTTTTCTAAAGCAGGACTCACCCACGCAGGCTCCACTTGGGGAGAGCTTAAAGCCAGGAGAACACTCGCAGCGGTAGCTCCCAGGAATGTTGATGCAGTTGGCATTACGCTGACACAGGTTATCCCCACTGTTACACTCATCGATATCTGGAAGAAGAAAGAGGACCAACAAAAGAAAGAAAAAGAAAGAATGAGAGAGGTGTAATCAGTCAACACAGCTGTAAATGTCCAGTAGAAAAGCAGTGAGAGGTAATGGATCAGCAGAGGAGCTCGGAGCAGTGTGTGCGTAAACAACAAATTAAAGAGATGTAACTGTCACTGCACACTCTGATAAGACCAGGGTGTGTGTGTGTGTGTGTGTGTGTGTGTGTGTGTGTGTGTGTGTGTGTGTGTGTGTGTGCGTGTGTGTTTGTGTGTGTGTGTGTGTGTGTGTGTGTGTGTGTGTGTGAGTGTGTGTGTGTGTGTGTGTGTGTGTGCGTGTGTGTGTGTGTGTGTGTGTGTGTGTGTGTACCTAGCTTTAGTGTTTGCTTTAGTGAGTTTGAATCTGTTTGTCACATCATGCTTCATTCATTATTCTGAATGAAAATGAGTTATGATTTCACTTAGGTTGTTTGCTTCTATTTATTTATTGCTTGTTTGCTTTGTTAGAAATGTTTTTTTGTTTGTTTGTTTTTTTGTTCTTTAGGAAGATTTAAAGACTTTGTTCATTAATGCTGCAGTCTAACTCAGCTACTTCATTTAAATGCCCAACACCTGAATGCTTATTTCCCAAAATCCCTTCCTTTTCTCCTTTCTAATCTCTCTCTTCCATGTCCTAAACCACTCCTGCTGTCTGAACGATGTTGGTCCAAACATGTTCATGGTTGGGTGCTGCTGCCTACCAGTCTTCTAGCCTCAGCATGTGTAAATCTAACAATGTTTTCCAAAATCCTCCTAACCCCTTTTTTCTTTCCTTTTCTACACCATTTCCATGTACTGAGATACCCTGTAATGACTTATCTGTCCTGATGCTGCCTAACCCAGCTACCTAGCCTGCTACCTACCGTCATTATTTTTGATGCACACTGACTTTAATATGGACAGGTTTTTTATAGTCTCAATAGTCGTCTCAGCAGTACAGAATAAAGTAACCACTGCGGCCGGCCTGTTGAGTTATACAGGTTGGGTGAGCAAAAACATAACAGCTTTTCACTCAATTAGATAATGAGAGTGAGTGGTGTGTGCTATTAATTTGTGTGTGTGTGTGTGTGTGTGTGTGTGTGTGTGTGTGTGTGTGTGTGTGTGTGTGTGTGTGTGTGTGTGTTGTACCTTCACAGATGAGCAGGATGTTGTTGTAACTGAAACCCATAGGACACTCGCAGCGGAAGCTGCCGATCTGATTGATGCATGCTCCGTTGGCGCAGATCCCTGGGATCTCCCGGCACTCATCGATATCTGAATCATCACACACATGGACACACATACTCATAGTAGTACGCAGAGAGTTCAGTTTACATACCATTAAAACTGTGTGTGAAGGAAGTTGGTGCCTGTATAGTTGTGTATCGTGGATAGCCGTGGAGAGATGAATAGCTTACCGATGGGCTTTCCAGTGTGAATGTCAATGATGAAGCCTGGAGCCTGATTACCACAAAGAAGCTGATACTCAGCTACAGAAAACACACACAACCATTAGGATAACACACACACACACACACACACACACACAAACACACACACTGAAACCAGATTCATGCCTTTACATCACTGATGGTTGGAGCTATAGAGAAGTATGTTTGAGTATGTTTATAGAGAATGTTTGTGGACGCCCCTTCTAAGTAATCTTTAATATCTCCAACCATCCCACAAAGTTTCTGCAGTTTAGAAGGTAGCCTAAAATGCAGCTACCCCCGCGAACTATCTCCACACTGACTGATCAGGGAGCAAAGTTTTAAAAGCTGCATGTACACAAACTACAAATACCTTCTGTTCCAAGAACGGGTCACATATTGACGTATTGAGCCTCATTGGGCTAATAAATGCTTGGGCCCTTGTTGGGCTATATTTTGTACTGTGTATTGTATAGAGACACTCACAGGTAGCAGGAGTGGGACAGGCTTCACAGGGCTTGTTCCAGGCTTTTCCCACATTATAAGCACAGCAGCACATTTTCTTGGTCATGTTGAAGGACAATTCATTCTCACATGTGTCATTGAAGTTCCGGTAGCATACACTCTTCCTCATGTCTGGAATTATAATAATAATAATAATAAAAGTAATAAAAATTAATAAAAGTTTATCCATTGCTTTAACATGCAGATGTAAATGGTAGAGATTAGAAAGCAATCTCTAAGATGTGTTGATTTGTGAGGCAAAGAAACTTTCTTCTGAAGCTTTTGAGTTACAGGCTTTACTGCTGTATCCTAATAGGTCTGAATAGTCTGGGTGTAGTTGTAAAATTTTCCAGTAGGCTGTAGATATACTGTAGATGAGTGTTACCCATGCAGTTGTTTCCTCCGTTGACTTGCATGTATTCTGGGGGGCAGACACAGGTGTAGTTGCCCAGGGTGTTGTAGCAAGTTCCTGGGCCACAGATGCCAATATGGGCTGTGCACTCATCAATATCTGGAGGGGAGAAATCACATTCAGTCTGGTCAATGTCATAACAAAGGTGGTTTAACCTGTTTACACCTCAAATAACCAAAAAACACAAAAATGTCTGATATGTTTTTGTCATTATTTGAAATCAAAATAAAAAGTGAGTTCACATTTTCAGTGAATAGAATGGCATTACACAGGTTAAATCTTAAAGACCATCTAAGGGTTAGCTCTTAAGGATTAATTGTCCTCAGTGGCACAACAATAACAAAAAAAAACACACTAACAAATGGGGAACAATGAAAAAAACTAGATTAAATATTGAGAATGTACATTCAGTCCTCTTCATCCTTCATCCTGTGCAATGTTTCAGTTTGGGGGGGCATCTGCTCTAATTTAATGGAATGTCATTTCAGAGGTCGATGGGCCTGTTTGGCCGGACTTGTCTCACCTTCACAGATGCGCGTTTCCTCATTCAGATAATATCCTGCTGGACACTCGCACTGAAAACTGCCAAAAGTGTTCACACAGTTACCACCCTGGCACAGACCTGGCAACTCCTGACATTCATCAATATCTGAGAAAGAGAGAGAGAGAGAGAGACAGAGAGAGAGAGAGAGAGAGAGAGAGAGAGAGAGAGAGAGAGAGAGAGAGATGGATTGTTAATGCACACATTGGAGCATAAACAGCAAACTAATTAGCTATAACAACAATTCCAGCCATGACAAGGGTAGTGCATGTACACACACACACACACACACACACACACACACACACACACACACACACACACACACACACACACTAATATGTCAAGGACAGTACGGATGCACAAACAAACTCATACACACACACACACACACACACAAACACAGAGCAGAGAACACACTGCCAGAACACACTTACCCTCCAGGATGACTGTGATGGGGTTGGGTCTGAAGCCCTCTCCTCCAGGACACAGAGTTTTATACTCAGCTATAAAAGAGAACATTGCTGATATGATAAATGTTTAAACATTTAATTCCTACTGTGGTAAAACAAGGTCGGTGACATACTGCACTAATCCATTTAAAAAGATCTGATTATGCTCTATGCAGTTGGTCAGGATTCTTTAATGCATCAAACCTAAGGTTACCCTAGACCCTATTACTATTATCATTAACAATAATACACAAAACATTATAAGCACATTTTGTCCCACAGGTCTGTTTTAGTGTTTGTGAAATTGATGGTAAATGAGGCAGTAATGTAGTTAAGTAAATAAACAACTGAAGTGTAGGTCTGTGTTGGTCTATGCACTGGATAAAGGGACTAAGTACTGATTATGTATACAATACAGTGAAAAAAAAAAACAAATATTCTTCTTTATTTCATCATTTTCAGCTCATAGCCAGCAGATACATATGTCTTTAATACATTAGTCACAGCTGGTTAGTACTGTGTTTCAGTTCATAAACACAGTGTTAGTGCGTGAGGGGGTGATATATAGAACATACTGGAGTTCACAGGGGGGCAGAGTTCACATGGGTTCCCCCAGGCTCCGCCCAGAGAGCAGCAGCAGGATGCCCGGGTCACTCCCACTCCAATTTCAGCGCTACAGGAAATTCCACCATCACCACGATCCAGTGTGTCCAGGAAACAGTTGCCCACTCGGGTGTCTGCAAGGAGAGAGAGAGAGAGAGAGAGAGAGAGAGAGAGAGAGAGAGAGAGAGAGAGAGAGAGATTCAGTCCCTACATTTACCTGTACGTGACTGGCAGTAAAGACTGTAAACAGTTGAAAACTCACCCCATGTTTTTTAAAGTAATGCATTTAACAGTTTCCAGACTTATACAAATATTGAGTATCAGAACATGTAAGAGTAGAAAAGAGTCTGGACAAACTCTACTCTAACTCTGGAGTCCTCACTGGCCACTAACCATTTGTGTCTAGTCTGTAGCCCCACCCTCTCGTTTTTACCCCCAGGTGTTTCTTGTTCATGTTCTGTGTTTATGACCCACTGTTGTTTGTAATCTGGCCTGTGCTGTCTGCTTCATGATCCACACACACTCACCCACACAGCCCACTCCTGTGGGATTGAGCTCAAAGTCTGCAGGACAATTGCACAGGTAGCTGCCTGGCATGTTCACACACAGACCATTAATGCAGTTCACCGGGTCAACACACTCGTTGAAGTCTGACAAAAAGAGAGCAATGCACAAATTCAATTATGACACTAAATGAGCAACAACAATGAAAGGCTTAATGAGAGCATTTGACAAGACCAATTAGATGCAACTTAATATGAATGTACTAGTGTATCTCAAAAAAGTAATTTGTGCTCATTCCTAACCATAATTTCATTAAAGAATGTAAACTGTCATATTTTATATTCCTTACACTTAAGTGACTTTTCAAGCCTTTTTTTGTTACTGTTGATCAATATGCTTTATAGATCATGAAAACCAGAAAACCAGAATCCATTTGAATACATTACTAATCACAATATCAACTTTTAAACAAAAAGCTTGAAATATGTCACTTTAAATGTAATAAATATAAAACATATTAAAGTTTAATTTTTAAATTAAATTATCAAAAACTCGTCACAGTGTTCTAATTTTTGAGATGCACTAGTATAAAAGATTTTGTTACAAAAAGCTCTAAATTAAATTTATTATAGAAATACACAAACCACCTGCTCCTGACATTTATACTTGCATTAATTATAATATTATAATCATTTATCAGGATCAGATTGAATTTTTATTTCTCTGAGAATCAGTACTGATATTTTTGGTAGGTTTACAATGCATATACACCATTTTGCAATTAAACTTTTCAGATAAATAATAATGAAAGATTTAAAATGTATACTTTATTATATCAAATATACATTTTACCAAATGTTATGGTAATCAGTTCTTATCAGTTGTATTTTTGGAGCCAAAATTCCAAAATCAGTGCGCTCAAATTACCAGTAATGCCCACTTATATGCACAGACCAGCACTCCTCTTACCTGTGCAGTTTCCTCCACTGCGGTCCAGTTCGTAGCCATCATCACACACACACCGGAACATCCCAGGCAGATTCTGACACGTTCCAAACACACAAATGTTCTGGAAGTTGCACTCATCAATGTCTGTTTGTGAATAAAGACAAAGAAAGATTCTAACAAGACCTAGAAATATGTATACAGTGCCTAGCTTTATACCTATTATTTTACATTACAACCTGTATTTAATGTATTTTTTTTTTAATGAATTAAAAATATTCTAAGTTGGTGAAGTGGTCTAAGTTTCAGCAGCAGGGACTGAGAGGTGAAGATGGACAGTGATAAATCCAGGTATATTCCTGAGCAAAACCTGTTTTGGTCTGTCAGTGATTTGAGCCAGAGAGAGGTTCACTGTCCGACAGGATAATAACCCAAAGTATACTGTTGTAGTAACACTCGAGTGGTTTAATGTGAAATGTGTAACTGTATTGGAATGGCCTTGTCAGGAGAATCTGTGTTTACAATTGCAGATGTTCTCCAGCAGAAACCATCTTACTTAAAGGAGCAGGAGCAGTTTTGTCTTGAGGAATCGGCAAAAATCCCAGTGACAAAATGTGGGAAGCTCATAGAGACGTATCCAAACATCTGTAACTGCCAGAAAAGAGGATTCTACAAAGTCCTGACTTTAGAATAGTTATGCACACTGAAGTTTTCTGTTATTTTATAGTATTTGTTGTTTGCATCACAATAAACAAAAAAGTAAAAACTATTTTTTTACATTTATAAAATAACAATGAATTTGTTTGGCTGCGTACCTTGACAGGCCTTGCTGTCTTCAGTAGGAGTGAAACCCATCTCACACTCGCAGCGATAGCCCCCAGGTGTGTTCAGACACTGACCGTTCTCACACAGGTTCACATTCTCTGCACACTCATCCATGTCTAATAAAGGAAAATAGGTAAAATCAACATATTATGAATATACATAATATTATATAATAATATATGCATTTGTAAAAACACAAAAATTGATGCCATACTACAGTACTACCAAATAAGAAGCAATACAAAGCTTTATTAATAATCATAAACATGTAAATCCCAAATAATAAAGTTATCTCTCTGTAAAAGTGTGCTGGTGCACCTGAACATGAGAAGCCATCTCCATTGAAGCCCTCTTTGCAGGCACAGCGATAGGATCCCGGGGTGTTTACACAGTTAGCATTTGGGTTGCAGTTGTGGTCCTCTGTGGAGCACTCATCAAGATCTGGACAAACAGAGCATGAGGTCAGACTAAAGCCATTGTAGATTCAAATATGTTGTTATGTCTGCGCTGCTGAGCAGTGATAATAATAACTAATAAATTACTAATAAATAACAATATATGGGTCCCATGCAGTGTTACTCACCCACACATTTGATGCCATCTCCCACCCATCCATCTCTGCAACGGCATTTGAAGCTCCCAGGAACATTGACGCAGGCAGCATGCATGTCACAGTTATGAGCTCCAATCTCACACTCATCAACATCTAAACAAAACAGAAATATGGTATCACTCAGCAAAGATGTTTTGTTCAAACTCAGGGGTTGTTCAATCCCAGTGGTTATTGTAAAATTTGCAAAACCAGTGAAACCCTTTAATCTCTTAATTAATCCCAGGATGTAAAGCTTCATAGACTCTAAAATAGAACCCTGTGATATTCCAAAAATGTGGTAAACTGAATATTTTTTACTTTAATATTACTACCTGAGTCATTCACCTAGGGTTTAAGAGGTGAAAAAGAGAAGCTCAAGGGAGTGTGAAAAGGGAACATCTGAACTTCTTTTCACTATTGTCTATTTAGAAGTCTCCTCTAGCTTGTGCAGTACTTTTTAAACCAAGTGTTAAAGTCAGTGGTACAGTTCCAGTAAAGTTTGGTAGTTGCCATACTCAAACATATCCACTCTGAGTTTAATAGGCAGCTATCAAAGTACCAAACATTTGTGCTAAGAACCCACCATTAAAAGCAGGTCCATCTTCTGAATTCTACCATCAAAAATCCCTTCACTTGAGTAACTCATGTTGTTTGAGACTGAAGTATGTACTGCGTCATTTTAAGAATGACATATTGTGGACCGAAAAGGTTTGCTCCCTAAACCTGACCTTCAAATATTATTATTTTTAAATGTGCTAAAGGATGCCATTGCTCACACACCAACATTCAAGTGGGCAGACATACACACATACAAACACAACACACACCTGTACAGCCAGTAGAGCCCTTCTTTACAAAATAGCCCAGCTGGCAGTGACAGATGAAGGAGCCCTTGGTGTTCTCACAGTCGCCATGGAGGCAGATGTTGGGGTTCAGATCACACTCGTTGACATCTGGAGAATCACACACAAACACAGATGAGCTTGTCACAGCATGTGAGATGGAGCAGGTGTATGTGTGTGAGGGTGTGTAAGGACAGGAGTGTCTTCTGACCTATGCAGGTGCGCATGTCCATGGTGGCCATGAAGCCATCAAAGCAGAGGCAGCGGTACTCTCCTGGAATGTTGGTGCACTGACCACCATCACAGATATTAGGAGTGTCTTCACACTCATCAATATCTGAGAAGACAAAACACAAATAAGTATACATACACTATGTAAATCATATATGGGACATTATAACATGTAAACACTGAAACACTTACAGGGTACTATAAGAGACTCATTATATATATAAAGTATATATTTTACATAAATATATTCTATTCTTACATTTAGAAACACTACACTACATATATATATATATATGGTCTATATAGGGTATTATATGTGGTGTATACATGTATATAATATATAATACACATTAGGTATGATGAGGCAATGAATGGGAACTTGACGAGTTTGGGTTCGAGTTCTTGGCGGCTTCTTCGGATAGAAAGGTGGAGCTGGGGTGGTGGTGGGTGTAAATTTTCATCACAAAGAGGTGAGTGGTTGAGGTCAGATTTTATTGGGAGCGTTATGGTGGAACTAGAGGAGGAACTAGAACTATAAAGAACAACTCTATTCATGATTCTGTAGTACATAAAAATAAAGTAAGTGTGTGTGTGTGTGTGTGTGTGTGTGTGTGTGTGTGTGTGTGTGTGTGTGTGTGTGTGTGTGTGTGTGTGTGTGTACCAGCGCAAGTCCGGAGATCAGGCATGAGAGCGTATCCTTCACTGCAGCTGCACTCATAGCTGCCCTCGGAGTTGGTACAGTGTGTGTCACACCCTCCATTCATGATGGTGCACTCATCAATATCTAACATAACACACCAAATACATCACACAGGCTGCCACATTAACCCATATTAACACACAGTGACCATTAATGCAGGAACACAAATCTGCACAAATATATGAGTGGGTATAAATATCTGTTTCACATATATGCAAATTTCCCTTTGACCACAATAAACATATAACACTTACACTTATATGTAATATATAGAAAGGACATATAGATCCTGAATGTGAGTATGTTATTACATTTAAATGAAAAGTAAGTTAAATGTCATGTGTGTGTGTGTGTGTGTGTGTGTGTGTGTGTGTGTGTGTGTGTGTGTGTGTGTGTGTGTGTGTGTGTTGCTGCAGTCACTCACCCACGCAGCCTTGCCTGTCTGGTGTGACCTGGTAACCAGTGTTACATGAGCACTGATAGGAGCCAACCACATTCACACACTGGCCATTTTTACACAGGTTATTGCTCAGCTCACATTCATTCACATCTGCAAGAGAAGATAAAAGTGAAGAGAATAACACATTATTAATACAGCTTTGCTGTGGTTCTATTTAATAAAGAGTTCTAAATTTGTATTGTAATGTTGAGGATAAATGACAGCTGTAAAATTACAAATACGAATTGTCTTTGATAAAGACTGAGGTTTCATTTTTACCCCACTTACAGAGGTTAAAAATCCAACCTCTCTCAATGGCCTGTAGAAAAATACTGTAAAGCAATTATTGTAAAACAAATTTACACCACTTAAGTACTGTATGGTTTTGCACAGCCCACTCAGGTCTCTTCCTTTCTTTTTTCTGTACTTTTCCATTCTATATGCCACCTATCTTCTGTTCAATCAATAAAATCCAATGAAGCAGTGATCAAGAAAAAGGACGCTGTCCTGAATGTTTGAAAGTGCATGCGGTGCTTGTGGCTCTGTACCTTCACAGGATGATCCCCCAGGGCTGAGCTGGTGACCCCGTGGGCATTCACACTCATAACTGCCCTCTGTATTCAGACAGATTCCGCCACGACACAGCAGGGGGTCTCTCTCGCATTCATCAATGTCTGAGAGAGGAAGAGACGGACAGCCAGATGAATTTCAAACATAATAAACTTTTGTTGGAGTTGGAAGTTGGAAGTTGGAAGTTGGAGAACTCATGGCTAGACTGTGTGTAAAAAGGAATCCACTGCATATCTTTGTAAAGGCACCTCAGTTTGGGATATTAATTTGGGATAATTGTCTTTGATTTTTTAGATTTTTGTTGTTGCAAATGTTTAGTAAATATTAAATGTTTAATTTAATTTAGAATTTTAAAGGTTAATGCCTTTCAGTTAACCTAAACCTGTGTTTTGGTACAAAATGTTACAATTCCTTTGGGAAAGAGATGGATGATGTACCTTTAAAATTCTAAATTAAATTAAACATTTAATATTTATGCCATTTATGCCAGTATACAAATGAACTATACAAATGTATACAAATGAACTTCAGAGAGTATGTCCATCCAATAACACACATTGTACATTAGGGGGATCAGTAATAAGATAAGGTAAGAAGATTTAGTAATGCGCAGGCAGGGTAGAAAGCAGCAAGTCAGGGGCTTTACTGCTTTAGATGTTGCTGCTGCACCTGCTGGGCAATATATTGTAAATATCAATATATTGAGATAAATTTTGTTCAACCTACAGAAAAAGGCCCATTTCTTTATATCACATTGTTACCACAAAAATTGACAGGTTACCCTCTGTCTACATTTTAATTCCAAAAATTGTTATTTTGTGGGGAAATGGTTTGGTTTCTGGAGGATTACACTCTTACAGTCTTGTTCTAATTATGCCATCATGCCACACTCAAATGAAAATGGCCGATATACTCATTAGTGCCCTAAACCGTGAATAGGGATCAAAAGACACTATGAATGTAACAATAATCTTACATTTTAGTTAGTATATTCATAGTTTACTCTCTCTTTAAGGTTTGTTATCTACTGTTTAGTGTGCATTTGCACTATTTGTCCCCTGTAAAAAAAAACTACATTTACCCTTTAATTATTGCAAACAAATGATTCCAAACAAGCCCATTACAATAAAATAGAAAGCTGTGTGTAGTGTCCCTACACAGTGTGTGTGTGTGTGTGTGTGTGTGTGTGTGTGTGTGTGTGTGTGTGTGTGTGTGTGTGTGTGTGTGTGTGTGTGTGTCTTACCCATGCAGTTCTTCATCATCATGAAGCCACTCTCATAGCCGTCAAAGCACTCACACTCAAAGCTGCCAGGTGTGTTCACACAGGTTCCTTGACCACATAGGTCGGGAGAGATAGCACACTCATCGATGTCTGAGAAAGAGAGAGAGAGAGAGAGGGAGAGAGAGAAGGAGAGAGAGAGAGCGAGAGAGAGAGAGATAGAGAGAGAGAGAAAGAGAGAGAACAGTGTTAAACTATATATTGTGTTTTTTTAATCTTTTTAATGGTTAAATGCATCTTATTGGTGAAACTCATATATTATGTCAGGTGAATGTGTCAGTATTTGTTGTGCTGCCCACCTGTGCAATTTCTCTCCTCCATGGTCAGAGCAAAGCCATTGTTGCAGCGACACTTGAAGCTACCAATGGTGTTTCGGCAGGTGCCATGGGTGCACAGACCCTTAAACACTTTACACTCATTCACATCTACACAGAAAAGGTGGAGAAAGGAGAGTTCACACTGTTTAGTATCATATAATTTAATATATAATATTAATATTTTACTCCAAAAAATGCATGAGGCCACACTTTATATATACATATATATTACACATTAAACAATACATTACAACATTTTAAAATACCCCTTTAATTAGTAATTAATTAATTCAAACAAACAATCCCATAAAACATAGTTAATGTTATTAAGAAAAATTGCAGTACACTATAAATATAATAATATTACATTTAACTTTTTTATAACTGCAGATGTATATCTTTGCAGAAATTATTGATTGTTGTGTACCTTTGTAGAAGGGCCTGCCAGTAAGAATGTCCCCCCGGTTGGCAAATCCAGGCCCCCTTGGGCAGATGGTCCGGTATTCCGGTGTGCCAGGTTTGGGACACGCTTCACACTCCAGACCCCATGCAGCGCCAACAGAGCAACAGCACATATCCACTCTGTATCGACCTGGCAATGGCTCTCCACACTCATCCTCATCCCACTTCATATAACAATGTTCGCTGCGTACATCTGATGGGAAACACATACACAAGCACTAAGTGTTAAGAACACCTGCTTAAAGTCTGTGCTCATTCATCACTTTTTATTATTACTTTAATTATACTACTCGTACTTCTATTACAGGAACACACTGTTATTGTGTTTAATCTAATCTATGCAGTTCTGTCTACTGTAGCTTAAGTTCAGTCAAAACTTTCCTCCCAGACAAAACTATTATCACATCTAGCACTTCTAGCACTCTTGATTTACCTACATAGCGTTATGTTTTATTGTATTTCAGTCAGCTTCACTGACCTTACAGGAGCTTTATAGATTTATAATTACAATACAATTGCAGACTATAGTCCGTCTGTTTCTCTGAATACTCTGTTAACCTCTTGTCAGCTCTTTAAACTCCTGGATGACTATAGGTTATTTTGGGTTAAACATAAAGGTCTGTATTCTCACCTACGCAGGTGCGTCCACCCTCATCCAGCGTCAGTCCCTCAGCACATTCACATCGGAATGAACCATGTGTGTTCACACAGACACCATTGGTACACACACCCGGGAACACCTCACACTCATTAATGTCTGGTGAGCACAAAAAGAACATAATCAGATGTCATTAAATTCACACACATCAGCATCTGTTTATGGATATGGATAAGTTATGGATTTTTTTTGGTTATATGATTTTCACAGGACAGCAGAAATGTGATGATAATGTGTGTGTGTGTGTGTGTGTGTGTGTGTGTGTGTGTGTGTGTGTGTGTGTGTGTGTGTGTGTGTGTGTGTGTGTGTGTGTGTACCTTCACAGACAAGACCCTTCATCCGTGCAAGACCGCGAGGGCAGGCAGTGTCTAGAGAGAAGGTGATAACATATTTTTTTACATACAGTATAAAAATATAAATACACAACAAGTGTGTGTGCCCTTTATTTTGTTGCCTCTTTGGAAACCAAAGATCTACACCATTAAAAGACATTCAGGTAGAGCCCATGCGGACCAGGTTTTGCAACAGCAAAAACCTTTCTGGTGTCAACATAAAACCATTTTCATCTTTCCATCATAATGAAGAACCATTATTTGAATATGATGAATTTAAGCTTTCAAACAGTTCTTGGCATTTTTCAATGTCCTTGAACCTTACTAGAATCCTCAAAAATTTCAAGACTAAGTTTGGTCCTGTGTAGAACCATGGCAAATCAAATAACCTTGTGAATGTATAGATGTTCTCACCAACTTCACAGCGTTCACATGGACTCCCCCACGCAGCACCCAGAGTGGAGCAACACTCTGATTTGAGGGTGGCCCCATTAATGTTCACCTCACAGCGGCTGTCCTGGATATTCAGCCAGCACGTTCCTTTCATACTGTCTGTAAGAGCGACAGAACAAGAGACAGTGTGAGAGTTTGTCTGTGTGTCCTGATGCTTTTATTATAAAACAGGTATATCAGTTTTGCAGTGGTTGCCTCGGGAGGCCTACAGGTGCTTACCCACGCAGACAGTGTTGGTCGAGTCCAGCTTGCTGCCATGAGAACACTCACAGGTGAAGGAACCGGCCAAGTTCCGACATATTCCATTAACGCAGGGACTTGACTCACACTCGTTAATGTCTGACAGACAGAAAGATATTATTAACAACATATTACGGATCACTCTGCAATTAGTTAATAAAAACTATACACACAGTGCAGATTCATACCAGATTCAAACTAGTTACACAATAATTACTATTTGTCCATAAAGACTACACACACACACTGCAGAGTCACACCAGATTAATTACCACAATAATGACCAGTCCATTAACATGATACACTTATTGCAGATTCATACCAGATTTCATACCAAGTCCACAATTTGTTAATGTCAACTCCACAAACTGCACTGGATTAAAATTAATCCATAATTGTTAAGGTTTCACATAATACACCCATCACAGATTCACAGTGGATTAAAATGACTTCAAATTATTTCGGTAAGACTGTCAAAATTACACACACTGCAGATGTATACTGTAAAAAAAATTCCCTCCACACTTATTACTGTTGGTCAATAAACACTGTATACACACACTGCAGATTCATACTGGAATGAAATCACTGCATGGTTATTACTGTCAAACTGTACTCCAGAAGTCCATCAGTAAACACTTTTTTTTCACAGTAAACAATACACCCATCACAAATTCATAGTGGATTAAAATGACTTCACAATTATTACTGTCAATGAAAATTCACCTTCGCATGTCTCTGAGTCAGGTTTGAAGACGAAGCCTTTGGGGCAAGAGCAGGTGAAGCTTCCAGGCGTGTTTCTGCACAGGCCATTATCACACAGCAGCCGGTTCACTAAGCATTCATTAATGTCTGAAACCCACAGAAATCCACAAATTAATAGCATTCAGCATGAGGAGGAAAAATCATTTGCTTCAATTTTAAGCAACCATAGCTTGAAATTGATACCTATTATCACCCGTGACTGTTCAGCAACATTCTGTTCAAAACTCACTGTACAAATTCCCTTATCGCACCATAATATTACATAATAAACATTACATTACATAATATAATCCAATAATACTGGATTATATGTCTGCTCAAACAACCCTATACTTTGTGTATGTCACATGTTCTCATTTTTGGTACTTTTTAGTAATTTAATACTGTGATTTACTACTGGAATTGCATTAAATTACCACAGTTTGTTAAGAGTACTTTGTCTTATGTTAAATGTTTCTTTTGGTGTAATATAGCAGAGAAGTTAAGTTTGTGTAGAGTAGTGTGTGTGTTGCCTTGAAGAAGTGTGTACACACCCACGCAGTTCTTGCCACTGGAGTCGGACTCATAGCCGATGTTGCAGATGCAGCGGTAACTTCCCCGCAGGTTCTCACACATGCCATTCTGACAGATCTCAGGGTCCAGAGCGCACTCATTAATGTCTGAGATTAAAGAAACAAATCTGCACCATCAGAACCAGAAAAGCTGACGGTTCTGTAAAATCAATAAGACTGTGCCCAGACTGTGTGTTTTTACATTTCATAGCTGTCAAACAAAAACCTCACCGCTCCATATGAGTTCATATGTATATGAACACTCTTTTCCAAACTATGTCAAAAGGAGAAAAAGAAGATACAAAGCTTTTTGTGTGACAGCGAGTATGTATAACCTCACCTCTTCCATCTGTTGTCATGCCAGTTCCACTGCTGCACAGTGCCTGGAACTCCGCTGGGGAGAAATGATAAATTATTAATTAAAGTGATTACAATAATAAAATGTAAGAAACACATTTTTGATGAACAAAACTGACTAGATGATATTAATGTTGAAAATAATTGGACTTTTAATAATTACAAATAAAGATGAAAAACAACATTGCTTGTTGAATATAAAATAATAAGAATAGTCTCAAATTAATTGAAACTGAGAACATCTCAGAAGATCTAACCAAATTAATATTGTTCATATTGGTTACATTATTATTATTATTATTATTATTATTATTATTATTATTATTATTATTATTATTATTACTATTATTGTTGTTGTTGTTGTTGTTATTATTATTATTATTATTATTATTATTATTGTTGTTGTTGTTGTTGTTGTTGTTATTATTATTATTATTATTATATTGTTGTTGTTGTTATTGTTGTTGTTATTATTATTGTTGTTGTTGTTGTTGTTGTTGTTACCATTGTTAAGACTTTTCTCTACATGTACTGTCCACTACTACCATGTCTTTAGTCACGTGACCCCTCCCTCTACAATCTACTGGAAGAACTCACACACTGAGCCAACTGAGCAACTGGAACAGCTTGTACCAAAAAAAGCACTGTCCTTCATTCACTAATATAATTGTTCATTAATCAAACTCAAGATAAAATGTTCAATTAAACATGATAATTTGAGGTCACTTTGCCTAATACTATCATACTTTTATGTGTTATAAAGTGTAAAGTAGTTTTACCAGAGTTGCGAGCGGGGCAGGGTTGGCACGGCTGTCCAAAGCCATGTTCAAGGCTGGCACAGCAGCACTGGGATTTTGTCACAGCTCCAGGTAATGGCCGAGAGCAGGTGCCCATCTTTATGGCTGCATAGCAGGTGGTGCGCATGTGTGTGTCCACACAAACTCGTCCATCCACATCGATGGCCAGGCCAGGTGGGCACTCACAGTGGAAAGAGCCCTCAGAGTTAATACACCGTCCGTTCATGCAGATGCCTGGGGTCTGGCACTCATCAATATCTGAGAATGAAAAGAACAGAAGGAACAAGATTTTAATGGCAATAATCACCTTACTGGACATGGCTGTAGGTCAGAGGATCCTTATGAATGATATTAGTGCAGCATATGCAACACTAGGGCCTTTTTGCAGGCAAATGGGGCTGATGAACTGATATCTGTTCACCTGTACAGTAGCGTCCATTTGGTGCCAGAGCAAAGCCCTGTTTACAGATGCACTTGAAGCTGCCGTCTTCATTGATGCACATGCCATTGAGACACATATTGGTTGTGGCGCACTCGTCATGATCTGTGAAAGATTATTTCAGCATAAAGTAAAATGTCTTTTAAAGCATTTGTTATGCTTGTAAGTAAATGTATGCTTGTAAATCTTGCAGTACTCACCACACACCAGAATAAAGAAATTTACAAGAGATTTAAATAGCTAAAATAACCTCAGGGAAGAAAACTATGTACAGTGTAAAAACGACCCCCCCCCAAAATAAGAGACCCCTTTAAGCATTGATTTATGACTGGGTACTTTCATGCAAAGAATATTAATTATATATTAATAAATTAACCAAATTGGGCTCCTTTACGTACATACACATTGCATTTATTATATCCATGTATATATTTTGCTAATTAATTTGACTTAATGGAAATCTGTAAGAAAATTAAACTTCACTGTCCAGTCAGATAGAAAATCAAGACGGGATTGATAAAAATGTTATATTCTATCAATAAATTACACATTAAACAGTATGGAATGAATATATTGAATATATAAAACAATAAAAACTTTCACATAATATATAGAAAATAGACACGTAAGAATTTAAGTGTAATGTTTACTCTGCTTATTCTTTTTATTACTCTGTTATTTTTATTTTTATTATATTTCATTATTATTTTCATTTTTATCATTTTATTTTCATATTTTATATAGATGGGTGCAGATGTACAAATTTGAAACTTTCCTCTGAGATTAATAAAGTATTTCTCATTCTGATTCTGATTAAAAGTGTAAGTTCATTAAAAAGAGTTTAATAATGTCCAAACAATATAAAATAGAATCTCACCTATACAGTTTTTGCCATCAGGACTGAGGTCAAAGCCAGCATTGCAAATGCACTGGAAGCTTCCATCTGTATTCACACAGCGGCCGTTGCGGCACATGACTCCATTTACAATACACTCATCGATATCTGAAACAGTGGGAAAAAGTTAGATTTTCAAGTTTATGTATATAGCACTACAGTCAGACACAGGTTTACATCATTGGAAAAAAATCAGTGGAATTCAGAATTCATACCGATACAGGCCTGTTTGGTGGCAGTGCCCTGGTAGCCCTCATGACATTTGCAGTGGTACGATCCCTGAGTGTTAACACAATCCCCATTCACACATGGGTTACTGATACATTCGTCCACATCTGAAAGAGGAACAGGAGGAACAAACTTAATTTTGTTTAGATTAGCTGCACTGCCAATACATACTGGATTAAATCACAGACTGTAAATATTACATTCCACAGATTTACAGTGGATGAAAATCACCCTACAATTATACCTGTCAGGCTGTAAGGAAACTAGATAATCTCCACATTCATACTGGATAAAAAATGCTGTACAATTATTACTTTCAAACTGTAAAAACTAGATAAACTACAGAACCAAACTGAATAAAATGAATTCCCCAAATTCTGCTGTCAGACTGTAAATAATGCAGATTCATACTGGATAAAAATCCCTCCCCGTATGAGTCAGAGTGTGAATACTAGACAGACTAGATTCATTCTGCATTGAATAACTCAGAGCAGCAAAATACACACTAGTAAGGCCTACAGATGGCAGCAGAGCAGAAGCTATTTTCACTAATATTCAGCACAGAAAAGCTGATTTACAGGAAACTTCAACCCGGGGAACAAATATTTATATTGTCTAATTTTGTAGCATTGTTATTCTTAACAAACCATGCTTTGGAAAGTTTTATCCAACAGGATAAAGTTATCTCTTCTGAGAATATCAGTGCCAGTCAATCATACCAGCCTAGCATGGCAGTCTGCCACTACCCAACTGGGATTTCTGGGTGGATTTTCACATCCAGAAACTTTGATTTTAGGTAAACATTCATTAGTTAAGTTGGAAACATATTGTAAACATATGACAACACTTGTTAAATTGCATTTGGGCCTATTCACTGCCTGTCAAAAGTTTGGTGATACGTTTACCCAAATGTTTTTGAATTATTCTATGAAACCCAGTGTCATTTGAGCTGCCAGGAGCAAAACAATGTTAGTTCTTAAGCTCTTTTGCCTTGTTTATTTGCTGCTGTTTATGTTATACAAGGTTCGTCAAGTGACCATCCAGTCACACAAAATTCATGTCTTTATTAATATTTTTCTTCTTCTAATGCAAAGAAAACTTGAGTGCTGATGAAATGGAGGAATGCTGAGCACCTTGTCATGTTTTATTGTGAAAACGGTTCCCCTCCCTGAATAAAAACAATAATATTAATCAAGGATAATAATATTAAGAATTGCCCTCCCCTCCAAAAAATTGGAACATGGAGGCCAGTCACTTTATTTTTGTATTAGACTGAAAACATTTGGGTTTGACATTGAAAGAGGAACATGAGACACAAGATCAATATTTCAGCTTTTATTTCCAAGTGTTTACATCTGGATCTGATACACGGTTCAGATGATAGCACCTTATGTCTGAACCCACCCATTTTTCTTGTAAGCAAGAGTATTGGAACAGATATCTTTCACATAGAAGTGAATAAGACTAAATATTTAGTTGAAATTCCTTAGCCTGTGACCAACTGTCAGCACTAAACTTTAGCAGTATTCTTTTGTGATGTTTTCCACTGCAGCCTCTTTCAGGTGGTGCTCAGTCTCCTCTTTAGCAGGTAAAATGCAGGTCAATAGGGATTAAGCCTGGTGATTTACTAGGCATTTCTAAAACCTTCCACTACTTCTGTTCAACTCCTCTGTAGTTATGGCTCATTATCCTGCTGTATGATGAAGGATCTCCTAATCAGTTTGGTTGCATCTTTCTTTCAAACTGACAGACAAAATGTTCCTGTAGACCTTCATTGTACAGCTGCCATCATGTGTCAGCCAGTCCCAGAAGAAGCCATTCAAGACCATGATATCACCTCCACTGTGTTTTACAGATGAGGTTATATGTTTGGGATCATGAGCAGATCCTTTCAGTCTCCAAACTTTGGCCTTTCCATCACATTAATAAAGGTTTATCTTTGTTTCACCAGTCCATAAAACGTCTGAGGCTTGTCTCTGTACTTCCTGGCAAATTCAAGTCGGGCCTTTTGCTTCTTCTGGTAGAGCCTCTGTACTTTTGTTCATGAAGCCTTCTGCAGAGACTGCAGATTGTGATACCTTCTGCCCTCTGGAGGTTGTTGCTCTATAGTTGTTTCTCTAACTATAAATGCACAATCTGGACAGGCAAAGTCTGAACCTGAGCCAGACATTCGGTGCTATTTATTGTTTGAATAATCAATGTAACAGGACACACCTGGGCACCAACAAAACACCATCAGTCACATGTTCCAATACTTTTGCTCACAAGAAAAATGGATGGATTCAGACAAATAAGTGCTATCTTCTGAACTGTGTATCAGATCCAGATGAAAATACCTGGAAATTAAAGCTGAAATGGTGATCTTTTCTCTCATATTCATCTTTAAATATCAACCCCAATGTTTTCCTTCTGCAGCAAAAATAAAGGGATCACTGTTCCAATACTTCTGGAGGGGAGTGTATATGGATATCGGCAGATAGCTTGGTGGAGAAATTGCACTATAGAAATTATACCCATAAAACAACTCTTTTAATAATTTTACAAAAAGCTGCACAACTGATGAAGCAACTGACAAATGGTAATGCCCTTTCAACCCATGTCATGATGTTAATACTCATTTCTGATGTTTCAGAGATTCCGTCTGTGATTTTAGGTATTTGTCAACTCATTATTTAGTAAAAGCTGCTCTTAACTAAAGAAGACACTTTGATGATCAAAGCACTTTTGTAACAACAGTGAGACAGGATGTCCTCACACTTTTGACAGGCAGTCAATAGAGTATACCACAAACATCATAATCTACTTTTTCAGGTTCTGTGTTTGCTTAAGTGCAAGTCTTACCGATACACTCCCCGCGCACGTCCTGTCTGTAGCCCATGTTACATTCACAGCGGTAGCTAGAGGTGGTGGGAATACAGCGGCCGTTCAGGCACAGATTGGTGAAATGCTTGCACACATCAATGGTGGAGTTGTCATTCCGAGACAGAGGACCTGAGAACACACATAACACAACATAGTTCTGTGTGGGAACTCACACAAAAATCAACTCATGGTAAGGGATATAAAGTTTCAAATACAGTGCAAACCACTTCCCACTGGTTAGTTTTTAAACCTTTATGCCATGATTTTTTATTTTGATAGCAAGGGTTTCATCTTTGCGTACCTCTCATAAAGATCAGAGTCTCTTTCAGATGTTAGATGCTGTACTTTGACATCAACTGTAGCAATATAAAAATCACCCCTTTGTCTCTCTTGTACACTGAAAGTCTTGAGAGTGCAGTATATAAAATGATGATGAAGTGGTGTTAACTCCGGGGATCTATTGAAGCTGTGAGGTGTTCTCTTGTAAACAAGACTTAACCCTGGCCAGCGTGCTCGTGGCCAGTTGAACATGGGCAGACAGTAATTTGGACATGGATGGGACATTTCCATTTCTGTTGTGCAGGCATTTAACATTCCTCAATCCACGGTGTTATACAGTGTGTGTACCAGGAAAACATCACAGAATGCATTACCACCTGCTGTGACTAGTGGAGTTGGGTTACAACTGTCCTTGCAAACAGACAAGCCACTCTGGCAGAAATCACATCCACATTCAATTCAGAAGACCCCACACATATGTTCTGCTGATCAGGACAGTGTTCTCTACCTTCCAAGGGACATGGCAAAAATCATGGCACAAGATAACTACTGTCCCATGACTTTTGCCATGTCATTGTATGTTACATACTGTGGCATTAAATGTCTTTCTTTACGTCTTTTCTGAATTATCCAAACTCACCGATTATGGGAGGGGTGCCTCCATTCGTATAATCAACCCTGCCTCCTCCGATGTTGGTTATGTGAGCAGTGTTTCCATTTCCATTCCACCTTAAGCCATAGTCTCCTCCGTTACCGCCATTAAAACCACCGTTTCCACCAGTTCCAAAGGGAATGCCCTCAATGCACAGTCTCCGGAATTCATCTAAACACAGAGAAAGAGGACAATAATACATTCCCAGTAAATACCAATTCTGTGTGTACTGCTGCAGAATACTGGACAGGTCAATATGACTGTCGGGAACAAATAACTAGAAGCAATCACAAACATTAACTGGATTAAGTTCTCTGCTTCCTCAAATGCTCCTCAAGGTCATGAGAACAGACCTTGGGGCAGACTGTCTTTGGCACTTCAGGCTAGGTTTGCTTATTTATTTATTTATTGCTATTTATTTTGTATATTTTTGGATGGCAATATTACATTAAAATGGCACTGAAATCCAAGCTACAGCAAATGAAACATTTGAAATACAAGCCCTCAATCTGACACTGCCTTGTTCTGCTGGAATAAGACTATATATGGAAGTTTATAGACCTCAAAATATTTATTTATACCTTTATTTAGGAGGCTCAGTGGACAGTAAATTATCCCCCCCAGCTTTAAAGTCATTTACATCAGCTATCTCTAGTGGAACCAAGGCTAGGAAAGGTAGACTACTCTGTCCTACATATTTCAAGCTCCAAGACTTAGAATAGCTTAACCTTTTAATGCTGAGGCCAAAAAGTAGCTATGTCTGCATTTTCATCTAATTTAATATTACTCATCTACTGGTGTTTTGTTTTGCATTTTTATATCTAAAAATGTCTTTAACAAAGCTAGAAATGTTTGTATACATATGAATAAGTACACCATACACTGAAACATTGCTCCACCTTCAGGATGAGTTGGAGGGGTTACTTACCCAACACCAGAACCTAACCTGACTAATGCTCTCATGTGGCTGTACACAATCAAATCATCCTTACAGCAGCATTCTAATTTCTCCAATTATAATCTCCCAAAAGTGTTGTGGCTTTTACTGCAGCAAAGGAGGACAAACTCACTATTAATACCCTTTTTCTCAGAAGAACTGCTGGGGGAGCAAAAGTTTGGACACAGTCTATAGCATATTACTTAATATATATGTATTATTTGGATTTGGTTTTTTTTTATATAAATCAAAAAGTACTTCCAAAGTTCACAATGCAAACTATGTTCTGAATTCAGAAACTATTGCAGTGTAGCCAACAATAAAGGAAGCATGAAGCATTTATGCAGTGATAAAAAGATGATGTTCCATTTTGCTGTGACCATCATAGACTTGCAGTTCACACAATACTTTGGGGACACATTTGAAACAGATAATGGTAGACATTTAAACTTTTTTTCACTTTTTATGTTTGTGAAGAATTAGGACCCTTTTAACCTAAACAAATTGTTCACATTAAACTTTTAACTGACCCAATCTGCATCATCAGTAACATAAATATGTTTCTTAAATGGTGCAGAGAGCATCACATCTGTCAGCTAAGATGATTTTTAGGGGTCTTTTAGTATCACTGGAGATTGAATTTTTATCTTACTTTGTAAAATGAATGGAAGTCATATGCAAAGTTTAAAAACATACCATTCAATCGTTGCTATTCTTAGATGTCATGAGAACTATATCTGCCAAATACCTCTACCTGCCAAATACCCCTACAGCATTTTAGGTACGCCCATTCCTAATCAGTTACTACGAATGATATTTGAATGAGACACAGCCAATCAGAACAGAGCTTATTTATCTTGTATTCATCTTTAATTTGTCTAGTCACGCCATAGTCTCTTCATGCTCACAAAAAAACACGAATTATAGATTTCTTCGCTAATGAGCATGCATGTCTTTGTGGGGGTTTTTTGTAGTTGACAGACACAAAGAACATGGTGGATTTGGTGAGAGGTTTAAAGTTGATGTTTAAAAAATGCTTGTATAAATGAATTTATTTTGAATTTCATCAAATGAATTGAATCGAGTTTTTAATTAGTAATAATTAGTGTTACATGATACAGTCCTCTGTAAGGATGTCTCACAAATCTCTTGCACACCACACCGATTGAAATTAAATATTGTTAAGGAGCACAAGGAAACTGGTAAGACATTAGTTAAGATAGGGTTAATACATATGAGCAGAGACTTTGTGTACTTAAACAGATTGTATATCTGTGTATAAGCTAAGGCCCTTTAGTACAGTGCAGCTGTCCTTGGCTGTATAGTCCTATAGATATGATACAGCAGGGCTTTGGTGGATATGCAGAAGACTGAGGGCTATTGCAGGCTTTGGCAAACACTCAGACCATGCATTCCTATGGATCTCTCACACACACTCTCATATACTCACAGCCAAAGAGATGGCTAGCACGTGGGTGTGGAAAGGAGTGGAGCACAGTCTTATTCAGGAGAAAGTCTGTAAACCTCTGTTTTATAAGTCTAACCCGCACTGAACCCTGCTGGGTGTATGTGTTTGTCCTCATTAAGCTGATTAAAATGTGCCCCCAGAGTAGCAGCGTGTCCACGTTGGTCATGGTAAAAGGATCAACATGTGTAATTGGAGCTTTCTGTGTGCTACTGTGTTTCTCTCACTGTATCAAAGAAGTTCCAGACACTTTCATTGTTGGATGCACTGCGATAGTTACTGAGCAAGTCTACACAGTTCCTTTATGATAGGTTCCACTATGATGGTGATTAATAAATTGCTATGGAATGCAAATAACAAATATAGCAAATATAAATATTACAAATATAACACTTGATACTGCATGGACTATATTTGTCTAAAAGTTTGTGGACATTTTCTCAAGCATTTCTTCCCAAATGAATTTTATTAATAGGGTGTGTGTTTCCTTTGCTGCAGTAACAGCTTCTAGGCAGATTTTTCACAAAATGTTGGAACACTGTTGCAGGGATGTGATTGTGTCCAGCCTCACAAGCTCTTCAGTTTGACCAAGTATTGATGTCAGTTTATCAGTTCTGAGTTCTGAGCACGAGTTCCATCACACCAGAGAATGCAGTTCCACTGCTCCACATCCCAGCATTTGGAGGCTTTATAGCACTCTAGTCTAAGTTTGGCATTGGGCTCATATTCTCCAGAACATCATGCTCTGTTGGTCAGTTCTTTCCCGTGGAGATTATACAAGCTGTGTGTCAGCAATGGGTGAACCTTAGCTTAACTTAACTGGTGGGGCTGTCTGAATACTTTTATACATGTAGTGTATCTGCTTGCATACACAGAATCTATAGCAGTTTGATTATGTCTGTGCAGTATTTATGAGTATATTCACAGACACATGTGGTAAACACACTCACCCGATCCCTGTACTGGACACATCTCTGGAATGTGGCCGAGAGCCCAGCAGCGTCCAAGGTCACAGCAGCACCGCATCTTACTGAAATGACCAGTCAACTCTGCAGCACAGCGACCATTGGCCAGATTAGAGAAACAAGTACCAGTCCGCTGGTCTGGGGCAAGAAAAGAAAGAGAGAGAGAGAGAGAGAGAGAGAGAGAGAGAGAGAGAGAGAGAGAGAGAGAGAGAGAGAGAGAGATTGTCATAAATGCAAAAACATTCAACTGAAATAAATGGAACTAAACTCAAACAAATTTAAATAAATTAAAAATATTAGAATTTAACATAATTTCAATAAATTAATTTGAAGTGGATTTAAACTGAATTCTGAATTTAATCAAATTCAACTGCATTAAAGTGAACAGGGAGAAAGGGAAACAAAAGGAAAGAGAAAACAATAACAAAAGAAAATCACAATGGGTCATGAGTCTGTAACATGACTCATCTATTACCAAACTGACACATTTTCACATTTCCCCTAAATATAATGAGTCACGGTAAATTCTCAGATCCTGAGCTCATGTTTAACAGGTAACAGATTTCCAAGAACAGATTTTCTCCTCAAGGCACTGAGGTCAGTGTGATTCATTCACACTTAAAACAAGTTATGTCCAGCAGCAGAGGTACTCAATAAACTACATTAAGTGTAGCCAATCAAATGAGTCACAGTTCATTTTTAGTTTTGCATTGAAGCTATGAAACTAATACAGTTAGCAAACAGTGGAAATCTATGTCTTCTAAAATCTGGAATATTTAACTGAAGTGCAAAACTAAAAGAGGCTATCTTGTGTTGGCTGACCAGTTATTTGTTGGGGACTGAAACGACTGTATAAATGAAAGGTTTAAATTTTCTTCAAAAATAACCACATGCTAGTCTTAAATGTCACGCAGTATTACTTTATTTTGGATCTGAAGCAGAGTGACTTGGGGGGCTATGAATGCAGTGCTCATCTTCGCTCATATATCTCAAACTGAGCAAGAAATGGGAGAATTCCAGTATGTTTAGCCTCTAACGTTACAGAAATAACAAACCAGGAACATTCTGAAAATGTGTAATGTAACAATGGTAGACATCACAATATCATCACAAGGTTTTCAGGTGTCATGTTTAATTTTACTGAATTGGGTGAGAGGATGTACTATATGGAGCAGTCACATTAGAAGGAGGGATCGTGTGTTTGTGTATGTGTGTGTGTGTGTGTGTGTGTGTGTGTGTGTGTGTGTGTGTGTGAGAGAGAGAGAGAGAGAGAGAGAGAGCTCTCTGAAAGCAGAAGGGTGGTGTATGTCGATTAGCCTGGCTAATGAGGCAGCATTCTGGAATTAATCAGTTCCATGTGGAGCAATCCCGGCCAATTACGTTCGACATAAGCAGTTGTCCATCTGGAAGCTGAAACTGCATCAGGTTTTAAACCCGCCGCTGGTCCAGGGGACACACACTGGGGGAGAGAGAGAGAGAGAGAGGAGAGAGAGAGAGAGAGAGAGAGAGGAGAGAGAGAGAGAGAGACGGAAGAAGGGGAAATGGAGCACAGGAGGCTGAGGAGGGGGCATTTTTTTCTACAGGAGATGATGACTATAATTGGAACCAGATCTTTTCTTTGTGCACAAATGCTGCCTTTCTTTTTTCCAGACTGGGTTTTCACTGTGTGATGGTGTGTTAGGTGTGATTAGTATCAAACTCAACAGGATCGGCGTGTTTCTCTGTGCTAGGCCTGAACACTTTCCAGCCCGAGAATGCACGACGGCCTCACCAGCAAACCGCACCAGAACTCTCAACACTTTACAGCCTTATCAGAATATATTATAGCCTTACCAGAACACTCTACAGTCTCACCAAAGTATTCTACACACCCACCAGAACGTTCTACAGCCTCAACAGAACACCCTATACCTCACCAAAACATTCTACAACACCACCAAAACTCTCTACAATCCCACCAGAACATTCTATATTCAACCTATAGGACAACCTACAATCCCACCAGAAGTCTCAACAGAACACAACAGCACCAGATCTCTCAACAACCCCACCAGAATTCTTGACAACCTTTCAAGAACACAGCCTCACCAGAAGGCCTTACAACCCAACCAGAAATCTCTAAAGTCACACCAGAACAATATATTACCACACCAGAGCACTCTAAAGACCTACAGCCTCTGCTCTACAGCCTTAACAGAACACTCTACAGCCTCATCAGAACACTCTCTACAGCCTCATCAGAATGCTCTATAACCTCACCAGAACACTCTACATCCCCACCAGAAATATCTACAACCCAACCAAAATTCTTGACAGCCTCACCAAATCACTCTGCAGCCTCACCAGTACAGTTTACAACCACAACAGAACTCTCTACTCCCTTACCAGAACATTCTACATATCCACCAGAACTCTTTACAGTCCCACCAGGACATTCTATAGCTTCATGGGACACTCTACAATCCCACCAGAACTCACACCAGAACACGCTACAACAGCACAAATCTCTCAACACCTAACTAGAATTCTCTACCACCTCTCACCAGAAGGCTCTCACTGCCACACCAGAGCACAGGTAACCATTACCACAAGCATACCAAGGCAGCCTCAGCAGTGCACTTTAAAGACCCACCACAACCCGCTCAAGTTAACTCCACTAACACTGGAACTCCCTCCCACCTGACATCCGTAATATTGATTCTCTTCCTCTTTTCAAATCCACACTTAAAACTTGTTTAAAATAGCCTTTTCTTACTCATTTGCTTCCTGTTGAATTTTATGAACATTTCTGTCTTGTTTATATATTTGCAAGTGCCTTGTTGTTTTCCCTTGAGTGTTTAGAATGAGTTTTTAAATAAAATGTATTATTATTATTATTATTATTATTATTATTATTATTATTATTATTGTTATTACACAGCTATTATTATTATAGCCTCAGCAGAGTCCTTCATTCCCTCACCAGTATGCTCTACATACCCACCAGATCACTCCTCACCAGAGGATTATATAGACCCCCCAGAACACTTTATAGCTGCACCAGAATGCTATACAGACCCACAGGGCACTCAACAGCTCCACTACAATATTCTTGAGAACAACGTTCTACAGTCCCAATAGTATGCTCAATAACCCCACCAAGAAATTCTTCAAAACTAGCACAATGCTCCGGGGTTAAGTCTTTGCCTTTTTAAGTGACTCTACAGCCCTATCAAAACACTCTACACAACTTCTAGAATGACCTATAGCCTTTGAATGTTCTACACAATGTTCTCACCAGGATTACCAGAAATATTTTAAAGCCCCACCAGATTCTACATTCTACATTTGACATTGTACAGGACATTAGATAGTCTCAGATGAAAACTCTTTAACCATACCAGGATTCTCTATAACCCCACAAGAACTTTTCATCAGGCCCAGTGAAATTATTTATGCCCTCACCTACTCAGCTCATCTGCATCTCATCATTATCAGAGAGGCACAGCTGATGAGGGTGAAGCGTGGTTTGTACCATGATGTAATTTTTGTGAAGGTGTTTGTCTGTACAGGAGTTCATACTTTGGTTCCAGACTTTTAAAACTATAGAACTTACACATGAGTTACATAGTAGTTACTGAATAATTCACAGTAGATGAGATTAGTATCTAAATAGGTAACAGCTTACAAAGGCCACTGGCTCATCATCAAGAAATGGCTCAAGGCACAAAGAAGGGGCCTAGGGTGTTAAATGAGAGGTTAGAAGGGTCAGAGTGACTGCCAAGAGACATGTCATCACTCTACAGTAAGCACTGGAGGATACACTAAGTGTAGCAGGGTTTGTTTTAACAACTGCTCCTAAAAAAGAGAGAAAGAAGAGAGTAATGGAGAGCAAGAGAGGGGATAAAAGGCAGGTAAGGGAGAAAGAAAAAGCAATAGAGAGAGAAAGAGAGAGAGAGAGAGAGAAAGAGAGAGAGAGAGAGAGAGAGAGAGAGAGAAAGAGAGAGAGAGAGAGAGAAAGAGAGAGAGAGAGAGAGAGAGAGAGAGAGAGAGAGAGAGAGAGAGAGAGGAGAGAGAGAGAGAGAGCGAGAGAGACTCTGCTTGAATCAACATGCAGCTCTAAAGTCTGTGTTGAATGTTATTAGAGGAAACAGCAACCTCTGTGTGTGTGTGTGTGTGTGTGTGTGTGTGTGTGTGTGTGTGTGTGTGTGTGTGTGTGGGTGTGTGGTGTGTGTGTGTGTGTGTGTGTGTGTGTGTGTGTGTGTGTGTGTGGTACTTAACACTTAAACTTCTAAAACTCAAAAGAATTGCTTTAGATCAGGTGCAATAGTCAGGGCTATTTGCTGTCCACTCATCGTTCTTGCATCATACTCACTAGTCTACAAAGATATCCAGTGACACAATCCCTTTTCATGCTGTAATCCTTCATTCCGGTTTTGGAAACAGAGAAAAGCCTGTTTTATTTGCTGCCCAGAAGCAGGATTCTTGTGGGCCCCTTGTGGGCACTTTTTTTGTAGGTCACAGGCGGGTTGACTTACCACAATTACTGCAGTGAATTACAGTATGGCGCCATAAATGCCAGAAGGGATCCATAAAACTTCTGCTAAACTGCACACCTCTTTGACATACCCAGAAACATGTCCAATAATACCAAATCACATCTGTTGTGGTCATGGAGGTATGATACACTATTAGGTCTGTTTCAGTCACAGGTGATGGTGAGATTATATACACTCATTGACCATAACATATGACTACATCCTCATATTATTTTCATTGTCCATTTCATACCCATTTACCATAGAGCATTTTGAAGTTTCTATAATTACAAACTGTAGTCCATCTGTTTTTCTGCATACTTTGTTAGCCTTTTTCACCCTGTTCTTCAATTACCAGGACCCTACAGGACCACCATAGATTACTTTTTATTTGTGTGTGGTCAGATCAGGAAGTTGGATGATCATGCTCAGCTACCAACCTCATCCTAAAAGTGAACAAAAACCCACTGTTCCATAGCTTGTTTATCTTCTCCAGACAGTACTATTCCATTGGAAACACCTGCCTGCATTTTGATGTAGAAAGTGTCCATAAACATTTGTCATAATAGTGCATGCACTGGAAACATACAGTCTCAAATCAGTGCATCATTGGTTTATCGGCTACAGGAGTTTAGTTGAAGTTCAGTAAAAATCTATTTAAATAAAGTAACCCCATCACCACCACCCCAAATGTAGTAAGTCAGCCAAGATGTTTGGTGTCTGAAGATTTACACTGATGCAAGGACACTGTGGTTAACAGGCCATTGATACTAAACAGTTAATGGATTTCATTAACTGAACTGTTGCTTGAAGGGACTCATCCTTATCCTTGGGTTCATTCAGGAATGAAAGAGTATTTTGGAGCTTTAGGAGATGATTGTTCTTTAACACCTGTTAGTGTTTCAGCAGATGTGGGGCTGAGTCATTATATAAATACACTCACACACACAGACACACGCCAGTGCCTGGCTTGGGAGGGTGACCACAAGCCAAAAGGCCAACACTACCTGTTGTCAGAGAGAGACCACAACAGATGTTACACAGGTGTGTGTGTGTGTGTGTGTGTGTGTGTGTGTGTGTGTGTGTGTGTGTGTGTGTGTGTGTGTGTGTGTGTGTGTATGTGTGTGTGTATTTGCATCCATTTGGACTTTATGTTGTGGACGCACTGTGGTGGCATAGTTGGGGGGCCTGGGTGCTCGTGGAGAGAGGTCTATGTGTGTGTGTGTGTGTGTGTGTGTGTGTGTGTGTGTGTGTGTGTGTGTGTGTGTGTGTGTGTGTGTGTGGTCTTACTCTACATCTAGATCCATCTGCACTGGTGACATGAAATATTTGGCAGTTGCAGACATAGCTGCTCAGGTGTTTCAGTATCTCACCATCACAAACGCCCGGGCAATGCAATATCTGTCAATATCTGGAAAAACAACCAGTGTTAAAACCAAGGTCTGATACAAATTTTATTGCTCTAGTTCTCCTGGAGCTTACGTGATAAAAGAAGAATGGGCAAGGCCAACTACCTAAATCATCACACACACCTCTTAAAACCATGTAAAGCTGTTTAGTAAACTGTAATAGACTTCTAACAGGTGCTTGTTTTGTTTTGGCACTGTATGACTCACTATTATCTGCAGAACAAATGAGTGTAGTAAGCTATAAAGTCTTGACTTATCAAACTATCATTGTACTGTTAGAGCTTCCTAATGCTGGTTGGTCCTTTCAGGTCTCAGTGTAAACTATCAGTACAGTTTATTGGTCGTGCAGAGAGAGTGTGTATCCGTTCTGCCTATTTTTCATTACAGCATTATCTCAAGTGAAGGTTATTAGATTACGCCTGATAGCATGAGGGACTGAGTGACTCCAAGTATGGATTCATGCAAAGAAACATTGTTACAGAAAATGCCAAAGCTGTTTATAAACCATTACAGTAAACTATAAATAATTTCTTGAGACAGTTTATGACTGTTAGCTTGCATTCAAGTAGTTAGCAGCAAATCAAATCAAAAAATGCATTTGTATGAATGCTTTTTTAACAGCAGCTTTGCAAAAATGAAAAAATAAAAAGGATAAGACATTGGCAGTGGCAAGGAAATACTCCCTCAGAGCTGGAGGAAGAAACCTTGGGAGGAACCTCCTCCTCTGGTCAACTACTTATACATAGTTAGCAAGGGGGACACTGGACCACCACACATCTGTTCTAATAATCAAGAACGAAGCTTCAGCCAAATGAAGAAATGATGCAGGCTATGTTCAGATGCAAGAAACAACTAGAAACCGGGTTTATAAGCCATAAATCGTAAACTATACTCCATATCAAGAGACATTCGACGGTCTCGCCAGCTGTTAGTTATTCAAATGTACAACTAACAATAATAAAGGATTTCCCAAACTGCATTATATGTTTTCATAGCTACCAAATTAAACACACACTGATAATGCAGCTGGCGGTTAAAATCTGCCCAGCTTGTTTGTTATTAATGGCATTTACACCTCTCTTATCCATGAGTGACTTATAGAAGCTGGTTCTTCACTCAGTAATCCAGAGATTCTGCAACCTTAAATGCTGCCAAATACAAAGTTCAAAATGGAAAGCTTGATACCCATTGCTCAACATGTTACACTTTATCACACAAGACATAGTATCATTATAACCCTTTAATGAGTCAAGTGCTCTTGAAAGAGATGGTCTTCAGTCTTCAGCATTTGAAGACAGTAATGACTTGCTTTTTCTGACCCCCAGGTGAGATTCAATGGATGGTCAGGTGTTGTGAAAAATACAGGCCTTTACACCATCTCACAAATACACCATTGCTCCTTTACACAGTTACTGGTGTTAGTGAATCTGATCTGAGGCTGTTTCTTGCTCTGACAGATTCATTTCTCACAATTTATAACCCTGATGGATGTAAAAATTTTAGCTGGAATAAACTGGATGACTATTTTCGAGGTTTCAGCTCATGGCGTGGCCTGCTTCTTCAGCAGCTAGACTAGCTCATACTCAAGCGTCAGCAGGAAAAAGTGCACATTGGCAACAGGTTTTATACACAAAGGCAGCATAGTGTGTTACAGTGCAGATCAGAGAGTGAGGCATGATGCTACCGCCTGAAGTAGTGTATAATACTAGATGAAGCAAAGATGGATTGTCATGCAGTTCCATTTATTTTTAAGTACATATGTCATTAAACTGAGCTGAGTAGGAGTGGTGAGAGATGTTGGGGACGCGTGTATTGTTTCTGACCAAGATGGTCACTGAATCAGTGAGAGCTTATCTCATGAAGCTTTTGAAATTGCACTCACATAGTAAATCAATAACTTACATTATGCTATCTTTCTCATATTTGTATTTGGAAGCCAAGAACATAAATCAGTAGTTTCATAAAAACAACCTGAAAAGATTTTTGGAAGTTGTTACTTTTGGACAATCGGCACTATTTTCCAAATGTACCATTCCTCACTTTATGCAATCTATTTGTGGTGTATAACCATAAAACTACTCACTTTATTTATTTTGTCTCTGTTTTAGTACATAACCCACATGTACATGAACATTTCAACCTAAATAAAGATTTCAAAAGTGTCTGTGAGACGACGCTTGCCAATCAGGAGTTCTTACACCCCATGTTGACTGTCGTCAAACAACTATGGTTAAAAAGGCTGTTCAAAGTGATAAAAGTCCAGCTGAGTAAACGCAGTAGGAACACGTTTCGTGACTAGCTCCAGACTTTAATCTGGCCAGAGAAGACATCATGCTAAAGGAAGACCGCCACCTGACAAACAGGCTGACTAATCCCCACAGGAGAAAGAATGTATTTCCAGCAAAAGAGACAGTATGTGTCTGCACTGTCCTTTCAGTCTAAACAAAGGCAACATGGAAAGGTGCCTGCTCGGCCTGTACCAAATGGGGTCTCCAAGTGTTAATAGGATAGGGCATAAGTCAAATCTACACTTACCCTAAATATAGGGTAATCATTTATTCAAGGCATGCACAAAGCCCCCTGCTGATGAACTCAAGCTGACCAAACTAGGTAAGATGAATGAACAGCTTACTTCTTAAACAGCATAGGTTTTGTTGTTAATGCTGGGTCAAAGAATTTGACCAGCACAACCAACTTCAAAAAGTAGGCAGAACATCATTACCAGCTTAAATAATGTGGTTTACCAGTATGACTAGCAACAGCGTGCTGGCTAACCACTTGACCACAGCAAGACAAAAGAAGATATGTAAAATGATATATATATATATATATAAGAGTATATATATATATATATATATAAATATATATATATATATATATGTGTGTGTGTGTGTGTGTGTGTGTGTGTGTGTGTGTGTGTGTGTGTGTGTACATGAAAGGTGTATACTTCTAACATGTATTTTTGTACAAGTATATACTGTCTTAAAGCGTATAGTCATATAAACAGTATATAAACAGTTAAAAAGTATACAGTCCTAAAAGCTTATACACTCTAAAAGAACATGAATAAAAATGTATACTGAAACAACACGGCTGGAAAGTATTACATGTAAATTTGTTGATTGTCAAAAATCATATGCAGACAAAAAGTCACATGAAAAGTCTATACAGCCTGTTTATGTGAACAATTAAAGCCATGGGGGAGGACTTTATACAACCAGAACACCATTTGTGGTCTTTCCATTCCAGATGTAAACGCTTCTTTGTTCAGATGCTAGCAGCTGGCCTGTTTCCAGCAGCCTGTATTTATGTGAGGAGAATGAGAGAGCAAAAGTGGGGAAAAATGAAGCCTAATGCTAGCGAACAAGACCAACCACTGTGCTGCTTTTTGCACTGTCACCATTTTAGTGAAATATGGCTAGATATAAAGGAACTCCACCTAACATTTATGAATTCTTTTGTAAATTCCCATCAACAGTTGTCACATTAAGCTTTCAGCACTCCTTCTAAACAACATAGCATTCTGCCTGTCAAACATTGTGCCATTAATGACTGAGTATATTTTATCTGCTACTGGCACTGAAGCTGCATTTTCTCTAAAAAGTGACAGAAGATGAACAAAAGGGAAAATCTGCAGCTACATAGAGTCTTTTAATTATCTTAGTGTTCCAGCAGGTACAGTCCCCTCCTTCCACTCAAACACCTGGACTTTCTTACCCCAAAGAGGATTTGGCAACCCAGAAGCATTCTGCTTTCTTCACAATACAGCCCAACCTTCTTTTAACTCCTTAATTTAAATATATGTAATATATTATCAGATTAAGCCAAACTAAATCTAGACTAAAAAGGATTGTCAGTGGTGAAATCTGGCATTGAGGTATAATCCACGACTGTGGAAATTGAATTCTGGAAAACGAATTAATATGTTCACATGTTCTACTCAAATGTTCACTTCAGTTTCTCATAACCTTCTTAGGACTTACACAGTAAGTCTCACAGTACTTACTGGAATAATAACCCTAGTGGCTTATGTGGAGTTAAAGAAGAAGGAGTGCAATTACAGGTATATCTCCTCAGGCCCTAATCTCTCCTGACCTTGATAAAACAGTTGACTCTACAAAGTCAGACAAAGAGTTGGATTCTTCTGCAGCCTCTGTTCATAAGGTATCAAAAGCATCCAAGAGTGGCGTTTGAGGGCATTTGAGGGAGTTAATTTAATGAAACTGACCCTGGCAGGCCAGTTTCAAGGAGGTGCCTGACTGTGATAATACAGGTCTACTTGGTGCACGTTTCTTCACTTTAAAATGTAATACTTTCTTCCCTAAACCAAAGGAGCTTTCACTGTCACATATCTGCACGCCCAACAAAATAAAGTGTTTCCAAATGGTTGATGCCATTTGCATTTGCATTTTCTTTAAGTTCGGCACTGGAGCTACATAAGCTAATGTATTAGATATTTCAAGGACTTGGTAAAATCCTTGTGGACCTGGAATGCACAGTAAGTCATTCAGTCAATCAATCAATCAGTGAGTCAGGAGTAAGTGGCTTACTCACTCAGTCAGTCAGTCACTCACTCATGTTTAGCAGGCTGAAGGGCACACCATTTGTACTTGTTTTCAGCCAGTCAGTCAAACCAACTTTTCCTCTTAAAATAGGTCACTTTATATTACATTAACATGTGAAGGTCAGTGGTCTGGCTAAAGAGGCCACATCAGAATATAATTAGTCACAGTGAGGGGAAAAATGCTAAAGCCTCAGTACTAATCACTGTCTAAACTGAGCAGAACTGCACAACAAGCCAGTGAGAAACACAACTAGTGCTTGCCTGACCTCCCAAATACTATATTACAAATATTTCTCATGCTCATCAACAGAAAGACATAGGAGCTTTGGAGAAGGCCAAAGATAAGCACATGACTCATTTGTTTCCTTCTACATAGCTGAGACAAACAGTGACACATTGTTTTCATGTCCTGATCTTTCTAAATGCCAAATTAATCTACAGAAGAAAATCTGTGGAAAATTTAGTAATTTAAAACACCTCAGCAAGAATACTTTCTTTCTGAAATATAAACTGACGTGATTTGTTGCTGCAAGTGATTTTACAACAAGAATTTCAGTTTGCTTTGTGAATGCTGTCAGAGTTTGAACTGTGAAAACTTTGATTTTGGCAGATCAAATGTTTTTTGGTGATTCCACTGTCATCGTGTGTGTGTGTGTGTGTGTGTGTGTGTGTGTGTGTGTGTGTGTGTGTGTGTGTGTGTGTGTGAACAACACTACATTTCTGTTGGTCTCACTTGTCGATGGCCTGCAGTGATGGCTTAGACATCAGCATGAGTCAATAGCAGCATTACAGCGCCTGTAGCACAGTCCTGGAATAGCTCACTGTCCACGTCTAACAGAGGAGAGAAAGACAAAAAGTTTAGCATGTGCAAACATATATATTCTGAGAGATCTGTATTAATGTATCCCGCTTTTGTTGGAGTAACTGTCTCTACTGTCCAGGGAAGACTTAGCATTGCTTGAGACTGATGGCAGTCAGTGACAAAATGTCATAAGTGAGATCAGGATGTTGGATGATCACAACTCCACCTGATCTCAAAAATGTTGAATTGAGAACAGTCATTCCAGAACACAGTCTCCATTGTTCCATAATACTTCCACAGGGACTAGACAAGCAGACATGGGAAAACACTGAAACTCCACCAAGATAGAGCCTCAAACACAAAACCCCAGTGCTAAGAGGCAAACGCTAATCCAATAAGCCACCTTTATTGATACACTGATCATATACAACAGCAAAACATTTTGCAGCCTAGTACCTCCAAATGGTCAGTTTGAATAAAGCTTCACTGAGTTATATTCTGAATATAGACCTAATAGGCGCTGAAGGTTCAGAAATCTCCACTGACAGCTCACTGTGTTATATGCATAGCTAAGAGCCTCTTCTGTGTTGAGTAGTACTTCTTGATTCTGAATTGAACTTCAGTCTGGCACTTCCACTGTCCAGTAGACTTAACTCACAGCTTTTCATTCACAAACACATTTATCTTCAGACAGTCTAAGAAAACGACTGCAGCCAAAATAAGATTTCCTCGTTTCAAACTAGACGCTGAAGTGTAATTCCTGGGATTTCTTTTTTTAAATCTGAGGACTCCAGTGAGGAAAAAAGCTTGGAAATCTTGGCAGCAGCCCATGCTCACAAGAGTAGAGCACTTGTTCAGAGAGGAAATGCTCTCACTGCTGCAGCGTCCATTTCCCCTCAGAGTCAAACGGGCACTGACCCCAACTGGGTTGAACCCATTTCTCTCTCTCTCTCTCTCTCTCTCTCTCACTCTCTCTCTCTCACTCACTTCTCTCTTTTGCATTTTCTCTCTAACTCAATGTTTCTCTAAATCTCACTGTCTGACTTTCTCTCCCTCCTTATTCCACGCTCTTTACATGTGCTTATATATTCTTTCTGTTTCTTTTCTTGTCCACTTTCTCTCACACTTCTTTGATATTTTTTCTCGTCCTGTCACCCATTTGAACTTATTCTTTTATTCACTTTTTCTTTCTTGATAATTCTCTCTCTTTTCTGTTTCCTGTTCTGTTTCAGATTTCTTATCTCTCAGTCTTTCTCACTCTCTCACTTCTCTCTTCTCTTTGCTTTGTTTGCTTCATGTTCTCTCACCCTTTTTCCTCATTCTTTCTCTCATTATCTCTTTCACTCACTGCTTCATCTCTATCTCTTTCTAGTCTATCCCTCATACTCTCTATCCTCTAATTATCACAATCCCTTTCTCTCCTTCTCTCTCATCTATCCCACAATCTTTCTTTCTGGCTCTCTCTCTCTCTCTCTCTTTCTCTCTCTAATTATCACACATTCAGTCTCTCATTTTCATTTTCTATGTTGCATTCTAGTTATTCCTCATAAACAGTTCCTCTCTCCTCTTTGGTTTCTGTTTTATCTTATGATTGTCTCTATCTCATTATAAAGCTCCTCTGCTCAATCCATACTGAAGACCTACAACGAAGGATCATCCAGTGTGTAAAATGGCTTTTGTGTCAAAATGTACTGTTGTATTTCTGTCCTATCCCTGAGAAAGTGCTTGATGCTTTCTCTGAGACTGTGCTGGGCTGGTTCTGGACTTATAGTTCATGGGTCAACCTCTCAGAAGAGGCTTTTTGTTTATCAGTCTTATGTTTATTCTGGTTGTAAATACACACAGTATTTTGTTGAACTAACTCAGTTTAGTTCAACTATTATTAACCTGATTCAGGCTTTGGTGGAGATGTGCGTACAAGTGGAGTGGAGTCTCTAGGGAAGGTCTGGGGAAAAATGGTGTGTAGGTATAGAGATTGGCACCTGTACTGTAACATGCATCTCAAGTAATCAGATCATAAGTGGTCTGTTTTAAGCACAAGGGTCAAAGGGCTCATGTCTGTCAAGATGTTTATATGCATCTCAAAGGGTTTCATTCTCCCTATGTAGTGCATGTATTGAAAAGCTGACTTCAACATCCAAATACTCCATTATGTCTAATGAAACGCCATTTTTGTTCAGTCACAGGTTGCATGATTCTTTACACTCTGAAAGGTTCTATTACACACTTGAAACACAATTTTGATTTGTAGCAGCAGTAAAATCACACAAAAAAATCCTATAAAGAACCATCAAGAGATCCTTACTGTCCAAAGGACCATTTGACAAGGCACAGCTGAAAAATGGTTCTTTGAGTTGTCACTATATAGATTTCATATTGAACCATTGCTTTTACAGAAGAGCAATTGGTGCACTATTATTGTGAAGAAGTTGGTGAGTTTAGACTTACTTCAACGATTGCAGAGTTTAGAATAAAAATATTCTTAAAAATGTGCAGATGGCAGATATACTGTATAACTAGAATGTATTTCCAAATAAAACTTTACAGAGGGAGGAAAAACCTTCCAAACTTTCAATGCAAAAACATTTGATATCACACCATTCTGGATAACATCTCGGTCCATTCCCAAATTCTAAAAACTACAAAGAAATTCTGGTACAGGCGATACAATTGAAAAAACAGCAAAACAGATACAATCACAGGCTGTGCCTAAAAGCCAAGACATTCCTGAGGGTTCCTCACTGCTTAATTACACCTGCTTGGGGGCTTTTTAAGGCTATAAATTCCAGGTTTTCTGGAAGTCGTTCAGCAGGTTTCCAAACAAATCCCTCACACTTTTCTAACACAGATCTGAAATAGTTGCACTGCCAGCAGAGCTTCAGTGCCCAATTGTGAGACAAAGGGAAACGTTGTTCAGAGAGCAATCCTCCGCTCTGAGAGCAGATGTGTGTGTGCTTTGTACTCGGGCCAGACAGACTCCTCCTGGATTGTGGGTCCAGACTTTAAGCACTGTCTCTAAAGTCTGATACTGAGTAGTCCATCAGGGGGTTTGAGTTAAGAATATTCCACTGGAATGTAACTGACTTCATCGTTTTTAGATGAATCTCAATCTTCTGCATCTGTAGCCTACTGCCATTGTCCATGGACAGTATTTTCTATGAGCTTCTCTGTACTTAAGAAAGACCAGAAGTCACTTACTAAAAGACATACAATGGAAGCAATGGATTGAAATGAGACAATGGCAAGAAAAAAAATTCTGATTTCCATTGTGATAAATGGGCATAAAACACTATTCTCACTACACTAGTAACAATTGACCACAAATTCTTCCTCTGGAAAGGTACTTACATCTTCAATTACAAATACATTTGACTTAGGAACCCATAGTTATCTACAACTGCCCATTCCAGTCTTGACCATGTAATAGTCGTATTTATAGAGATTTTCAGTTCTCGTTGCTTCAGAAACAATAACATATTTGTGTAATTAATTGTTCCCAGGCAGAGATTAAATGTGTTCTAGTATTCCTTGACAGCTCTACATCGCCTTTGATTTTAATATTGTTGGTATCAATTTTGATATATTGATAAATGGATTTAAAGCTCTGCACACACTGTGCATGAAGCTACCACAAATTCTACCCCCTTGAAAAAATGGCATCATCTTTAAGAGAACAAATTACAGACATTTACAGCTTCCTTTAAAAATATTCAGATAGTTAGCTTAATAAGGCTTGATAAGGTTGGCCCTCATTGAGTTTTCCACTGCTGCTCCACCCAGACCACCCAGAGATTGTTCTCTGTAAAGGAATATGAAACTGTTTTATTTTGCATTTATATTATTATTGTTATACACATGATATTATTATTATAATATTATTAATAGTAGTAGTATTATTATTATTATATATTTTTATAGGTTGGAGACTTTTATTTTGTGCGCCAAAGTAAGACAAACATTACAAAACAACTGTGAAAAATGCATATGTATATCAACGTATAGTGTAAGTTAATGTGCATTCTATTTATGTAAAATGGAGGTATATTATCTATCTTGTATGATATATTTTATTTTCTACTCCTGTGTATTTTTTCATACATCTGTTTGAATACCAAACGATTTAGTTCTTCAGAAAGTACAGGAAAACCCTCCAAACCATTTCTCCTGTGGTAATCAGTGGCTCTCTAAAGATGCAACAGGTTGAAAAGTTCCCTCGCGTTCCTCTCTGTAAGGTCTGGTCAGGTTTGAGTTTGAAAAAACCCACTGGAATCTGACTGACTTTAGAAGCTTTTTCTTCGTCATTGAGTAGATAGATCTAATGGAGTCTCGCAGTGCTTTTTATGAGATCTGAGATGCAGTCTGGAAATCAGCCAAGCCTGGCCAAAGCAGTGATGTGGAAAACAAAGCTCTCAGGGCAAGTCGATGCTTTCTCAGAACTAAAGTTAAAGGAGCGTGTAGGTTATCTCCTCATTTGATCATTTAACTCCACCTAAATCCCTCAAATTAGCCCAAAGTGATGGAGTTCTTTGTCATGTTTACAAGGTCATTTATGCAACAAAGACATAATGACCTGGACCTCTCAGGCTGCAGTCCAAATATGTTCACACAAACGCCTTCCTATCAGTCCCCATCGATGCATTCCAGAGCTTAACATCTATCCTCAGGCTATACACCTCTATACACCCTGTGGAGGTTGTCTAAGAATTTAAATACCATCAAAATTATCCAAAGAGTTTCCAAAGCAGGGCATATTTTATGTTGTTTGCAAGCATAGAACAGTATAGCAAAGAGGGGATTCATACTTGATAGTTTGGTTGGTTAAGTGGTTTATTTTTTTTGTTTAATGTGTGTTGGCATACTTTCAGCAGACCTATGGTACATAACAATACCATTCCATTACTTAACCTGTTTGAATGTTTTTGTTTGTTTGAATATTTGCATATACTATAAAGTCTATACACTGTGTACTATTAGCATTGCACGTGGGGCATCTATCTGCTTGTGTTCCAGATTGCACATGTTTTTACTCAAATGTAAGAATGCATCATTATTTACTCAATCTGATCTCAATTTGTTGTATCTGACATGGTGATTCACAAGGGACAATCAATTTGATAAGCTCTCTTTAACTTAGAAATGAAAACAAGACCTTGACTCAAACTAACTTATAACAAGCCAATGGTAGCTACTAAATTCCATCAGGAGTTCTTTGATAAAAAAAAAACATTTAATAAATTGTTAATAATTGTTCTTTTTTAACAAAGCTGTCAATAATAGAGTTTTGTAGCCTCCACCTGATCATCATGGATACCAGAAACTCTTACACTTTTAAAAATAATGGTGCTACAGGTACAGGATTGGTATAAAATCTTGGATCTCCTTCTAATCGGTTTTGCATAGAAGACCCATCCACATACTCCACAGAATTTTCTAATTATCTATAAAATAATGCACTAAATATACCATGAGGAGATTTCACTCCCAAAACTAAACCTCAACAAAAAGTGTTGCAGAAGAGGCTCACACTGCTGGCTATAACATAATTCAGTCTCTACTAATGTCCTTAGAATTTCTGGAAGCTGATACTACTTACACTGGAACCGTCTCCCAATTCACAGCTAGTACATAATCAGTTAAAAGTGTAGGAGTTAGGGAAAGGCATTTGAAACATTTGTACTATTCAAATACTTAAAAATACCATTAAAGAATATCTTTATATTGCTCTAAATATTATATATTGATCTTTGGAATTTCCTGAGAGGCTGAGACTTGTGTTTACTCCTTCTTGTTTATTCACTGCTATACACATGCACTAGGTTGAATTCAGATATTTATGTATTTAAATAACTAAATAATCGAGACTACAAACACTCTGCACAAGAAACCATCAGAAAGGGAAATAGCCCTGATTTGACCTGACAAAGCAAGGAAAGTAATTGCTTACCTTAAAAGGGTCAATACATGTGGAGGTCACATATTGATACTGTTTCACTGCTTGTCTGATAGTCACTGTGCCAGACAAATGTAAGGAAAAGAGACTTTATTTGCTCAGATGCTGCCTGGAATGTTGATGTGGCCGAGGTGAAACTCAGTTCACATCTCTCTCTAGTTCACATCTCTCTCTCTCTCTCTCTCTCTCTCTCTCTCTCTCCCATCTTTATGTCTTTATCTCACATTCACACCCTCTTCTCTCTATTTTAGATTTTGAATTCTGTGGTTTAGGGCTGGTTTATTGTGTGCTGTATTAGGTGTCACTGGCTGCTACCTCTGTATGCAGACAGTGAAGGAATGTACTGCCGTTGTGGTAACAAATGCAAGTCCTTATACTTATCAGCTCAACACTGACCTGATTAGATTAGGCTGATACACTGAGAAATGTGCAGTCTGCCTGCCACCCCAAAGCATGCGGCTATACTTAAATGACTGCATCTGAATGACTAAACAACAGAATGTGAATCTGGCAGTTGTTCTTTACATTGTCTCAAAATATCATGATGGACCAATAGAAATGCTTCAAAATGGGTGTCAAAATACATGCATGTACCATCAGAAAGAGATTAGCATTAGGGCAAGATTAATCTCAAACTCAAACCAGCTTCTTTCAAGGTAGATGTTGTACTTTGACATAGTCGATGGCAAGAGCAACCTGTAGGTCCTGTGATGACATTTAGTGGAGACATCTTAAATTTGCTATGTGTCTGACCTGGCTGTGTTGGTAGTTGTTTTAAATGTTCTCCACTGGTAAATTATTTTGCAGACAGTGGAATGAATGATTTCTAATCATTCAGAGATCTTTGAAATCTCTTACCTGACATATGTTCATATAAAACCTTCAATCTCAAAGTATAATTTCTACCCAGTTCCATCACGGATGTTGGGGATGAACCCTCTGGCAGGGATGTGGCTGTGCAGGACACATCTCACATGGATGACCCCAGGCTCGCCCAATGGTGGCACAGCAAAGCGTCTTGGTGCAAACGATGCCACTCAGCTGGCCTTGGCACATCTGATTGTTGACCTGAGTGAAGCACGGTCCAGTCCGGTAGTCTGTGAAAAATGGGATTAAATGTCAGTAGAGGAACTTTACAGTGCAGGTCAGTGGTGAATTTCCATTTAGAATGTGCTGGGGTGTCTGGGAAAGTGACTGTTAATTTTTTTAACTTTTAACTTTATTCCTAAAGTTAGTTATTTGATAAAGATTATACATTTAAATCAACGCCAGGGCTCAGCACTCTATCGTCACTTTTAAAAATCAATATAAATTTACTATTTTCATAGTTATATTGCCTAAATTCATACTAAAATAAGATTATATTGGTCATTTTTGCATAAACTTTTCATAGCAGATTTAAAATTATAATAATAAATCATATTTAAAAATATAGGCTATAGTAAAAATACACTTTAACAAACAAAAGCCCCCCTTCCAGAGCCACCACTGAACCCACCAGTTGCTGACTGACCCGCCAGCTGCTGAAGGAATGGAAACTAGCAGGAGACAAATGTGACCAATTAACACAGTTAGATTCCAATAAAAGTTTGCAAGTGTAGCCAAATTACCATATTATGCCCCCAAAAGTTTTAAATACTGTTTGAACAGTGTCGCTGACATTTTCAGCCACAGCCACAGACAGACCAAGTATCATTTTCCCAGTACATACCTAAATCCATGATTTACAAAGGAAGCAGTGATTCGATACTATGATTCACAATCATACATCAATCTAAAATGAGCGCAAAGAATTGAGTGACAAAGTGAATGACTGCAATTTTAGTTCCTTCCTCACCACACTGCCCCTGTGTGTGTCTGTTTCCTTGTGTGTGTTCAGTATCTTGATTCTAAACTCCTACTCTGGAATTGGTCCCACATTGGCCTTTTCTATGCTCCTGTATTACAGGATACCATATAATGCCAAGGAATAGCTAAATGTCAATAAACAACTTTCCTACAGACAAACATGCACTCACGGGCTGGCGGGTTAAACCGCGGAGGGTCAAAGTGGTGCATCATGACTATTTTGACTCAGAGGAATTTGATGTGAGGAAACGAACAAATGAAGCATGAAGTCCAACCAAGAGCTTCCCTCAGTAGCCTCGTTTTTTGTGCTGGCTGCAGCTGAGACAGTTTAATCTCATTAACTAAGCTTCAGATATCAAACAAACTGACCACGGATTCAAATCACCTGGGCGCTGTAACATCCGGCCAGCATGAACTCAAACCATGATTACAATCTGATTTCAAAGATTTCATTAAAGTCAGACCAACTTAAAATGATGCAACTGATTGCAGAGAATTTCTGAGTTATGTCAGTCAAGATCTTCTTACTTACAGTTTTGTTGCATTTGGGGCTCAGGTCAACAATATAATTCTGTTGTGCTTTCTAAAAACATTAGTCCATTAGCAGCTGAAATTATTTAAACATTGCGTAAGATATTTAGTCTGTTTCTCCCCTCAATTTGTTTAATGTTTAGTCCCATCTGCAGGTTAGGAGTTTCCCTATCACATGAGGAGGAGGCATTCCAATTCTTAGACTCCTGACCAAGCAAGCTGTGAGGTTGTTGGAATTTGTTCTTACGATTTTATAATATGCATCTTAAGAAAAAATTTGAAAAGTAACTGCAGCTCTAGAGTGGCCATACATTCTAACTGTCTGATTATCAAGTGTGAGAAGAGCATGAACTTGAATGCCAACAAGGGCTTAGCGCGCCTTAGTGCACTTCAAAAGTCTATAAGTCTGAGACTAAACCCTAACCCATTCTGTATTTTATTATGCAAGTCACTCAAGCAGGCATTCTACATAATATTCGCAACATGTCCTAAGAATGGATACATGTGCTTTCAATATATGTGACAGTATTGCTTTCCAGAGTAAAATGTAAGGTTATTCACATTCATTCCACATAAGGGGAAAATGGCACAAACGAAACTAGGTCAGAGAGAGAGAGAGAGAGAGAGAGAGAGAGAGAGAGAGAGAGAGAGAGAGAGAGGGGAGAAACATTCCCTCCCCTCCCCTGTATTCCTTCTCATTCCTGTCCCTTCCTCTCCTCTCCTTTCCACTCCCTTTGTCTCTCCATTTTCCTCCACTCATGTGCACCCTTGACCTGACAATCTTTCCTGGATGATTTGAGTCCAGGAATGTGAGCCGTCCTCTAGCTGTGGCGACCCGCCGGGCTCATCCTGTTCACATCTGGATCCGATTAATAATGCCGGGTTGTGACACGATGAACAAGTTCAGCCCTGATATACCATCCATATCCCACTTCGTTCATCTCAATTCGTCAGGCTCACTCTTTGTGCACTGCCGTGCTATTGGCTATGGCTTTGATCAACTGCATTCAGAGTGAATATAAACATCGCATCATGAGGAAAGTGTTTTGGCCAGCAAAACTGAACCATCTGAACCTGAGACACCCATGGTTATGTCTAGAACTATCTAAAGGAAGGCTGCAAAAGGAAGAGAGAAATGGATACTGAATACTTTGGTGTAAAAATCCTCCATAAACAAAAACAGAAGATGTTGGAACACTGGAGACCTTGCTGGATCTGCTGGGGATGGCATTTATCAGTGGACGGTCCAGTGGTGGGCCTTGTTCACGCTGAAGGAATCTGGGCGGCTGATGAACGCCAATGGGATCAGCTCCCAGTCTGCCCACCATTTTTTCTTTTTGATTCGTTGGAGAATCACAGCTCCAGCACTGACAGCCACAGCCAAAAACGTTCAGAAGCTGTTAGAGCTCCTCAAAACGCACCGGGCCAAGTTCAGCACAGTTCTGTCTGAGTGTACTTACAGCTGAAGAATAACACAGTGAAATACGCAAGGCCAAGCTAAAGACTGGACCTCATTTTAGAACTTAAGAGCTCATTTTCACAGACTGGATCAGGCCTTGGGTCTGGCCAAACACTAAATGGCTAAGCCAAGAGTCGTCACAGGAGTGCATGGACCAAGTTCCCAGAAACAAGCCCACCACTAAAATCCAGACAGTTTAGGAAAGGGGGCGTACATGGGGGTGATGCAGACAACATTCGGAAGCAATTTACAGTGATTACAGTCCAAGGTGCTCAAGTGATCAAAACCATTCACCTATAAGCCTTTCCCATTTTGCAACCAGGAGTCCTTGCCAGATGAATCTGGCATGAAGTCCTTGTTTCAGAGAGAGATTTATCATGATCCCAAGACATAGCTTGAATCAACAACCTCAAAAAACTTTGAAGGCACCTATTAGAGTACTTAATGTATGGAATTCACACTGTATTAAGGCAAAGATAAGGCTATCAGCCCAAAGATGGTGGAACCAGTTCACTACATGCTCCAGTGACTTCACTGTCCCTTATCATGTATGGAAAGCAATGGGTCTTAACGTGATAAGCTGTCATGAAAGACTGCAGAGAGATGAAAAATAGGCCCCGCTGAAAGAATGGTGGCTAATCTAGTCTGGAACGCTGAGTCAGGCCCAGGTTGTCTCTGCACCATACTCATGCAAAGGCTGAACGGCAGCCAAAAAACGTGCTCCACAGTGAAAGTCAGGGAAGTCTTCTCAGCTTTGCAACTGAGGACTGTATCAAAATGTGTATGGTATATTAGCACATGAATGCTTCTGTATCTCAGGAGTCCTTCCTAGAGGTATAGAGCTGTCTGAGGAGGGTAGATAGAGGTGGCTATAGGGGAAACTAACTCTGAAAACATAGATTATGCCTTGTTAGCGTAACAGCTAAATGAAGGGATGTAGAGCTGTTGTATTCTAGAATGTTTCTGATATTAGTGGACTAGAGTAGGAAGGCCAGAATGCCAGAATACTAGAAGTCAATGCAAAGCACCTCAGGTCGCTTGTAGATAAGGGCATCTACAAATGCCATAAAATGTAAATCGAACTAGATGTTCAAAGCTGAAAAACAAGTATGCAAGAGGAGTAGACTATCCCGACTCTAGAACAGTACCATTCTAAAACTCTTGAAACGATAACGTATGAATCACATCTTTCCACGCCTGAAGAATACCGGATTCATTCACACAGGCCTGAGGAGGGAGGCCCCTCGTGAGAAGAAGGGAAATATTAGAAGCTCAGTCCTTCCCGTCAAGACTTTAATGTTTCCTGGACGGTCCAACCTACAGCTTTGACGGCCCTGTGATTTAGAGGATGTCTAAACACGACAGTCGGCTCCATCTTCTCACTGATCCTATCTCACCTTTACACTTCCAGAGCACAGAAGGGTTCACATCTTTTTTTGACCAATGGCACTTTTTTATCTACACAAGCTTCTGTTTTCACTTCAGCACACACTTGAGGTACACATTTGTGGTTTCGTGATCCTTATCGACATCCTTACACTTGGAAAAAGCCATCATGTCTTCTTTCAGGTCTGCTGTGGAGAACGGGAGAGATACTGGATAGACAGCATTCATTATACCAATTACAGTGTCTCCGAGGATAAAAAGTCAACTATTAGAAGTCCTGCAGATGCCCAAGTGAAATTGCTCCTCGTTTCAGATAACTGTCTTCGGAGTGAGGCAGTTCACGTTTCTTCTGAGAAATGAACAGGCATTCTTCCACAGAGGCCACTATAAGTGGTAATGCAGAGCACACACATGACTGTGAGGAAAATCACTTAGACCAGAGCTTCTTGCACTGATCTTGATACTAACTCACTGAGATCCTCTTACAATGCACCAAAGAGAAAGCAGTTCTGCAATGGGGTGTTTAAAAATTCTGCAATCTTAATTTAACAGAATATCACATTTCATTTGTATGAGTACAGAATGACTCTTCTGCATTTTACACATTAAAAGTAGAACTGCAGAGCGAACATTACTGTGCCAGACATTTCTAGAATGCCAAGAGTCTATCAATACACTTAACATAATGTTGAAATTTCTGTATTAGGGTAACCTAAATGACTGAAACAAGTTTCAGATTGCTAAAGTAATTCAATACCCAAGGTCTAGAAAGATAAATTAGTGAAACATCTTAGTTCTACAATTCTAAAACATTGTAGATTTAGAACAAGTAATAGAACGCCAAAGTTTTGGACTCTATATTACCAGAATACAACATTAAATTGTTTTACATAAGTTCTAGAATGATAGCATTATTTATACCTGAATTCTAGAATGCTATAGTTCCAGAAGCACTAGAAAGCTGTTCTTCACAAGGAACTCTTCAGCAGACCTCTAGAATGTTCAGCAGACCTCTAGAATGTTCAACAGAGGTCTAGAATGTTCAACAGAGGTCTAGAATGCTTAAGTGATATAATGCAGTGGTGTCCACTGAGGTCTTCTAGTCAATGCATAAAGGGGAGAAAGCTGTTCTCATAAAGGAACTCTTCTGCAGATTGTCCAAAGTTTCCCAAACACATTCCAGCTACTGAACAGCATAAGCCTTTCTTCTGCTCAGATCCAGAGATTCTTATTACTAATGTCTCTCATCCTTGTTGGACAAATCACTGTATAAACACATCACTGGTGACCTTTCTCAGAAGGATATCACCTACACCTATGACTTTATGACTTTACTTGTATTTACACAAGCTCCTGAGGTGAACACAACAAGGAAGGATTAACACATATGGTAAGATAACACACTAAGCTGCACCAAACAAGAACATTCTTTTTAATGTGTTTTGTTTTTTAATCTCCGTTTTTCTGAAAAGCTGCTCTCTGGAGCATGGGACTAAAATAGCAGAAGCTTCTCACTCTCTCCATCACCTCAACATCGATGCTGTTCTCCTGTAATTTTAGTTTGTTCTTGGTAACTCACAAATGTGTGCTTGGCCTGTGTCGTACACAGCTGGAACACAGCCGAGTTAATGGGCCGAGACTGTGGACACAGGGACAAGCCTGCTAGGCTTTTTTCATAACTCCTTAGTGGCTTGAATTGAAGGGGTTTCACCTTTGGGGTATGGCAAGGATCAAAGAAGAAAATATACCTCTGTTACCTACAGTGAAGCAGGGAGGCATGGTCATACACATGCGGAAATGAATGAATCAATGAGATGACAGAATTACAAAGTAGATACACCCTGCCTGCTGGAAGATCAATCAAAACTTTTATTCATCATCCAGGCAAATTACAGATACAGCAACCACTGTAAGCTGTTCTACATCAGTGATTCTAAAACCATACCTCAGGATTCCCAGTAGGTCCTGATTTATATATTGTAACTGAGCGGGACTGTAAACGGAAAACAAGACTATCTAAGAGTTCCCGAAGACAGTTCTATGCAAATACATTGTGTGTAAATTCGACAATCAGAACATTGTTTATTTCCAAACTTAGAATGATTAATAAAACAGTCCATTGCACATGAACAAAACATTCCATGCATGTTTAAGGTGGTAGTAACTTCATGATCCTGCAGATGGTGTTGCACAAAGACGATGGGGCTTTAAATACTTGTGGGATAAGCAATGGGATTCATGACTGGAGAAGTAGTGTATGCAGTGAATGTAATCTTGGAACACACTATACCTTAATACTTCCCAGTTAACTGAGCTGCAAAACCACGCATGTAAAAATTTGCTGCATTCATTAAGTCACAGAACCAACAGATTTACGCATATCTAATTAAATAGCCTCTGGCATTTGCACCAACCATTTGCCATGAAGTGAAGGAGTGCTTTCCAGTGTAGACCATTTTTTGAACGCAGAGCCAATCAATGTTTGCTTACATATAAACAGAGTGTTAAGTTTAGGAACCTAAGAATATTATTAAAACCAATTATTTCGGCAAAATACTGTTCCCAAGAACTCAGATCAAATTAGAACATGCATGCATACAAAAAATATTTACTAGATTTTTCTATGCTGAAGAAAGTAGTTGAACCTTTCTGAGCTATAATTTGAAGAACAAAACATTTTTTTTCATAGTTTCATCTCATTTCTTCTCTAACTAATTTTCCAAACTTTTGCACAGTACACAGAATAGTTAAGCAGAAATAGCAGTAGGAAATGTAGATATATTTGACATACCCATACACATATCTTGTCATATTTATCCTCATGTTATATATTGTTTTGACTGGCAGAAATACACTTACTATTGAGACAAATAATATTATATATATATATATATATATATATATATATATATATATATATATATATATATATATATATATATATATATATATATATATATTAGCCCAAGACTTTTTCCAGTACTGTATAGGTGTGACATGAATAAGTAAGTAAACAGCAAAGCACTTTTGTAAGTCGCTCTGGAGAAGGGCGTCTGCTAAATGCCGCAAATGTAAATGTAAATGTAAATGAATAACAGAGCTGGAAACACAAATACAGTCTTAAGTCACAAATGCAGCAACCATTATGGTGCACACGTTTATATAAATTCTTATTTAATGAGCAAAGCATTTTAGGAGAGTGAGATTGAAATGCCCTGTCTGTTGTGCAAACACTACACATGTGAGTGCTGATGGCTGAATATTAACAGCTCCCTCCAGACCTGAGGCAGGAGCTGGGAGTAAAGGCTGGGAGCCTCCAGCTCTTATGGCAGGGTCACTGAGTACCTGCAGGGTCCCTAGACTAAAAGAGTCTACTGGGGGGTGGTGCTGCTGTGGGGGTCCAGTGGCCACCAATCCCAGTCTAGAGAGCAGATTGTTTGTGCTGGCCTGCCCAGGCCTGGCTTTGTGTACACAGCTGGGGACTTCATTTCTCCCCTCCCTCCCTCTCTCTTCTCTTTGCTTCACTCCGTGTCAGGAAATGTCCATGAAGAAACCAGCGGCCCTCTCATTCCAACCTGGCCTTATTTACTGCCAGATGCAGACACCCTCCCCCCATTGTGTTTTCCAAGAAAACAAGCCTATGGTTGCAAAGGCTGTTGGGGGAAGGGCCAGCAAAAGAGAAGGGTGTTGTGTGGAAGTCGAGGTCATATGGCCATTCCCTTTTCCCCAGTATGCAAAAGCCCTTCAGGCCCTGGGCCTAACGGCAGTCTACAGACCTCTAAGCTTGTCGTCTTCTCAAAGCAGAGGCCAACCTGGGGACTTCATCCCAGATGGAATGTCCCAGCGCTCACACAGGAAGTCTCTCTTGTATTACATCACCATCCTGATGCTGAAAGATGTGAATGTAGTGTACATTGCATTCCCCTGATGCAGTAGACTTATTTCCCAAACACATTTCAAAACTGAATAACAGGGTGTAAATCTCTGGCCTCACAATGACTCTATTTGGAAATTACTGATTTCTTGCTTTGTGAAATCTCATTAATTTCACTATGATGATGATGATGATGATGATGATGATGATGATGATGATGATGATGATGATGATGATGATGATGATTAGTATTAGTATTAATATTCGTACTGTTTTAAATACATTGAAAATATCAATGTCAGTGCTTGTGGTTAACCTACACTATGTCCAAATGTTTCTGGACACCCCTTCTAATTTATGCATTCAGCTACTTTGGTTTTCATCCATATCTGACACAGCAAGCCTGACCACACTAATACTATCAAATCCTTACAAACATGCTCCAAATTATAGTAGAAAGCCTTTCCTGAACAGTAGAGAGAGTTACTCCAACAAAAGCAGGACTTATTACAGTCAGACGGAGGTCTCAGGACAAATGAGGCAGTAATTAAGATCACTTGCAATCAGGGCAAGTTTTCAGAATAAATAAGGTTGAAGTCACAGGGAGCTCTCCAACAAGTGAAGTGTTAATTGGGCCTATCATAGTCAATGAGGAGGTCTTGGAATAAACAAAGTTAGGAGTTCGGTTAAGCAGCTAGTGCACACCACACTGTACAAACTCAAACCCTTATGTCATTATCAAACATTGGCTTGAGACGTCAGATAATGCTTGCACAGAGTCAGAAAGGGAAAAAAGCTTGAGAAACAGAAAGGAAAGGGCATTGAGATGTACAAGCTCTCTGATTTTGTATGACATTAGCCCATTTATTCACAGGCTGGGAACTATTGTATATTAGAGAGACATACAGCAGGATGGGAATCAGCTAAAACTAACACTGAGAAAAAACATTGGGAATAATAATAATAATAATAATAATAAAAAACAATAAAAAAGTGCTAACATTTGCTTACCTCTTTCACACTGTGGACCAGTGAATCCATACACACACGCACATCTGTTGGGCCCAATGCAGCGGCCACCATTCTGACATCCATTCTCACACACAGCTGGAGATGACAAAGTGCATTACAGTTTGCATTAGAGGCAACACAAACTGTATATTTCACTGTGTGACGTGCTTAATAACACACTCTACGTGTTTGTGTGAGAGAGGCTGAAGGTCACAATCTACAGGACCAAGCCCATGCATACAGCAATGACCGATAACCTATAAATTATGCTGTGTGGCTAGTTAGTTATAGTGTATTTGGCTGAGCGTACACACTGTGTCAGTGTGTGTAGCACTGTGTCTTTCAGCAATTGAGTGAAAACAAAACCATGCCAGCCTTTCAAACATTCTTTTGAAAAACTCCATTATGAACATTATTATCATTCAACTTACCTACTGACTAATAAACTAGTCATTTCAGTGAATAGAAATAGCAGTAATATAAAGTTTCATTTAAAAAAAAACAGCTTGAAATGTGAAATACTGATTGTTTACTCACGCTGGCCACAGTGATTCCCTGTGTAGCCCTTCTGACACACACAGCTATCCTCATTACAGGCGCCTCCATTCAGACAGCGGACACTGCAGGACTGGACTACAAGAGGGAAAGAGAGATGTAGAGCAAGAGAGAGAGATGACAGAGATAGCAAAGGTCAGTAACACTGCACTCCTTTCTCTTAAAGGGATTCCAAGCAAAACCATCGTCACATAGTATGATACTAACATGATTAATAGATGAATAGAAATATAGCATGTACTGGAACTGTTAGAATGTGTTGACATTTTAGCATTTTTTCATCCATTAAAATGTAAAAGGAAAGCCATGGTCAGCTTTACCAGACATGAGATGTGAGCATTAAAGGAATAGTTTAATAAAGAGATGCAAGACTGTGCTCTCAAACACACTCATTCCTATAAACACACACCTAAAACTGTGTCTGTGACCGAAATTGGCCCTAATCTCTCATTATTAGTGCACTATACAGGAATAGACCCTTTAGTTTACTAAGTGCTGGAAGAAACACAGGTGAATTTGGACACTTCTTCATCAGCAACATGATATAGCACCACTCGCATAAACAACATGTGAGTACACACACACAAACTGAACTTCTGAATTAAAGTTAGTAAAGCTATGGGCTGTTCATGCATGTTCAAACATAATCCTCCCCTTAATGAACTAATGTTATGGAAAAATATCTGAACATGACAGCGTCCAGTGGCTCATAACTATCACTAATTTAGCACCTATTATAGGGCCCTCAAATTCACACTCAGAGAAAAATGGCTGATATGCATATTAGTGTCCTAAAACGTGAATAGGGTTTAATTTCTGTCAGAGGCTGTCTCTCAACCTGCTTGAACTACAGTGATTTTAATACCTAATATACTACTTAGGTAGGTATTAGTAGGAGGGAGTTAAATCTCTCTAAAATTCTGCAACTATACAAATGTGCATTAAGATATAAACATTTACTCATTAATTAATGTGTCTTAAAATATAGGCAGTACCATTGTTCATTTTCAATGTAAAAAACACCCTATTAAAGCGTATTTATTATTATTCGTTATTACTTATCTTCAATCTGATTTGTGTTTATTTACATTTAGTTTTAGTCATTTTTGCACTGTGGTGGGAAGCACAGTGTATCTGTATCTGTAGCTGCAGATACATTTAGACTAATAGTGGTGGTCAGAAGGTGGGCTTTAAAAATCTGGGTTTAATTTATATACTAAAAGGTTATTTAACAAGACCAGCAAAGAGAAACCATCTCTGTTATAAAAGCATCTTGAGGGACACTATGGACCTTCTCAGGAGAACACTTGGAAGATATTTTGTTTTTGAAATGCCTTGAGAGCAATTGTTCTTTGAAGACATTTTCTGGTTATTGAGTGTGTATGAGGTAACATGAATCATCACACTGGTATATTTATCTTCATGCAGTGAAAACAGCACAGTCCTTGCCAGACTGCCTTCGTTCTGTCCACACAGAGGCACCGAGCCATAACTGCTCAAATCCAGAGCTAATTCAGAACAAGGCTTTCTCACGTCATATACAAAAACATGTAACTGTTTTATTGACTGATTTGCCTGCCATGACCTCATCACCATCAAGAAGAAGGTTAAAGCCGTCTATCTTTCCAGAGACAAAAAAAAAAAAACCTTAATCTCAGCTCACATGGAGAAAGTTACATAGAGCTGGAAAGAGATCAATCCCAACTTCTTCTCACGCTTCACTGTTTAGTGTCCATTCAGACCGTACTCTGAATGTTAGAGCCAAAACACCTTGTATCTCCACTTTTGCCATGTTTTACTTTTAACATAATGTGAATCTGGAAAGTTCTTTACAATGCCACAATTTGATGATGAATGGACCAAAAGAAATGCTCCAAATTACTTTATAAATCTTCATACACTGACTTCCATTGGAGTTTTAGAAGTTTTTTTCTTCTCCTGTAAAGTTGCCATTTCGGATATAAAAGGTTGTTGTGACAAAAAAATGAAATAATACCATATGGATGATCATATGTCTTGAAACAAGCATGTGTGTGTGTGTGTGTGTGTGTGTGTGTGTGTGTGTGTGTGTGTGTGTGTGTGTGTGTGTGTGTGTGTGTGTGTGTGTGTGTGTGTGCATGTGTTTTCCTTGTGCCCAGCCCATGTCAAGCAGACAGGGACAGGAATGACCTCACTGGCTAGACCTGCTGAAAGCCCCCTACAAGTTGGAGTGTTTCAGCTGCACTGACCCACAGTAGGAACACCTCATGTGCACACATACACTCAGATGTGGGCTAACATGGAGCCTCAGTGTGCCTCAATGTGCATCCATCACACGATCTGTCAGGGTTTTTTTCACACAGCAGTGCAATGAGAAGAAAACCCAGTGAAACTGAGACATGGAGGCTCTGTACAGTTCCCAATGATCCACATTCATCTCAGCTCAATTAAACACTCAGGCGTAGCCAAGGGCGTTGCTTTGCTTTCAGAAATTGGGGGACACTATGAAAATGGAGAATGCTACCACCCACACAGAAAATACAAATACAGGCTTACAGCTGGGGAAAGCTAATGTTAATGATAACGCCCACTAACTACATCACTTTATTTCACAGACAGCTAGAAATCTGACATATTTTTGATCATTTTCACTGTAATGGTGTGTATTATGGCTATGTAGCAAAAACCCTAATACCTGGCATATCATGAAAATGGAGCACAATCATGGAGATGTTAACCTAGTGTAACCATGGAAATAAATGTACACCCAATATAATCATGGAAATGGGTGTAAATCCAGTTTAAACATGGAAATAGGTGTAGACCTGGCGTAAAGCCCTATTCATGTGGGTTCAGTTGTAAAAACACCCTCAGTTTAATCCAATGCGAATCGAACTGTGGGTAAATAATACTTCATATCCCGTGAAAAAAGGGAAATTTGGGGGATTCACAGTACTGAGACACTCAATGAGGCATTCAGTTTTATCCTGTATGGCACAGATACCCCATGTCATTTAGGTCTGTGGCAAACATTCATACCTACTATGAACATGTCCAAAGTATCGGACAAAACAGCCTGGTGTAGAGGTTGATTTCAAGGGCTGAGGATGTACAGGCTTGTTCACAGCAGTGGTCAAGCCATGCATTACATACCTTTTTCTGGGAGTTAGTGCAAATTGTGCAATTACTCCCTTCTCAATCATTTATGCTGAGATTTCATATCCCGTGTGAATGTGTCATAAATTTCACCAGTAGTAGTAAAATTTAATTACTCCACCTCCCCAGGTTAAACTACTCCTTTCTATATATTTCTATGGAAATGGGTGCAGTTCCAGTGTAACCAAGGAAGTGGGGGTAGCCATCCATGGAAATAGATACAGACCCAGTGAAAACATGTAAATGGTTGTAGCATAAATATGAAAATAGGTGTACACCCAGTTTAACCACGGAAGTGGGTCTAGCTATCCATGAAAATGGATACAGGCCAAGTGTAACCACGGGAAAGGATATAGTGTAGTCAGAGAAAACTGTGTACACCTAACTATTCAATGGAAATGAGCATATCATAACCAAGTTATAGACCTAGTGTAACAGTGAAAATGTCTGAAGTGTTACTATGTGAATGGCTGTATTTTAATTAAAATATATATTCATGGACATTGACATAGACTTTTGGATAGTCCACATTGATGGAAAGAGGTGAGGCAGAATAATACAAACGTGTAGACCTCATGTAAGCATAGGAATAGGATGTAGCCTACGTTAGATGGATTTTCTTGGTCTGTTTTATCAGCTATATAGTAGTTACCAAAGTAATGATTTATTTACTGATTTCTCTCTAAGTTTTAACTAACTTTCAAAGTAGTGAAGCACTAAATCTGGATTTGAAAAGTCCCCAATGGAAAATATGCCTGTGAACACCGCTCTGACATGTCCTTTCTGACTGACAGCTGATTTTGTGACTGAAAGTGTATGATTGTGGCAATTATGTGGTAATTACGGCAAAAGAGAGGGCTGAGGGAGGATTGGTTTTTATCCCGAGTGCAGCTGTGATTCCTTGGACACAAACTCACTGCAGCCAAGAGCCGTGGCTGTGGTTTGTTATTTATGGAGTAATTACAGATTCATCGTTGGGTCATAAACATGGACTCTCCCTCCATGACTGTTATGATGCTATTACTAATCTCTCAACTCTACACAAAACTGCTAGAGCATACGGGTCTGTGTGTGTGTTGCATGAAGTTCGGAAAGATGTTTCACATGTACTTTCACAGGAACTTATTACGAGATTCCAAAGAAATTACACGGCCAATTTCCCAGCATGAGGCAAGTCGACCGTACTTTTTTTTTTCAACCAATGAGTTTGTATAGGCTGCAGGTAGGCTTTTTTTTTGCCATTGACCACATCTTCTGGGCATACATTTGGAACCTACCAGTGAATGGCAGTGGAGTAATAGAAGAACCACAGCCAATGCTAAAACATGCCAGTCTTTAATTAGCTTCAACTGTCTCTTACTCAACTGTCCTGCATAAACAAAATCAATCAAATCCCTTTTTTCTGAAATGGTCTCGTAAAAAATGAGAGAAGGGAGGTTTAACTGTGCAGCAGGCAGTCTCAAATTCATCATGCCTCGGCAGAAAAATCCTCACATTTTGACATATGATCTGGCCTCCAAGCTTTCTACACTATAGACTGTCAGAGCAATTTCACGCTTGTGCAGTATTGTGATATTTGTGCAACATTTCACGTCCCCACCCTGAACCTTTCACTCCAGAGACGTCTCTCAACATATTAGAGCACTCTACCAGTTCCAAAATATGGGTGTATATGCAGTTTTGTGTCTGGTTAGTGAAACCTATGGTGGCACCAGCCCACCCAAAAATATTAATGGCCACCACCTGAATCTCTTAGATCATTTGTTATTTTGTTCTCAACCTGGGATAATATTGAATATTGCTAGGAGCTCATTTATATAGGAGAAAGTCAATGTCAATTTAACAACAAATTAAGAGTTCTCAGAGTCAAATATCAGAGTTGTCTAAAAAGCAATGCATCAGGCTTAACTATGGATATAAGTGCAATGCAATTATGGAACTGGGAGCAGCCTGTAGAAAGGGTTGTAATATAATTCTGAAAATGGATGTAGACCTAGTGTAACTACAGAAATCATAACTCAAATCCCGGACCATGCAGCTTGCCATTGGCAGCCAGAGTCAAAGGGAAATTGGTCTGATCTCCCTCTCTGGGTGTGTAGGTGGCGCAAATTTGTGGTAGCAAATTGTCCCCACAAATAATCCCCTGCATTCACTGACATCCGCTGCCACATGGCTATAATGTGGCCAAGGGTATGGTGTACACCTAGCGTAACCATGGTAATAGTTAACACAACCATGGAAATGGATGTAGGTCTATTGTAACAATAGAAATGGTTGCAATGCAACCATGGGAATGGGTGTAAACCAAATGTAATCAAGGTCATGGCTGTAATGTATGTATTGGATGTAGACCTAGAATAATCATATATTGTTGTAATGCAACCATGAAAGTGGGTGTAGAGCTAATGTAAATGTAAATGTAAATTTGAATTTTGAACTCACTAATACCTTGATAACACTTAAAATACTATTCTTTTAAAAGTGAAATTTCAGCTAAATGTACCAGCATGACCAACAATGTCTAACAATATTCCTTTTTTAGAACAACATTTCAGTGAGAGATCAAGTACAAGCACAGAATCAAGTCTCAAGAGTATGGTTTTAAGGCCATGTTCCAAGTTCTACATTCTTCAGACACCAATAAACATGACCACTGTAAGGTCACAGGTGCTCAAAGTTTTGCATACCACTCTAAAACATTCTGAAGCAGGGATGGAGTTAGTTACCTGCACCAACTGCTGCCCCACAGCTGGGGGCAAGGTGACCACTGGAACAGGTACACATGTTGGGCCTAGAGCAGAAACCATCCCCGCAAGTGTTCCTACAGATGGCTGGGAAGAGAAACAGGACAGACAAATCATCAAAAGCAGTTTAATGATGTGAAGAATTAATTCTATAAATTAAAGCAATTAAATATCTAATGGAGAGGGCATTTGGTTTTAGGTCAATAATGCATTAACAAGGAAAATGACCATCTTTTAAGAACTAATTATTACATGCCAAACAACACAACCCCAGAGTCATATTAGTAATCGTGACTCAGGAGATACAGTGGTATTACTTACGGACTATGCACTGGTTGCCCCCAGGGAGAGTTTTCCATCCCGGACAGCAATAAGAGTGGAATCGGGAACCACACACATTGGGCCTGAAACAGAAAAAGCACACTAAATAAACAAAACATACTTGTACATATACATGTAATATATAAAAATCCCCATTAAATATACACTAAACTAATTAGTCCTAAAGCCCTTTCTGGCCTACTGGTATAAATGTGGCTATATAAAACGTAAAGATCCTTAAAAGGACACATTCTTGGAGATGGCTACACAGAAAGAGTGCAGTTTGTTCTGGACATCTAAACTTTGAGAGACAGATATGTTTACCATACTCCCTCAGCTACTCATCCAAGAGATTATTTTGGCTGACCTCCAGCACTGCTGCCCACTTACAGAGCTGGATATGTGAAAAGATATAGACTGACTACATGACATTGATATGACAGTGAGGCCAGAAATGAAAATTATACCATTTCCCCCAGTGCTGTTCAGAGGTTTGCTTCTTAGTTTTACAGTGGAACTATGATGCAGATATGGCAAACAAGCAATTTAAGCTTTTAGGACTGAACAATTCATTGATTAACCATTTTTAGATAAAAAAAAATGCATGATGTAAGAGAACATTTTTCCAATTGCATGAGCTATTATTGGAATTGAATCCTACAACATCAAGAACAGGAGCTTTTAAATGGGGAAAGAACATAAATCTAATTTCACAGAGCATGTGAACCAATCTAGACTCTAGACCAATCTAGTAGACCTGTCTAGATCAATCCAAAGCAAGTATTTCTCAAGTGAGAAAAAGAGGTTTGGATCTCAAATTATTCATGACAATATATACTGTGGTTATCTGCGAGATCTCAAAAAAGAACCACTATTAGTTCCTTACTGAGTCATGTTTGGAAAACGATGGGTGTGCATACGTGTGAAGAACCTTTTAAAAGTGTAGAAAGAACCTTTGATTGATGAAAAGGTTCATCATATTCCCACATTACAGATATGACTCTTTATGGAGCCAAAAGTGTTTACTCTATGGCATCAGTCAAATAACAATTTCAGGTACCTCGATTTTTGAAAAGGCTAATAAAGGCTAATATCCCATATGATCATGCACACAGCAGGCCTAAGTGATCATATGCTGGATGTTGTCAATAATGTCTAGTAGACTTCTTTATGTGGTTCCTGACATACTGTTTTCTAAACATATGGATTATGTTACATAGCTGAAAAATGGAGTACATAACATAGCTGAAAACAACAGTGTGAATTGTGTAGCTAACCAACTCCCTCGGTTTGACTTTTAACCCAATCCGTCCATTCTTCATTAAGTTTAATTCTTCTGGTTAGCCAATATTGCTCAGAAATTTGAAGTCCACTAACTTTAGAAGCAGTTCCTTTTTTCAGTGCAAACCCCAAACCACCTGAACTGGGAAGATGAAAAGCTCAGTGATGAATTTACAGGCTGTGGTAGTTTCCTACATATTGCCGACAGCTTGGACCCGGTCACCTTCAGAACTGCCATTTGCTGTTATTTTGTGGAATTCATGCTTGATGTATGACTGAAAATCTGCTTGAGGTCCATGTGAAATCTGACCTTTATTTCTATCAGCACTCAGTTACGTCTGCTATAACTGGATCCTAAACAAGCCACGAGGTACATTAGTCTTTCCACACACAAACAAACATGCACACTCACTCACTCACTCACACTCACATTTTCTTTTACTCCACAATTCAAGATGTTTACCCATGCATGGGAAAGTGAGTTTCTTGTTTAAATCTCTAAATGGATTCCAAACGGAAACACCAGTGGTAAATGGTAACTTGATGGATTTGGGTGCGATTTCAAGATGAAACTGAAAAAAGAGAAATATACTCTCAGAGAGGACTCGGAGATGTAGAGAAAAATACAGAGAGAAAAAAAGAAGAAAGGAGAGGAATAAAGCAGAGCAATATCACAGAAAAGAGCGAGATATTAGTGAGGGAAAGAAGAGAGAGAGAGAGAGAGAGAGAGAGAGAGAGAGAGAGAGAGAGAGAGAGAGAGAGAGGTGAGTAAGCAGAAGGTGAAAGGTTGAAGGAGATAAAGGTCCAGAGGCTAGAGGCAGAATAGAAAAAGAGGAATGGTGGGAAAGGGGTAAGAATCAGCAGGAGGGAAAGAAAACAAACTGTAGTTAAGTAGAGGGGAGGGAGAGCGGAAAACAAAGCCATGGAAATTAGGCCAGGCCATGATAGAGCACCAGCAACCAGGGGCAAAAAACCTGAGGGTCACATTTCTCAACCCAACACACACATACACACATCTCTTGCAGTCTGAAAAATGAGCTCTCACACGTACAGAATGAGAAGAACTTGCCAAGACGGATCCCCCTGGACCCCTATCTCTCCTCAGCAACCCCTGCTATTTGCAGTTCACAGAAACCCAGACATGTTGGGTTCATAGCTGATGGGTGTATGAGTATTAACTGCTGCTCCCACTCATATTTAAAGTTTTTGGGACCCCCAAACATGCCACTGAATGTTCTGAAAATTTGCCTTTGACCAGTAGATTTCTGCCGGACTGCTCTGTGCACCAATTAGTGTGTGCTTAATTCAGTGTCAGAAAAGAGTCAATGTTATTACACCAATGCTCAAAAGGCCCTAGAAAAAGTCAAAGATTATTAAAGAATCGCCAAATATGCATGAGCATAGCCAAAGTCCCTAAGTCTTTGAAAACAGTCAATGGACAAAAATCAAAAATGTCCTTAATTCAGTCAATGTTTATAACAGTCAATATCAAAGCAAAGTCAATGTTCTTAACTATATGCCTGAGAAGAATCAATTGTCTGAGAGGAGACAATTGTCCAAGAAGAGTCATTATTAATCAAAGTCCTAGAATAAAAAAGATTAAAACATAATAGTCCCCAAAAGCCCCCATGTAAGTACCCAGGGAAATCAATGTATTTAAGTGTGTTTTCAAGGAGAATCAGCGTAAATAGTTTTCAAGAACAGTCAATGTTCTTAAGATGGTGCCTGAGAACAGTCAAAGCTCTTAGGTCAGTGCCTGAGAATGGAAAGTCAAAGAAGGGTCCATTTCAATAAATGAATTGCCCAAAAGAGTAAAGACCCTGTGGTCAATGACCGGGAATAATCAAAGTCCTGAGGACAATGCCTGAGAATGCCAAAATCCTTAATGCCTGAGTACATTCAAAATTCTTAGGTCAATAACTGAGAAGAGTCAGTGTCCGTAAGTTAGAGTCAAACAAGAGTCAATCTCAATATATCATTGCCCAAGAAAAGTTAAAGTCCTCAGGTCAATGCCTGAGAAGAGCCAAAACCTAAAGGTCAATGTCAGAGAATGCCTAAGTCCTTAACCCAGTGCCTGAGAACATTCAAAGTCCTTAAGTCAGTGCTTGTAAATAGTCAATATCCTTAAGTCAAAGTCTAAGAACTGTCATTGTCAATAAGTCAATGCCCAAGAATGCATTGTCCTTAAGCCATTTCCTGAGAATAATAAAATTCCTCAAGAACAGTCAATGCCAGTAAGTAAAAATAGTCAGTATCCTAAAGTCAGTACCACAGAATAGTCAGTTTGGGGACTGTTTGGTTACTATGACATTTGAAAGCACACAGTTGGGCTAATGTTTAAGCAGTGAGCATGTCAAAAATGACTTTCTGCAATAAAAAAGGACCACTGTTCACTTAACCATCTATAGTTAGTCATACAGATGGATCATATCCAAGACAATGACAATTGTAGCATTATCCAGATACTAGACAAGTTTCCCCACAGGCTGGATCAGCTGTCTGGCTTAAATCACCTTGCTTTGCATGGCTAATTCATAAGGTCACAACCACACATATCTGTTCAGGACCTCCAAGGCAAGAAATGAGGACATTGTTTGAAAGCTACTCTAACATGGATTTTTAAAGGAGGAAAACAAACAACTGGGGATTGCAGAGAAACTGTTATTTGGCAGAGAGTCTCTTGCAAATGTAAGTCAGCAATGACCCGGGGGCTATTGTTCTTGTAGAGGCCAAAGGTTAGGCGGCTGGTATCTGCCCTAAGGTCCCAGTACTGTTGCCTTCTGAAGCCTTCAGCCAATAAACAGACATAACATCATGTCAGATGTGAATGCGACACAGGTTTCAAGATCTAAGTCTTAGTCTTTTTAAGTTCTGCAAGGTCTTTCCTAGCCTTGCACTGGGATGACCTATGATAACCCTTTGGGTTAGGCAAGACTCATGTACTGAATGCAGCAGAGCATGGATCTCGTCCATCTCAAGACACTAAACAAACTATTTCAAACTATTGTACACACAGTCTCTACTTATAACACAAATTATTTTAATTACCTTCATTATTTTAAATGGTTTGATAAAAACATACTGACATCCCATGGATTTGTTTCAACTGACAGCATTGTTCTTAAACATGCATGTCTTTTCTTTCCCAAGAAATTGCATCTGCACAATGTTCAAATACATATAAATGAAAGCTTTTGCTGTGATTCATGTAGTCTTCAGTATCCACAATGGAATTTATTCCTTCCAATGGGCGTTTCAGGTCAAGAAAAAAGTATATATTCAAATGGTGAGAACTCTCTCTTCTAGGGAAAATGAACAACGGGTGTTTGAGGGAAGCTGGAGGCCGCCCTGAGTGGATGAGGGAACCTGACAATCCTTTGGCTGCCGTCCGGGTGGCTGAATGTGATTCTTTACTTTGAGGAAAGTTCTCAACACCAGCAAACATTCAGAAACATCTCCCTCAAGGCTGCTGATGGCTGGCTTTCAGCATTTATTTGGAGGTCTTTGAGTTCTTGTTTTTAGGGAGCAGCTCAGCCTGGCATTGGTGGACCAGCACCACAAATTTTTATACGCACCATGAGTCAAGAGCTTTTACAACAGTCTCCCCAGACTTTCTCCTAATTTAGGAGGTCCACCAGGATGTAATCAGATTCCTCCTGTGTGTGGGCCAAATCACACTTCGCCAAGAGAGCCAACGAGTCAGGCAAATTCCAAATCATCTACACCAGTCTGCGCTTAAACAGTCTGACACTAAGGGGAGGGTGCTACATGGGCGGCCTTTTGCTGCCTCAACATGTATCATTCACCAAAGCCACCACGTTTCATTATTAAATTCCTTCTCAAAGTCTTATATACTTCCTGTTTGTACTGTTCAGATGCAGCAAAGAATATAAATGGTGCTTAGAAGAGTGTTTGTAATTAAGATGTTGTGTCAACCAGACTAGAGCTTGACGGTGGGCCAACAGCAACAATGTATGAATATGGGGGTCATTTTGTTAATGACAAGTGAAAAGTGCCCCAGATTTTTTGTTGTTGTTTGCAGGCAACAAGGAGATAAGAACAATTTGAAAGTTGGGGAAGTTGTGCAAGTGCAAGTCCTGAGTCCCCCTCAACCATTAAATGTTTGTGTTTTCAGCACAATCACTTAATATTTAGTGCCAAACAAATTAGTACAATTACACATTACTGTCAAGATTAGATATTCATGGACAGTTATACTGGAAAATTGGCCAAAAGATCTAATTGTTTGGGAAGGCTGCAGGATAAGCATGGCAGGCCTGATGTAGGATCTTGGATTTAAAAACATGATGGTTCTACAGCACATTCCTTCTTTTGTGTACAGAAAGAGGATCCCCATCTGTAGACCTCAAACTGACAGACACCACCACCATGGCGTAAAGCAATTACAGATGATAATGTGTAATAGAGGATTATTTCTGTTTGCCATGCTTTCAGACACTTTCTCACCTGCTGCCTTAAAACAGACATGCTTTGTAGCGCCCTCCGGAGTCAAGGGGGATACCTCATTTCCTGTGGCCATATGTGGGGTGGGGGGCATAAGCAGGGACAGATGAGAGACTGATTGGAATAACTGATGCAGACATTTGAGACCGGCAAGAACAAGACATCCCTTGTTTTTCCAAAAATTAGTAAAAATATACAGCAAAAGGCCAGTCTGGTAGACTTGTACATCACTCCCGGCCACCCCAAAGCCAGACAGGCATGGCTCAAATGTCTGGAAAAGTGCCATCGTGATCTGTTGCCTTGTGTTCATCTGCAATGCATTTACCATACCTTTCCAAACAAACTGCAATATGTGTAGCATTCATTCAAAGTGGCCAAGTAAAAATGTAAACACTCATGTCATCACTCCTGGAAAATTCTTTTACTGTATAGTCTTGTCATATTCCTCTCCCTGCTAGTGCACTCAAGTATTCACGGCCCATTGCATTACATGGCTTTTAAACACATTTAATAATCCATTCCCCTTATATATTGGTTTGGCTGCAATCCAGTTTAGAAGGTATGCTGTAGAAGGTAATGGAAAACCTGATGCACAGTCACCCACACTTTTCAACACATGTACACATACATTCTGAGGTACTCTCTTATTGAGACTACAGCTTTAAAACTCATGAGTTTTTTATAGTATAGTATTATGTTGCTTGATTTCAATATGGCATTATAATGTATAACAGGTTTTTTCAAAAAAAAAAGTTTGGGAGGACCAGTATTTAGTATGTGTTTAAGCAAGGAACTGGACTGGATATTGGCCTTTGACTCCTGATATATACTTTATGGACAAAATTTTTGGAATAAATTTTGAGGTTAGTGAGGTTAGTGATGTTGGATGATCAATTCCCCCTTTTGACTCCAACTACCCAACTCACCCCAAAGGAACTGGATGGAGTACCATCATTTCAGAGGACACAGTTCCACAGCTTCATAGTTCAGTTTTGGGGGGCTTTATACCACTGTAGCCCATGCCTGGCATTAGGCATAGTGCCAATCAATTTATGTTTATCTACTCTAGAGATCTTTCCCTACAAGGACTGTGTATGCATTTGTACATCTGTGTTCATAACAAGCATTTAAACTTAAAGTAGCTGAATGCATTCATTAGAAGGGGTGTCCACAAACATTAATTAATATAGGCAAAATCAAGCCAAGCAGACAAGCAGACAGAAAGTGGCATTTCAGGTTAGTAACTGAGCGCAACAACAAAAGTATAAGCATTTCTTCACGGCTCAGATGTTTGAGATTTTTTTAGAGGTCTGCATGTGATGAAGACAAACTGTCCTTCTGAGATTTAATAGTTGTTGACACACAGCAGATCATTCCTCTTGTTTGTCGACATGCCAACACCAGAAACAAGTGTGACTCACGTTCATGTTTGCAAAAGTGGAACAGGTGGTAAATAAAATAACGTGGCATTCTCGCAGTGTGGGAAAATTAAGTATGCTGTACAAGATATGATTAGTTCTGAGATAATCTGAATTAATTCATTGACATTCTAATGAACTGGCTTCAGTATGTATTGCTAATGTAATGCTATTGTGCAAAATATCATCTTAACTTTCAGCAGAATGTTAAAAGATTCTATTCCAAGTTGTTTTGGAGCATTTCTATTGGTCCATTCACCACAAACTTTTGATAAAATATAACTAACAACTGCCAGATCCACATTTTGTCAAAAAGTGTGTGGAGATACAATGTGTTTGTAGTTCCAACTATACCATACAGCACCACATAACATATCATATGTCAACGCTGTCTCACAACAAGCAGGTTAGCTAGTGACCAGGTTGTCAACAGAGTTAGAACAAGTGCTTTTGTTTCAAATTTTAATAATACTGAATGCTCATACCTTCTAACTTCTGATATCAACTACCTGGTCTTTGAGGATGATAAAGGCTCTATATAAGTCATTGTATACTAATAATGTTATTATAAGTGTGTTATGTTTGAGTCATGACTCAAAACTGTAACTGTTACTTTAAATGATTCCTGACTGTGGTTTTGTATAACCAGTGCATTCAGTGCACATACTTCTGTTAAATCATTGTCAGGAAGCTTCTTACCCCCTCAGGGAATCCTGTCCTCTCCTCCGGACCCTATTCTGGACCTCTCCCTCTGGTTTTCCATTGAAGCGGCTGGCCTGCAGACCTCCATCTTCCTGGCCCTGCACTGTCTGGAGAGTTGCCCAGCAGACAGCAGTCCACCCCAGCACCACCCTGGCCAACGTCCAAGCCCCCATTGGCCCCATACAGTCCTCACTCTAGCAGTCACTTATTGCCTGGACGTTCCCAAGCTCCACTCGTCCGGTCCGGCTCCACTTCAGGGTGACAGCTGGAGTTCAGAGAGGGAAGAGGAGGACAGTGTTTGGAATATAGGTCATTATGTGCTTACAGTGTAGGTTTGTCTTTGCTGTTTTCTGCACTGTAAATGGTCATTTCCCTGCAGGAATACTATAGAGATTTATTAAAGGCAACAGAAACAGCCCCTTATAATTCCCTGCATTATAACACTATGTAGTCAAAAAATGGTCCCTTATCACCATTGCCTTTACTGGAACATTATATGGAGCACTATTATAAGGAACAGAATTTATTCCCTTGTCACTATTTCCTGAATTGGATAACTATAAAAAACACCATTATAGGGAACAGAAAGGGTCCCATAATCATGATTCCCTATACTGGAGCACTATACAGATCATATAATGAACTTTACTCACTAATCCCTTCATTGGAGCACTATATCAGCTCTCTGTTAAAAGGAAAATAAATTGTCACTTATTCATTCATTCATTCATTCATTCATTCATTCATTCATTCATTCATCTTATCCACTTCGTCCTGGTCAGGATCACTGTGGGAAATCATTGGGTGAAAGGGATGGACAGGCGGCAGTCGTTTGTGGGTCCCTTAATCACTATTCCCTACACTGGAGCACTATATACTACACTGTAACAGAATTAGATCCCTAGTCAATATTTCCCTACACTAAACACCTATGCAGAATATTATTTTAGGGAACATAAATGGAACAGTATATTTTCAGACAGAAAGACAGGGGTCATTGTTTTATATTTGAATATAGCCATTGAGTTTTTGATTTACTTGTTATTCAGTTTAATATGTTCATTTTCTTTTTAGGATATGTCATGTTTTATTAGAAGAATGCAACAATAAAAAAACTCATGTGTTTCCATTACAGAGGCACCAGTACACTAAAACCGCTTTGAAGTGTGCAACATCACATGAAATTTTACAACGTTACCCTGATGTGACACATGCCTGCTGTTTTCCAAATCGGATGTGAGGGAACTCCTGCACTTGGCTAAGTGAGAAGATATGTGTTTACACTGGACACAGGTGTGCTGTCTGGGAGAGGTATCAGAAATGCTGGAGGCATGACAGCACTCAACAGTCCTCAAAGACACACCCCCTATAGCATACAGTCTATATATGTCAGAACACTGCACATCACTGTAGAAGAATGTTAGGATAACATCACTGCTTTTTCACACCTATAAAGGTCAAATTTGTTTGGTTCATTTGAAAATGAATCAAATAGCTAAAAGCAAACTGAAATGAAACTCACTATGATTTAAGTATCATTTTAATTGTCATTAAGGCTCACCTGCATTAATGTCCTGCACATATTAGAAAGTGAACAATTATCATATGAGCCCTGTGGTAAGTAAGAGACCTGAGCATTTTTAGCCAACAGCTGGAATCAATGGTGTTGCTATTTAAAAGTGTCGGATTTTAGTAAAGTTTTACTTTAATGCAAAGGCATTTCAACACCAAGAGTGTTAGCTTTAACATGGATTTAGTATTAATTCATTCATTTGTTCGTATGTTGAGGATCCAGTGACATTTGAGGAAATACTGTACCATCACAAAATATATTGGGATTGTTACATTTACGTACCAATTTATTTGGTACATTTATGTTTACCATAGAGTGCAACAGCAACCCTGCTTAGACTGCTGAGAGTTTGTAAATGTGCATGTAAACTCACTGTGCTTGTGCACGGGGCATTTGCCCTCCACATTTAACCCATCCACGCAGTGAAAAACACATATACACAAGGGGGCAGTGAGCACACATGCCCAGAGCAGTGGAGAGCCCTTTCCATGGTGCCCGGGGAGCAAGTGGGGAGTTGAGCAATTGAACTTCAGTCATCAAGCACTTCAGGGAATCAAACCAGCAACCTTCCAGTCACAAGGTTGCTTCCCTATCCACCATGCCACTGTTATGGGTGTGGGTATATGGGTGTGAAAACAATAACAGTATTACACTGCTTCATTTCCCCAACTTACCCCAAACACATTCTGAATTTAGTAAATGTAGTAGCTGCTTAGCTGAGACATGCCTGATGTCCCAAGTTTGCTTCTTTAGTTTTTCACTAAAGCTGGAAGGCTTATATAGCTAACAAGTAACACACATTTAGGAAATCCATAAAGAAGCAAACTTTAAACAACAAATATTTAAGAGTTACCTGACTTTGGGGAAAATGATAATTGTATAAATGTGAGTATTTGGTTGATTTAGGCCTTAGATGATGTCATTTTTCACAAATTCAATAGTCTATTATATCTGTCCAGTCATGAAGCTTTCCACAGCAAAGCACACCAGCCATACACACTTTTACAAGTCCACACAGACAGCATTAGTGTTGCATGATGTTGAAAAATGGCCAGTTCTTCGGTGCTCTCATTAAAGCAAGACTTTCAGTATAAAAATGGGCCTCCAAAGATTTACAACTACTAAAATGGGTTTCAACTTCAAGTGGACTGAGAAACAGCACACTGCTAAAAGAGTGACCATTTTCCTTTCAGCACAGTGCATTATGTTTGAGAGTCAAACCAGACAAGAGCCTGGAGGGATCATCATTTCAGCTGTAGGAACCCTGACAAACTTATCCACACATTTTACCCAAACCCAGGCTGTCATAAACTGGTTTATAATGGCTAGACCACTTTGATTAAATCAGTGGAAGTGAATTAGGATTATCTGACAGACACAATGGTTAAATTTCACAAATCTAGAAGAATGAACAAAGAAACACCCCATCAGTCAGTCACATTAATAAGGCGGGTCAGAAGGTAATTAGACTGGAATCTGATTCATTTTATTAACAAATGAAACTGTGCTGGAAAGCATTCTAGCATATATAAATATATGGTTTTCACAAATATCCTGAATGAGTGGCTGTCATAATTATTCCCTGATGCCACAATCTTCTTTGTTGTTTTTTGTTTGTAAACCAGTGGCTAAAATGGATAAATCCCATCTTATTGATCAGCTTGAGGGTTTGCAAGGGTGAGAAAAAAATCGGTGCAGGAAGAACAAAGAGAACAGCCCTATCAGCCATCAATCAGACACATTAATGAGCTTATCGGGCCTTCTGGTCATAAGGTAATCAGACTAGAGTGTTAAATTCATTAGCAAATGAAGGCAGAGTGTTTTCCTTTTGCCACTGACTAAAAACATATACTGGAGCATTCATAGGAGTATCTAAGTAGATGAAAAAAAATTGACACACATTTATAGTGTAATTAGTAGTTTTTGTTGTTTCTTGCATGCACCATTGTTTTGGAGGCATTTCTTTAAGCAACACTGAAGAATTAAAAACTCTTTTAAAAGTCATTTAGAAGATCACATTCTACTTCAGTTGGGCAGTAACTTCTCAAAAACATGCCAGAATACAAATCATGATCATTCTTAATGTAAGTAAAGTAAAAATATATACTTATATTTGTCCATAACCCATGCACCATGCAAAAGAAAACCTTGCAACTTCACAAACCGTGGCTTTCACACAAATCTTGAATGAGCTGCTGTCATAACTGTTTTCCTGACTCTGCAAACTTCTTCATTGTTCTGTCAGTTATACACTTCACCTCTAATAACTTAACATCAAAAACGTTTTCTTAAAAGCAAGCAAAACTGAAGCAGATTACCTTAAAAGTCTTGAGGTTTGTCCAGCCTGGAGTCTTGTCCAGTTTGTGCACCAGGATCCGTTATCCGTTCCCTCTGAATGGGAAACTGCACTGCAGCCTTGTGAGAAAGAAGAAGTTGGTGAATTACCCTGCTGAGTTAGGGGAGGTTCTTTCTGAAGACTGAGACAAGGGGGGAGGAAGAGGAGGTGGAGGTAGGGGGGTCTGAAAGCCAGTGGGCCAAATCCACCCCTTACTGCCAGGAGATGATTATACTCCTGAACACTGTATCACATTTCATGTACATGCTTAATTGTCTCCCAATTGATTGCTCTATAGTAACAGCCTATTAACTGATCTGCATTATAATGTGTGCACATGCTGCAGACTACATGTTTTGCAGGAGTGTGAGACAGCAGGTTTAGAATAAAAACTGCACTGAAGATGAATCACTGTAATCATGTTGGTCTTTTATTTACTTTCAGCTCTAAATGTGCTCTTAATATATAGTCCTGTTAGAGACTTTCTAATCTTAGCCTTCAAACGTGCACTTGTGAAAACTGTACAGTGTTCTGTAAGAGGTTTTGCATTTGAATTTTGTGTGTGTGAACTTAGTGTAGATCAGATGTCCCCAGGATGATATAAAATTGTGATCCATTTGATAAAAAAAAAAAAATCTAATGTAAAGGTTGTATACCAGTGTGTGGGTTCTCCATAGAACCTTCATAAAATTATCATTAATTTAACTGTAGTCCTTGAAAAGGTTCCTCAGACACACATCTCATTTACAGAAATTAAGAACAATTACTGGGAAGGTTCCCACAAGAACCAAACATACTTGCAGAGGTATAATGGAACCTGTGCACTATATACCAGTTTTTGAGTTTTTCCAGGGCTGTTTAACTTACACAGGTTTCTCATATTCACGCATCTCCTTTCCCTAAAGAACATCTATTAAAAGGTTCTTCAGCATAGCATAAATGGTTTCCTGGAGGTTAAACGTTTGAAGTACCTGTGCATTATGAGAAAGTTCAGTACCAGTTTGTGGGTGTTTCCAAGGTTCTTCAAAGGTTCCTTAAAGAACCATCAAATGAAAGAGTTTTCACTGAACCAAAACTGGTTTGCTGGGCTTTAAAGCTTTGTATGCATTCGGAAAAGTTTCTTTACCATATTACTGTGATTTACAATGGTTCTTCACACAAAATTTGCAAAAGAGCAATTTAAGTTAGGTCATTCAGTCATCATTGTTTGGAGGTTAGAAGATTCTTCAGACTTGTGCATCTCATTTACAAAAAAGGTTCTCTGAACAACGTAAAAGTTCATCCGGGAACCAAACACGGTTCTCCTATGACAAAGAACCCACATACATAAGAATACATAAGAGAGAAAACAGTGTGTGTGTGTGTGTGTGTTTGTGTGTTTGTGTGTGTGTGTGTGTGTGTGTGTGTGTGTGTGTGTGTGTGTGTGTGTGTGTGTGTGTGTGTGTGTGTGTGTGTGTGATCTAGATGAAATACCCTATGTTTGTTTGTTCTCCCTAAGTCTTTACTGCTGTCTAACTTCCTCTGTAACACCCCAGCCACCTTGTCCACCTACCTCTGACCGGCTGGGTGGCCGAGCAGCTGAATGCAGTTCCCAAATGCTCACGGCTCCGCCGATCGAAGTCACTAGTGAGGTGAAACAGCAGGTTTAGAAAACAGTAAAAGCACAGACTGCACCAAGAATAGCTTGCACTTTTGTTCTCAGGTTACAGGGGCCACTTTTGGGACTTTCATTAGAAGAACATAGTTTAGGAAGTTCATTAAAGGGCACCTTTTGTTTAAAGTAAATCACTAAAGGCCTGTTTGGCAAACCTCTAGTTCTGACTAGTGTGTTGTTAAACTAATGAGTGAAATTAGTGTAAAGTGTGTTCATGACGTTTTGGAGCATGCCTGTACCATCACGTACTGTACCAGGGTTTAATCACTGTATCCAATGTGCTGTAGAGTTGCAGGAGTGATTTGCAGTCTGTTTCCCAACCCCCATGGGCCATACTGTGTCTGCTGCAGAACATGGGATAGGAACAACATTTCTGGCTCAACCCCCCTCCCCCAAGGCCACTGCTGTTCACCCCCTCCTTCCTAAACAGAACCACATTTTCTACAGGGAGAAAATGGTCTCTTTTCCCCTGTACTCACTAACTCTCCACTCTTCTGGTTCTGTCCATGTTCATAAAGGCATGACAGGGGATCAAACAACCTTCTGGAGTCTATTTAATTAGATGTGTGGGTCTTCTCAAGGTTTGTCACATGGACTACAAAGCTATAGTACAGTAAGGCCCAAATGTCTTAAGTTATATTGGATTTTTCATGGAAATATGGCCATAATCTGCTGAGCGTGCTTGAGTACAGCAAAGAAAAGTCTAACACTTTATTTGTTGATCCAAAATTCCATCAGCCAATGTGCACCCAATTCCATTCCATATGCACCCAGTCACAGGTTCTTAGAAGCGTTCAACTTGTTACTGAATAGGTTTAAAACCTAGAACCGTTACGTTTGTTGGTTTTATTGGTACTCTAAATCTAGAGAGCGACCAACTGAAAGGTTCATCAAGAAACTCTTTATCAAAGAATCAAAGGATCCAAAAACAAACCCAAACCTCAACCCAAAATCTAAGCATTTTCCTTACTTAGTTCATAAACCTAACCCTGGTCCTGTTCGAACCCTAACACTGTTAGGAATCAAGGTTCTCCTGATAGTTTATTGGCAATTTGAACATCTGTAGATGATCTATATGGTAGTTCATTTAACTCATGATTCTATATAATACTAAAAAGAGGTAATGTACAAGCTACAAAGAATCAGGTTCTTAGAAAACCTAAAATAGGTTCTTTGTATTTGCTATTTGCTATTGTATTTGTATATTTAAAGAGTACATACACTCTCTAAAGTGAGTCTCCACCTTATAATGCATGTTATAGGGTCAAGAGTGAGTGTGCAGAGGCACGGCCTGGTGAGTAACAAGGAGGGTAGAAAGCAACCAATTAGCTGTCACCACAACAACCAATGGCAGAGTCATCATTTGGAAGGTTGCTGCCCACCTCCATATACCAGAGGAAAATACTACTCATTTCATCATCAGTCGATCATTCACTGTGTGTAATGTCACTGCAGTGCCATCTTTAAGGTGTTGTACTGTGAAACTTACTTTTATCATCTTTGGTAGCATTTAAAGCAATAAACCTAGAAAATCAGAAGCAAAGAGGGGATATGATATTAAGACAAACCCAGGATGGATGCCAAAGTCTGGTCTTTGGATAAATTATAATTTATTATAACATTGATCCAAATGACCTGACTGAACATGTTATCATTGTTGCCTCTGTGACAGCAACTATGCTACTAAACTCACAATCATTTCATGGGTACAGAATTGGTTTACATATTCCTAGAAAAGGTAAATGTCTCTAATGAATGAAACTCAGTATAGTGACCTTAATTTGCATTAAACTGTCCTCTCGTTGAAGCAAAATATTACAAATATATGACAAATTCAGTTAGGAATGATGATGAAGTTTTAGAAACCCATATAGGTAACTAGCTTAATAAGTATTCGATTGTGTGCCAACATTGTAAAGCACAATGGAAATCTTGAAGTTGAGTAGAAAGTGGGCATTTAACAGTCTTAACCACACCAGATTAATTAGTTTCTGCTGCTTTGGTGCCTATTTACTAGCTACATAAATTACTACCTTGGGACATCACTTGCTGTTTATTTTACGTCCAGTGCCTGGCTTTTGGTACACAGCTAACTGTTATTACTGGAGCCCATTAAAAAGGAGCTAATTTCATGTTTTGGACTATTTATCCCAATTCTTCCCTCCATTTACTCAATCCTGTTAGGGCTCTATATATATATCATATATGATGCTCCCAGAACACTAGGAGAGTGAAAACAAGCACATGCTTCCTGATGCAATCAGTCTCCATTTGAATGGCCACCATTGCATCAATACTTGGCAGTCAACATGCTTGGAGGAGGTCCCAAGCTCCGATACAATGGCTAACAGATGCCTGTGCTGACCAGCATCACATTAGGTGTGATGTGGGGAAAGAGCATCATCTACACAAAAGAGAGATTTTACTCTCTCAGACTCCAGCTTCCAATAGAAAACAACATTAGCCAGGATTGTGTAGAGTTTACATACACTTTAAGCATTTAAATGGTCTTTTAGATTGGTTTATTTCTCTATCACCAGAAAAACATGTTGCATTACTACAAAGAAATGTTTAGCATTAAAGTGCAGAAACTGCAACACTTATTGAATTTACTTTTTCTTGTCTTCGCAGAGCTCAAGATCACACATGCATGTCCTCAGAAAGCAGAAAACAGATTCCTGCCATTTCTGAAGTTTCCCTGTTTTGTAGATCATGGATAACACATCCTAGAGCAACCAAATAAAGATGCAGTTGGTCCCCATATGGGCCCAGTCCCTCTGAGACTTCTAATTCAATTCTGTCATGTGGAGAGCTTGGCAAATGTCACTTTCAATCCACTGTGTGGTGTAGTGGGGGTAGATTCTTGAACACTAGCCCAGTCTCTTTGCCAAAAACTGTCTTGGACTACTTCTGGCCCCCAGCACACCAAGCAAACTGTTTTCATTAGGTGGCTGACAGAGACGACCTGCAATGCTGACAGGACCCAGCATGAACAGAACGTCTTTTCTGTCCAGAAGTGACACAGCCCATACCCCAAATTTTCCTAGGGACTAGGAAGTGTTTGGGGACCGAGAAATTTATTTTTTTCTTTACTAGATGAGAACAGACTGTCTTAACGTTATAAAGTTAAGATATATCTTCTGGCACAGTTTCATAGCCCAAATAGCAAAATTTTCCGAGTCCATCATGCGAACTTCAAAAAGAGTGAATAGATGTCCTTTAAATGAGAAAACTCTACAGAGACTGTGAAGATTTCAAAAATCCAGGCTTCTTGGATAAAAGTCTCTGTTTTGAGCCCCATCAGCTCTCTACACTAATGGGACACAAAGAAGAGTTGCATGGATTTACATGGACATGTGAAGAACCTGGGTAAAAGGGTCATGTTTACAAAAGGGGTTTAGGCTGCAGAGTGACTCTGGTTAAAATGCATTAAGTCTCCAAATGCGCCTTATGTATATCTTTAAACCACAGCACTGCAGCTTTGACATGCATAAAGGATAAACAAACCGCCTTGTTTGGAGAAAAGGCGGGCCGCATGGTTAGGCGGGTGGTGAGATGGAGCTGAATGGAGGTTTTGGACGCGTCTCATGGTTGGGTCTACTGTGGAGGCCGTGGGGTCTGGGTGGAGTTTATCCCAGCGTATAGAAGCTTCCAGCTGGACACCCTGTAGTCTTGTGGTTAGGCCTGAGGAAGAGAAACGTTCAACAAGGATCCTCCTGGCATGAGGGAAGGAGAAAAATGGAAAAACATCTTCCACTCAGAGAGGAAAAAAGCGTGTGCGAGATGTGGTGTTTTTGGTAGATATCATCTTGAGGTCGGTCTGAGCTCATTAGACCAAGCCAGGATCAATTGAGGCCTGACAAATGCCCATGTGGTCAGAAAGGGTGCACTTTGTGGTTGGCGGGCAGAAAGAACGATGGCTGACTTCACCATGAGTCCGCTTTGAAGAGGTTGCATTTATTTGCCCAGCTTTATTTCAATCACTTACTTAGAAAACATCATGGCAGGCCGGAAGAGGGCAGGATTATTTTTGGGGAAGCAGTTTTTGGATTTTAATTTTATAGCAGTTTTATTGCTCTTTTAAACTCTAGAAATTCTGAATTTTAACATATTAGATTTTTTATATTCACTATATGTCCAGACGTTTGTGGACATCCCTTCTTGTTAATGCATTCTAACAAAATCTCTCAAAATCTAGTAGAAAGCCTTCTTTGGACAGTAGTGACAGTTACGCTAAAAGAAACAAAAGAAATGAGCAGTCCCAATATCTTTGTCCATATAGGGTATTATGGCTGCAAAAAATGAAATGACATATTATGATTATACTTATTACTACATATTCAAACAGAGATATTCCAGGGTGAGAAATTGGGATAGTTGTGAGAATTCTCATTGGACTGGTAACATTTTCAGCTGGTTACACTCAAGTGTATATTTACAGTCATTTATTTTGTAGTAATTTAGCAATTACAGCGGCCCCATCCTCAAGGATATAGTCACGGTTTGCTGATTGTGATTAAGTGGTTAGAGAGGGCATGTTCTACAAAGTTCAATACTCTTTGTGTTACTGATGCAGCAGTATCTATATATGGATCATATGTAGATGGACAACAACATTCAAACAAAAAGCTACTTTAGGAGGTTGGAGCACAGACATAACTGAAGAGTGTGCATTGAAAAACACTGAAAGGAAAGTTACCAAGCTGTAATTTCTACTATTAGCATTAGTTTATAAACTAAAAGTTTCTTCACCCACTTTGTCCCCTATGTGAAGGCTATGAAGCAGTCCTGTGAAGTTCCACTGCATGTTTTTGTGACTAACAGATGGAACGCCACTGGAGCTTAGAAGAGAATGCTCTCTACTAATTCTGTTACATTAAATAACTAAGGCTTGCACTGGCATGCTTCATGCTGAGTGATGTGAGAAAGGGCCATCTTATCCACCCAAATAGACACTCTCTTTAACTCAAAATAAATGCTCCTAGAGCATAAGGATGCAATTCATGCTTACAACTTTAATCTCAAATCTGGAAAAAGTCATATTATTATGATAAGCTCATCAAATTGGTCAGATAGTCTGAGCTGGTCTTCAATGGCCAATGTGGTTAAAAAGCCAGTAACCCATTTGATTTCACCCATTTGATTTTGGTCTTGATGCTCATGCTGGTCAACCTGGTTGTCTAGCATAGTCAGGTTGTTAATATTTGTCAATCAGTTAAACTGTAAAATATAAACAAATAGAAGCCAAAAAACTGGCCTGCAGCCTGGAGTTGGCCAGGCTGATTTTTTTTAGCAAGAAAATATTTCACTGCTGTTAGTCGTAATAAGAATTCTAAGACATGATGCAAAACGGCCTGTTTTTTGTGTAAGGATGTGATTATTTTTGCCTAGCAAAGAAAATACAGTTAGAGTGGGAGTGGAGTTGGGGGCCAGTCTGTATTATTTAACACCCCCACCCCCACCCCCATTCTGAAAACTGAAAACAAGTCCCACTCCAGCTATATTCCAATATATTAGAAATACATTACTGAGGTCTTGATAAAACACGATTAAAGACTTTGTACTTTATTCGCTGAACATTTTGGTCAATTCCTCAAAAGCATCAAAGTGATCCTAAACAGAGCTAGTTCATTTTGAGGAAGCTTGCTTCATACTAATCATAAGGCACTTTGACTCCTTCGCAGCCCTTAATCCAAGTCTGAAACACCTTGTTCTTTTTTACGACCGTTTCAGTAACTCTAACCTCACCTACCCTCCAGCAGCAGCTGTACTCGGCCTGTGATGTAGCCCAGGAAGAATGCAGGACTTCAAAACACAAGCGGAAGGACAAAAGTGAGTTGTGTTGAGGCTGTAAGAGTCATCCCATAAAGCCCATTACAGCAGGCCCCATCCATCCAGTTATTCCCAATGGCCTCACGTGTCAGAATATGGGATTGGATCATCCCATCCCATGTGTGCGTATATGTGTGTGTGTGTGTGTGTGTGTGTGTGTGTGTGTGTGTGTGTGTGTGGGTGTGGGTGTGTGGGTGTGTGTTTGTCTGTGTGTATTAGGCTTCTGAGCTGATAGAAGGCATTGTATGTCATCTCTGGGGCATGCTTTAAAGCCTCCTAAAAACACCCAGATGAGGGAAGGAAGAGAGCCAGAGAGAAGGCAAGAGAGTGACTGATGTTTGAGGAGTTTTGGAATCACTGGGTCATGCAATAAGATTTCCTGGAAGTGGGCTCAGAAATTCCACCATCCTTGTAACAGCTAAACAGCAAAAAAGAAACAAAAAGGAGAATCTAAAAATGTGAGGGGAAAATGGGGACAGGGTAATGAAATTACACAGCTGAAAACAAACATTGTCATGGCCTTAATGATTGGATGGAAGACATCCTTAATTTTTCAAATTTAATTTAGCATAAACATACAAATGTTTACTCAAATGCTACACAGAGCTTTTGGAAACGAATAAAGAAGCTAATAAAAAATACTGGAACTAGCCAACAGAGGAACAGGCGATGGCTTGTATGAAAAGGCAGGGATGAGTGGGTGGGGTTAAAATGTGGTGAACTGAATATGCGTAGATATGTAAATAAATTGTTTCTTGCAACATAACAGAATCTGTGATTAAAAAAAAAAGTATAGTCCACTTTTCTATTGCACGGTACCTACACTACTCTGCTCTGTTTGCTTGTTTGTTTTTTGCTTTTGCACTAGATGAATTTAGTACCTGGAATCAGGTTCTTTTTTCCTACCTGGTTCCTGGTTCCAAATTAGCAGAGTGTGGACTAATACATGATGGCACCTTGTAAATTGCCGATTTGCCAGAGACAGTTGTTACTCTACAAGATGCAATGTAGACATCCAGCACTATTGTTGTGCTATGTGCTATCACATATATGTTGTTTAGGTTGTTATATACATGGACATTTACATTACATTTAGTGGTATTTAGCTGATGCTCTTATCCAGAGTGAGTTACATATTACATATTTGTGATCCAATGTAGTGTAAGGAGTCTCGCTCAAGGAATCTTATTGGTGTTGCACAGCATAGTTGCCCAGACTGGGAATTGAACCTCAGTCATGCACATGGTCTGGTGACTTACTGGCTGTATTCTCTGTTGCACCACACCAACCACTTGACACCATAGACCATTTTTGTGCTTGTAAACACAGAGATTATGTATTTTGTGGGTGAATCTTAACTGGTGGCAGAAACACTGTTCCCATAGTGGTGTTAAGTGTAGGAAAATGGGGATATGGATCATCCAAACACCTTTTCCAGTTATTTGAACGGCTTGTTAACAAAATACAGATTGTACTACCCTAATAAACTAACTCTTAGCAAAGGAGTGAGGTTTCCTGATTTGTACTCTTTGTCAGGTCAGTAGATTAAGGACCATACTTGACAAAGTTACAGTGGTTGGATATATCCATCTGCTTTTTTGGAGACCAGCATACAACAGATCCTAGCATGAACAAAAAACACTCTCAAAGCATACAAATCTCTCAATGTCTCCAATTTTGCATTTTGTGCTCATGTCCAGGACATTAAATAATACAGCAACCATTGTATTGCCTAACCAGCAACAAGCACGCACAGTACAACACAGCTCTACAAGAAGTGGGCTGTTATCAAGACGAACAGCTATATACATATAGTAAACAATACATATGTGCTTGCGTTATTATTATTAACTCTTCTTCATTGTTTAATGTACAGTGTAATGTACTGAACTGCTGATGCTACTGCATAAGTGTGTGTAAAATATGCTGTAAATCTAATGTAGGCTAATACAGTTGAAATGAAATAATATGAAATGAGAACTGCACAGACAAGAATTCTGGATGATTCCATCAGTTCAGACTATCTGTTTAATAGCTATTAACCATAAACATCTGTGTTTTGTCTCAATGGTATTCTATAAACACGAAGTTTAAAATTCTGATTCTGACATTCAACAGTGCAACAAGACATTTTTGAAATCATACACATTTAACTTATTTCTGGAAGTTTTCTGCTTCCATAATGTGCACAACTACCAGTTACGTAAGCATGACATATTTCCAAAAATGGTCGATTGTGAAAGTTTACCAAAAAGCAATTAGAGTTGAGTAGACATATTCATACATATTCATGTAGGTACCATGTAGTTCCCCTATAAGGACTGTGGGAAGCCTTCACAGAAACCTTTAAATAACTATTCAAGACTTTATCTGTCACTGAGAAGAACCATTCATGAATTCGAATGGATCTTGTAATTTTTCATGATTCCCTACAGAACTATTGCCTTTACTGAAGTAACGTCAGAGACTCCCTTTTTTGGGTGTAGGATCATGTGTCCAAGAACCACTGTAGTTTCTGAGTGTACTGGAGTTCTGATGAATTTTAATAAAAGGTTGAAAAATGACCTTGAAGTAGAAGCTTAAATAAATGGTCTTCTATGATTTCAGTGGTCTGTCTTCTCACTTCTTTCCTGTTTTCTTTTCCCCTGGTCCATTTTCACACAGGGGAAGATATAGAATGGAGAGAGTGAGGTCACCAAGTATCCTCCCCTGATTAGTGGGCCTGCATTCTCAGGGAAATTATATTGCTTTCCATAAGGAGTTCTCAGAGTCTGCAGACTATAGACTACCTCTGTCCTGCCCTTATATTACCTCACAGTAAAAAAAAAAAAAAAAAAACACAGCCAATTTTTAGCCACAATTTCATTCAGCACAAATAATTTCACCTCCATTCGGCAACTCTTTCTTGCACAGTGTTGTCTTATTGTTTTTGTCTGACTACAGTATAAAAAGTATGTGTTTTGTTGTATTGAGAATGGCACATTTTAGTACATATAGTTTATGAACAGTATATATTCTAATACACAAATTGGAGTAAAATTAAAAAAAAATGTAACATGAAGCTTAATGTATTTTTGTGTTTATGAGTATGATTACATTAATTTTAAAATATGTCTATAACCCATATGTTCCCATATGCAAAATATGCATTTCATTGTTAATGCCATTAACAGTATTGTTAGTATAGTGTGAATATTGTTTCTATTGTTGCAAAATTGCTGTTTTTGACATGATTTGAATCTGGCAGTTGTTCACATTGTGCCAAAATTTAAATTGATTAGTAGATCAATGGACTAATAGAAATGTGCATAATGATGATGTGAATCTTTTTACTGTGATTGCCATTGAACAAGGTTTTTCCTCTCTACTGTACATGTAGATTTTTTAAAACATTTTTGCACAACAGCTGTGACATGAACATGTATGGGTGTGCTAGGCACATAGCAGAACCGTTGACCTGACCTAATTAAAGACAGGTCTGCACTATTTTGACTACAAGGTATTTGTTGTATCATGTTGAATTATTGGTTTATTTATCAACACCCACAGAAACTCACCTGATCAAATCAGAAGTCCAGATGTGGTCAGAATTCTTGCTGTTGGCAACACTAACTGATTTATTAGAAAGGTCATTCCTACATCCCAACATAAGATACAGCCCTTTAGCTTATGTCAAATGTGTCCAATCAAGGTTCATGTCTTCTGTCATGCAGCACCTGTACTTCATTTTAGGGAGTTGAACCCCACTCCTACTGCTCGCCCTCGTGCTTTATCTTGATAAAGCTAATCCCATGTCCCGGTGCGAGTGGATGGAGGCCGTGCTAAAAGAATGATTTGCAGCTCTGAACATGCGAGCATCATGGCCTGTCTTCATACACACCAAATGTTTTGAGTTTAGCCTGACTGTAAACTTGTCATGTACGTTTGTTTGAATGGTAATTCAGAAACATATGTAATTTTTACTTGCTATTTTTCCCCCTCTCTGTTTTGTTGTGTCACTGAAATACATTACAGCTCCACATGGTTCCAATAAACATTCTCCGTATGCACCCTTTATTGAGTGAGGAGCCCAGCCACACCCCTAATGTGGAATTGCGATAGTGTAAGGAATGTGGAAAGAAAGCAGGATCACACGAATATATAATTTCAAGTCTTAAGGTGAGGCATTAATTCTACTGTCAGCACTCAGTAGCCTGTCATATATGTCATGTATATGTTATATATAAATAAATTATAAAGTACATTGTGTTTGCTGTATTTCTGTGTATGCATGACCATTTCCAATGCTCTCCTGAAGTTTTCCCAATCCCTATTCTCAGTCCATCAGTTGAGCTGCAGGGAGAACAGGGTTCTTTTAAATGGGTTCTTCACACTGTGCTATTCAAATGTTTTTTTCTAGCTGTGTTCTTCTAACCAACATATCAATACCTTCACTGGTCCACAGCACATTCTGTTGAGTGGCTACTGACATTATGTTTATTTAGGTTTATTCTAAGGTTAAATAGGTTGTGAGTAATGTAACACACACATACAAAATCTTTATGTTAGGTGGGTGTGGGAATGGTACATACATGATTTCTTTCTGCTGGTCTTGGGTTACTGTTGACAGTAACACTGACCATACACTCTGGTCTCAAAGAAAACGTAATCCCCTCTTCCGCACTGATTCAGAACACAGCACCCACTCTCTTGGTGTGTGTTAGTCTGAGTGACTGGGTCTTCTCAAGCCTACGCCTGGGCAGGGTGGAGTGAGTGGTGTTACACATTTGGGAACTGAGTTATAGTAACATTAAAATGAAAACAATGCAGTGATCAAAACACATTCACATGGCAACTTTAAAGAAGAAGCAAATGTTCCTTAATTGTTGCCCTCTTCATTATTAGTGTTGGGGAGACAGAGAGAGAGAGAGAGAGAGAGAGAGAGAGAGAGAGAGAGAGAGAGAGAAAGCAAGTGAGAGAAAGCAAGTGAGAGAATGCGAAAGAGAGACAAACTGTGCGAGTGGCCATCCATTCTCCAGAGCAGGCAAACATTGAAAGCTGTGTCTAAGCGACCATGTTCTGTTCGGTAATAATAAACCTGGCCTCTGTCCAGCGGCCTGATTATTTGCACAGTGGACTCTAATCTCACCCACTCCAGCCCTCATTATACAAACTGGCCCAGAAGAGCCAACCCTCTCTCTGCCAAAGTGTGAATGGCACCACAGTACAAACAGCTGTAAAACCAGCAACATTTTGCTTATGTAGTATGTTTGAGACATATCTTGACACTCTTACCGAAAATGCAAATATAGAAGATTAATATTGTTTTATCTATCTGTATCTTTACATCTGTATATTTATATATCTGTATGTCTGTCTACCTCTTTTGTCTATATATCTATCTATAGTATATGTCCAAATGTTTGGCATACCCCTTCTATACCCCTACATTAAGCATGTGTTGCACCCATTGCTGACATAGATGTACAAATGCACATACAGCTTGTCTAGTCCCTGTAAAGATGTATTGCCAGTAGATAAGGACACTCTGGAGCAGATAAACATGAAACGATTGACACCATACATGGAGTAGAGGCATATAACCCTATTTAATGTGAATGAATGGTGTTTGACGTGACCAGAGACCTGACCTTAACAAGGTTAAAAAGGTCAGTTTAGATCGGAGGTTGACTTTAAGCACCTTTGTAATAACAGTTCCCCACTCTACTCCCCACTCACCAACAGGCCTCAGACAGGCTCTTTATGGGTGTGAAATTCAGGTGAAGCAGATGTGCCCTAGCCAAATGGCTGGGAGATCATTAGAGGGTACAGCAACAGATGCTGAGTTTCAGTACCAGCACAGCTCACCTGTATCCACCATCTACCACCCTGCAGCTGTTTCACACGGCACTTCAAGATTGAGCTGATATGAAAGGTTCTGTGTGTGTGTGTGTGTGTGTGTGTGTGTGTGTGTGTGTGTGTGTGTGTGTGTGTGTGTGTGTGTGTGTGTGTGTGTGTGTGTGTGTGTGGTTTGAACTGATTTGTAACAAAGCATGTGACCGTGCTATTTAAACATGTATTGAAAATGTAGTTCTCTAGATAAGATTTTTATGGTTGAATAAGAGGACAAGCTCTGACCTGAAGAAATCACCTGGTAAATACTGTGTATATGGATCAAGCTTACACAAAAATGTGTAAACGTTAAAGGCATGTGGAGTGTAATACACATATCATAATAATATGCAAAGAGCATTTGAAATAAACTATAGGTCCAAATGTTTGTGGACACTGCTTGCAGTCAGCTATTTTAAGTTGCACCCATTGCTGATACAACTTTGCAATTGTGCACACACACAGCTTATCTAGTTCCTGTAGAGGAATACTACCAATAGAATAAGAGTAATAAATATGAACATACTGGATTAAACCCCCAGCACTGAGCAATGCAACTTTGTTCTTAATTGATGGTGTTCCATCTAGTACTTTTGGGATGAGTTGGGGAGGTGGGGATGAGGTGGGATGGTGATAATCCAACATCCATTTAAAAATCTATGTTCACAATTTCAGTCCTTGGAAAAGGGCTTCATTAGGTTATCTGTGTCCCATGTCACCCCCATACAGATTGCAACTGCTTAAAGTTATGCTCCTCCAATATATGAAGAAGCTTCAGCAATATTTAATTAAAACAGCAGACCACCCAGAAGTTGTGTGACATTGGTCTTGGAACTTGTGTACATGCAAAGCCCTTAATGTAACTAAACACACAAAATCATGAGAAATATTTTAAATCCCAATGACCCCAAGCAGCCACATATTAATCAATCTTACATTCTTGTCATACATCATGCATATTCACATTTAACATCCCTTTGAGGACCACCTGTGTTTGCCTTGTTCTGCAACAGCAGATCGCTAGGACTGGCTTCTGAAACACTGTCACTCATCCCTCAACACAAAGCCCCATAATGAGCTCCATTAAGGTCACAAGAGCATGAGTTTTTGCATGACCTTAAAAATAAAGGTTCAAGAAGGGTTCACTTGAGTAATGCCACAGGTTCATTAGCCACTTTTCAATGGATAGTTTTTAAGGAGCTATGTTTTGGAAACAAGAGCTATGAGTGTGAAGAACCTTTCTAAATTAGCATGTAAAGGTTTTATACTGAACAAAAGTTGTCATACACCCAAGCCAGGAACCATTCGATGGCCTTTAATTTTAAGGAGTGAAAGGCAGAGTATGGCTTTTGGCATACTCTAAAATCATAAATTAAAGGAAATATATCCGCCAGAAGCACAGAGAAGTTAATCTAGGATCAGATTTCCCACACAGTTTGACTGATTGCAAACCTATGGCACAGTCATTCTGGTTGCTAAGGAATTTGCATGGGTACATTGTAAGTACAATACTGCATTGTATTGCATTGAGTAGTATTACTGTGTCATCCAATATCATGACTAGTTTGTAGCTGGTGTGTTGGCCTGGGACTAATATATTGTAATATATTTGAATACCACTGTGGTATTCATCATTAAGGATATAAAATGATATAAGAATGACTATACTGTATAGCATAGCTAGATAGATACTTTGGGCAACTAGTGGTCGTGGCGAAGGAAACCATCAAGATAAGCTATATTATGCAAAATATTGGGACACATGTTCATTAATTGTATATCCTTATTTTGTTGGAGCATTGCTTTGAGGATTTGATTGCATGAGCTAGAGCAAGAGCTTTAGTGAAGTAAGGCTGTTGGATGATCCTAACCCCACCTCATCTACAGCACTCCAAATCATCCCAAAAGCATTGGATGGGGCACCATCATTCCAGAAAACACAGTTCCACTGCTCCACAGCTCAATGCTGGGGACGATTTATACCCCTCTAGCACAACCCTGACATTAGGCATGGTGGCAATCGGTTCTTTTTTTTTAATTATTGTACTTTAATCACATCATAATTATTCAATGCAAACAAAACTATAATGAATTTAATATGTAAGCTTTGCAATCCTCTAGATAAGGTTTTTATGGTTGAATAAAAGGACAAGCTCTGACCAGAAGAAATAACCTGGTAAATACTGTGTATATGGATCAAAGTTCACAACTAATTAAATGTTGGTGAAAAAATTTGGCCTACTGAAATAGCACAACATAGTGAACATAGCAAAGAGCAGACATGCTACTAAATCATAGTGTGTAGGAAAGTGTATTTGGCTGTTTTTCCAGGTAGATCAGTAATCAGGTATTAGTGTTGCCTGAAAGTGAGAGGAGGCCCCTCACATACAAAGTCAAGCATCTGTTTGCACAGCATTAGCAAGTGGGATCCTGTCTGCAGAGCTGTGGAGCAATGGCACCTCTGTAGAACTCCCAGAGGTAGGATGCTTTGAAGTGAGGCCTGGGGTCAGACTCAGCATGGGGGATGGGTGAGCCCACCATTGACAGATGAGGCTATACAGCTGTTAGATACCCCAGACAAAGGATTACTTAAAATGTAGCTTCTTATACTATTTAGGGGAATTATGCATATAGTGGTATATATAACTATACATGGACATCAAGGATATTAAATGCCCAGAATCATTAACTAGTGGTGTTCTGATTTTATCTGGTTAAATATGTGGATTGGTAACTATGTAGATATAGAGTGAAAAGTTATATCAATATACACTCACCAAGCACTTTGTTAGGAACATTTATATACCTATTTTTTTGTTATTATAAATACTCAATCTTCTCAGCGACATCAGTGATTTTGAGCATATGATGATTGTTGGTACCAGATGGGCTGGTTTGGGTATTCCTAGAACTGTTGATCTCCTGGGATTTTCAGCACAGCTGTCTCTGGAGCTTATTGAGAACAACAGTTCAGCCTTTTTTGATGAGAGAGGTGAATGGAGTGTGGCCAGACTGGTTGGAACTGACTGAAAGGCTGCAACCACTGCATCTCAGAATGAACAACACATCCAAGCTTGAGGTGGATGGGCAACAATAGCAGAAGACAACCCCAGGTTCCACCTCTGTCAGCCAAGAACCAAAAGCTAAGAAGGCTCACCTAAAGGGGACAGCTGAAGATTGTAGAAGTAAAGCCTTGTCTGATGAATTTCTACACAGATGTTAGGGGAAGATGCTGGTCATAAATTAATTCAGGGATGTGTGTAGGAATGACTTCATATGACTACTAATGACTACTAGGAATCATTCTTCTCTGAGGTGTGTGTTCCCAGTAGAGCTTTACATAGCATTACAGAGTGTTCTTACAGGAGGCGTGGGGTCCCAAAGCACTTTGTCCTGAAACTCTCTCAGACTTCATTCTCAACCATGTGGTAGCTGTTGAGGCTTTGGCTATTGAATGTGCTTTGTTACTTGACTTAGCCACAGCAAGCTGGCCAGCTCTGTGCAGGGCATAGGCCCTTCATACAAGAGTGGAATGTGAATCCCTTTGGAGCTGACTGTGGCCTGTAAGGCGAGGTCATTTTCCAAACACATGCCTAAGCACACTCGTCTTGGATCATCGCATCAGTGCACTCAGACGACCAACACTCCAGAGAATAGTACATGTGAAATACAGAGCTTGATCGTAAGCTTGGTTGAGAAAGGATTTGAGGTCATTGCCCTTAAAAGAACCATGATTAATTACGGGGGGAATAAATTGTATCAGGGTTGTTAGCAGAGGGCAATGATAGGAACTGTCGAAAATGCTGGGAGCACTATGAAATATGGTTCAGGGTGATCAGGGCTCCCAGTCTACCAAGTACATTCAGAGATGAGGATTGCACCCTTCCATTGCATTAGACTGCAGATAAAAACATTTTACCCAAAAGCCCAGATTACACAATCACAGAAGAAAGACTCAATGGGATTTGTGGGAGCAATTAAAATAGAACTATGCTGCCTGTAGGAGTGTGAGGAGAGAAGATCAGGGATCACACCAAGAAGTACTAGTGGAGAGCAGGTACCAGCTTTTGAAGGTCTCCATATAGGTACCTACTTTAAGTATATGTTTGATATGGCTGTATTAGGTCATATTGTGGCATTTCTGTGTTCTTCCAAGGTGAAACTAGGCAACCGCAGGGGTGTGTTTGAGCGCAATTAAAAAGCAGTGTTATTGCTATTATCCCCAGTATTTTAAATGCAAGAACATTCAATTGCTTTACAGTGTTTATACAGCTTTTGCCACTTTTGTTTTTTCCTCTCTCTCTCTTTCTCTCTCTCTCTCTCTCTCTCTCTCTCTCTCTCTCTCTCTCTCTCTCTCTCTCTCTCTGTATTTTCTTTGACTGCCTTGCTTACAGTGGGAATGCTAGCACTAACAGCTCAAGGGGAATCCTTCTGAACCCCCCAACACCCCCCACCCCAACACACACACACACACACACACACAAACACACCCCTCAGGAATCCAGCAGTGAGGGCCGTTGGATCAGGACCCTCATATCACAGCTGTGGAGGAATGTGGTTCTCACCATCACCACTTCGTCTCTGACTGTCCCTCTTAGGTATGGTCCTCATGGCAGTCATGTGCTCTGTAAGCAACATAGGGCAAATTCCTGTCCAGGGTCAGCCTGACTTCCAGCAGCAGAGGAAGCCCAGTAGATAAGAGCATGCGTGACCTGTTTTTTGCAAGGAACACAAAAAATAACTTATTATACGTTATTTTAAATATAATCACTGTAAGTGATTATATTAATAAATATTGTGATGTATCCTGCTATATATTGAATGTGATATGGTTGAACATCTGTTATCAGTGAATCATATGATTCAGAAATTCTTCTGTGTCATTCATCATATATTGATGTATCTAAACTTTCTCATTTTAATATTATAAAAATATTTTAATATTACTTAAATTAGGTCTGAACACATTGTGCATGTTTTAAGTTGATTTTCCATACTGAAAGTGAAGAATATATATATATATATATATATATATATATATGTGTGTGTGTGTGTGTGTGTGTGTGTGTGTGTGTCTATATATATATAGACACACACACACACACTTGCCTTCACTACAACCTGAACAACAGATGCTCAAGCTGAGCCATACTTAACGCTTAAAGGGCTCAAAGTGCCAAGTAGGTTGATTGCCTTCAAGTATGGAGAGACTGTTCCATTTTTGACTTCTACGGTGAGAATCAAAATTTTATATCTGGAGCCAATGAATGATATGCAGCATTACATTGATTTATTGGACCACAGAATATAACAGGTAGATTTATTACAAACATAGTCATCTCTACTTTCATGCAACAGAATGGGTAACATAGAAAGAACATGCTGTATCTGGAAAAGTCATGATTTTAAATAGTCTTAATAGTGCAAGTTCCAGGCCCTGTCCATGCTGCATGCAGGGGTGGAGGGGGAGTTAATATAGATATGATAGAGTAGACTATATCTAGTCTACCTCTGTTACATCAATAAAATAAAGTTTACCTTCAAGTCAGGGTGTTACTGAAGTATCCTTTTGTTGTAGACAGCCTTACAGCCAGGAACCCCCAAGGACCAAAGAGTTTTATTTAAGTGCTAATGAGAAATTGGCCAACACCTCTCATTACTGGGTGACTAACTCATGATAACATGATAAGCAATGGGTGTCACACTGATGTGGGAAAAGCAATGCAGGGAGGTCATTGTTACAAAGTTTGTGAACAATCAACAGTAGGTAGTTCAGAAATAGGGCATCTCAATACGAGGAAAAGAAACAGAAGGGAAGGGGAAAAACGGTTAGGAAGGTGTATGTAAATATTAGGTTGGTAGTAGTGGCTGATCACAAAATATCCAAACGGCTTCTTTAGAGAAGGAAAAATCTTCACTTTCAATAGAAGTCAAGGTAAAAAGATTTTATAGCAAGTGATTTTGGACCATTTCTTTTGGACCATTCATCATAATAGTTGGAGAACATGTTCACATTATTTCAAAAAGCAAAAAATCGAATTGGATGACATTGACAATAATTTTAAACTTTAGAATATCTACTCTACAATTTTTATCTCAAAATGCTTGTAAAACTATCCCATACATATAAAGTCTCTGCTCACTACAGGCTGTAGCAATGCTCCAATACAGCTGATATACCTGGATTAACTGATGAGCTCACTCAATTTGAACAGGAAAGACTAATTTAACTGGATAATGCAGTGCACATAGTTACACATGCATGCAGCTGCAGAAGAATTTAATAGAGCCTGACAATGGTAACAATTACAAGGATGAAATGAAAGAGCAATGAGCTCATTCAGAAACACAGTGAGATCATCTGAGGACAATGAGAAAACACAACAAGATGAGTTAGGGCCTGTTTGTGAACAGCAAGGAGATTAATTCCAAACATGATCCTAGTGGCCAGTTTCCACTGCCTGTTCAAGGATTCCATTTATAAAGAGCTGGATCTCCATTCATATATTCTGCACATTTTCAGCTAAAATTTGGATTCAAATTTGGCAGGTTTTGCTTCCATACTCTAGAGTTTTATGAAGAAAGTTTAGATGACCTGCAAAATGGGGGGATTAAATTTGCCTTTGTCCACATCTGGGATCACAAATGCACCAGACAGTTCTGGGAGAGTGCAGTTTTTGCAACCTGTGAAAAAAAGTTCATTATCGGACCAGCAAATTTGCCAGTCACTGGTCACATGTGCAAACAAATCAGAGAATGTTGTGGCTTGATACATCATTGTTTATATGAAAATCCCAATTTTTCTGGTTTCAGCTTCAGCGATATTCTGACTTTTCCACTTTGTGCTAGCATTTGCGATATTAGATTTTCAAATTTCCAGATTTTCAAATTTTGGCTTCTTACATTCATTTTTTGGAACTGATTTTTTTTATTCTCAACAAACTTGGTGGATGTAATACACACTATTGTCTCACTTCATTTTGACCACTACTGGATCAATAATGATTAATAATCCATTATAATTCTTGTTTTGTTGTTTTCTTAAGACCTTTACCATGGTAACATGGCAAAATGCAATCTGTGTGAGCTGTTCTTAAGTTACAGGAATTAGACCCCACCACTTGCCATTTAAGAGTATTTGAGGCTACATAATACAACCAGTCATGTTAATCTAGGCTCACTAGATTCCAGAGTTTTCATCCTCTGGAAAGCTTGAAAGTATGGCCCAGCAGACTTTAACATGAGAATCATTGCTTGTTCTCTTTTGTTAACATGCAGTTTTACCTTTGGGAGCAATTAGCCTCATGGATAGAAGTGCAGAGGATGACATGAACAGATTAATTATCATTTGCTTACAAGAATCACCTGGTTTTTCTCTGCACAAGATAAGTATGAAAACCAGTCCTGGTATTTTTCTTGGAGGTATTTTGCTCTCTTCTCTCTGCAGATCCCCTCAGGCTTATTGGCAGATTCATCAATTAGTTTTCAAGGAGATCTATCTATAAGTAGTTAAAACGTTCCAGATAAAAGCTTTATAGGCCATCAAGTACATAGTTATAGACATCATAAATCTCTAGAGTTAAAATAAATGAATTGTTTAACCTCTAATGTACGTAAACCTGCACACTTTAGTTCTGTACTCTCTTTATTATATTGAGGTCATATTTAATATCAATTTCATAGGCTCTAAAACAGAACCCTGTGGGAGAAGATATGTTAAGCCAAATGGTTACCAAATCATTAGGATTACAAACTGAATAATAAACCTACATACAACATACAAAACATACATACAAACAGGACCATTTGTTTGTTTGTTTGTTTGTTTGTTTGTAGGTGAGAGGGGTCCACTAACAAACAGGAACAATAGAAGTGTAAAAATGAGCTATGCCATAACAGTAATGCTGTACTGCTCTCATATATATTACAATTACAATATTACAATTACAATTAACCAAAATGGTTAATAACAAGCAAGTACCAGTGACAATACATAACAAGACAATCAGCCAGCAGTAAGATGATAAAACAAAAGAACAAACACTCTAATATTGACCTGTCTGGTTAACACCACCCCTTTATAACTGTCATACTGTATATAAGAACTATTAACCATAACATAATGTCTCACAGGCATGAGTTTCATTCTCTTCTCATTAGCTACACGTGTTAAAGTCTTCCATAAAGAATGCCCCAGACGTAGATTCACAGTCTCTCTTCACAGCCGCAGTTGAGAGCTTTAACACTGCCGCCTTTGTGCTGCTCACTTTGTAATTAACAAATATCTGTTGTGTGCAGTTGCCTGTTTAGAAGGGAAGTCTTTTAAATGCCTGGTGAGTGAGAGCTGCTTTTAAGTGGGTGATTCTCCATTACTTTACAATGTCTTGGACCTGAAGATGACGCAAGCATTATATGAACTAATGTTTGCCTGTTAATTAATGACATGAACACATGGGTGAGAGAACACTTCAGTAAAGCCTGAAGTTAAAACAGAATCACTTCATGCCTTCAGACACATTTATATTTTAGCATCCTGCTGTAGGATTCAGATAACACAAACACACACACACACATTTGTTAATCATGGCCACACATATTTGACCACTGAGAATACACATGCTGCATAATATATCTCCTCTACCAGTGAAAAAATTCAGAACCCATATTGTGTGTGTGTGTATATATTCATATATCAAATAACACCATGCCTAATAAAGCACCCCAGCATTTAGATGTGATACAATTATTGTGATGTTTGTGTTCTCTGTAATGAAGGTGCTCCATCCAGTACTTTTGAGCTGCTGAGTTGGGAATGAGGTGGGGTAGTGATCAGCCAGCATCCTGTACTCACCAATGCTTTTGTTGCTGAATGTAATCAGATCATATCATCACAGCAATTCTGCAAAATGTAGTCTAGAAACCTGGACTGTAGAGTCCATTGCTCCAGCAAAGCAGAAAAACTTTGACTTCAGAAACTTGTTTTTTTCCTGAAAATGCATGAAAATAATCACACACACACACACACACACACACAAACAGGCTGGAAGCAGCCCCATATTCTGAGCCAGACAGCTGGAGGTAAAGGTGCTGGGGGCTTTGTTTGGGGGTTGGGGAGTCTGGCCAGTTACTTTTTATGCCAAGGATTTAAGAATAAAAAACTCCAATAATTGTAAGTATTAATATCAACACACATTCATTTGCAAATTCATCAACTTTTGAAGTTCCTCTCTGCTGACATTCAGAGCTATGTTTGTACACTGTCTATTCTCCATGTGATAAAAGATTAAATTTGAGGTAATCTCAGTTGACCAGTAGAATGGACAAAGGAGTTAAAAAATCTTTTTTCCAAAACTTGGAATGGAATGCCAATATAAACACCAAATGCCAGCAATTAGCTGAAAATGTCTTATGTGTAATGTATGTACTATAAGTAACAGTTTCCATGCTGAAACGCCTCACATCATCAGCTCCCTCTGTTGGCTCTCATTAGCTATTACATGTCATTTCACTGTCCATCTGGATAGGAATGGCAAAAAGCAAGATAATAGAGAAGTAATGATCACAGTCCCTACAGCTGATCAAACATAAAAAGTCATCATGTCATCAGTTGTAATAAAGGAATTGTCAGTTAAATCAAATTTACAAGCTTCATAAACTCTCTGACACTTCAAACCCAGTGATAACAATGATTTAATATGGGCTCATCTAAGTAACCATCTAAAGATCTGAACAATAAAGTAATTGAAGCCTATGAGGAAGGGACATGTCTAAGAAGCATGCAGTTCCTATGGTGCAGACTCCCATTAAGAAATGGTAGTTCAGGGGAACTGTGGAGGACAAAATCAGTCACAAAGAGAAAACCTTACCTGTGACCTTGTCACAGAACTCACCATTTGAAGCACACTACAGAACAGAAATGGAGAAGCCGTGTGAGTTTTGTACGCAAGTACTGTGGAGTGATGAGTATTGAGGTATACGATTGTGAGCCTAGCTTGAAATTAGTCAATATAATTACCATATTTATTAAATGTTTATTTATTAATCATGGGACAAATGTATCAAGGCCACAGCATATCTCGTAAAAATAAGCAAATGTCTAATGTCTCCAGTAGGAGGGCTGATTCCATGGTGGTGGGTCTTAGAATCAAGACAATAACTTTATCGCCTGGATCCCAAGGCTAGGTGTGTCCATATGATGGAGCATCTGGGGGGATTTAGTGTAGTTTTGGCAACAGTGCTGAAAGAGATTAGATGAGACAGCGGAAGAAAATTTAAAGATAAAATGTGTCATGAAAATGAAGTGTGAAATGATTTAAATTGGAACCTCAAGCCAAAAAGTGGGAATGCAGGTATGATCAGGAGACGCTTTTGCAGAAGTTTATCAGGATCCCTAATTGGACAAAAATGAACATTTATAACCTACTTCATCTCTGAGGAATGTTAGTCCTCTTAAACCAATAAGTATAGTTCAGAATCCATCAGCCTAGACAGGTTTTGAAGTGTGGGCTTTTATGAGGTGTTTATTGACCTTTATGAAATGAGAGCCTCCAACTGAGAGCTTGAAAAACCTCTTTGTGTGACTTTAAAGGGCCAGTTTCCTGCAATGTATTTTTTCAATGTAAACAACTGACCTTTACATTACCCTTAAATAGCTTACTTACATAATAGTGCATCTAAAAATTTTGTATAATGAAAAAGTTCATTCATGCTCATAACTTCATTCATTCACTCATTCATTCATGTCATATTAATTATATATAAAGTTATACATTTCAAGCCTTTTTGTTCTGGTTAATTATTTACTAATTAAATATTGTAATAATCTTTCAGAATGAAATTATGAACAAAAAATTCAACTTTCCCCTTAACTTTCCCAGATTATCATCAGCGCCCCCTCTTGGCACTCATTAGCTACTACATGAAATGTCACCGTCCACCTGGAGAAGAATGTGAGTAAAGTTTTGCACTTGCAACAAGCAAGATGTCAAATGCATATGGAAATATGAAATCACATATATTGAAATATAAATATTGTGTCATTTTCCATTTGTAGTCCACTTGAACTGCACAGGAGTGATTAATAAGTTGATGATGACAACTGAAGCTGAATCAAAGGCATTGGAGAAGAACTAGAGAACCTGAGTAATTCAGGTGCTATAACTGTAAGACTGCAGCTGTAAATATTTGTCTGTCTTGTTTCAGAATAACAGAAAATACTCTCACTTAATAATCAGCATCATTGTCGAATACATGTCCAGTTAATCTTTACTTTGCCTTTCTTTATCTGAAATTAAATATTATTGTTGCTTCAATACTGGTTTAGTGGTTAAAACAATATGTAAATGATTGGTTAAATTGCTGAAAGCTGAGTATATTTTTCTCTGCAAACTTGTTTGCCTTCTTTCACGCTGTGGTGAAATGGTCAATGGTCAGGACCCCACAGGACCACCACAGAGCAGGTTTTATTTGTAGTGACACTGACGTGATGGTGGTGTGTTTGTTGTGTTGTGCTGGTATGAGTGGATCAGACACAGCAGTGCTGCTAGAAAATCCAATTCTTCTGTCTCTGACTTTACATCAACGTCAAAATTAGGTAGGAGTGTGTAATGGATTGGACAGTGAGTGGTTAAACTCTCCAGCGGCTCTGCTGAGTCTGATCGACTCATATCAGCTCAACACAGAGTAACACTACTACTACCACCACTATATTAGTGTCACTGCATTACTGAGAATGACGCACCACCCAAATAATACCTGCTCTGTGGTGATCCAGTGGGTCTAGACCTTTGAAAAACAGGGTGGCAGGAGGCTAACAGAGGATGCAGTGAAACAGATGGATTACAGTGTGTAAATGTAGAAGTACAAAGTGCTCCTGTATGAAAAGAAGTGCCGATAAAATGCTATGGATGATCAATGTATATCTGGGCTGTATAGAGCGTTATGATTTGAAATATTCTGAATACATCCGAACCTTTCAGTTAAAAAAAATAAGAAGAAATAATTACAGACCCTTTAACATGCAACATTATTTCTGTTTGGTTTTTTTTCCTGTTGTTGGCATAATTTAAAATAATTCACCAATATCTCTTATAATTCTACAAATTATTTTATAATCACTGGGAATCATTTGAGAATGTTGTGTCCTTTGATCTGGATGAGGTTCAGTATTGCAACATTATGCTGGTGCATGAAGCCAAACTGCTGCCTAAGTCTTGGCCCAGTCCATGCACATTGAAAGAAAAGTATTCTGAATGATGAAACCCTGAAGGGAAAGCATATTTGTGAAATTGGTCCTGGTTAAATACACATGGCATGACGTTTAATCTGTGAAAATCTGAAAAATAAGTGAAGCATTCCTTTAAACTCTTATTACTCAGATCTTCTCCTAAGTGAGAGAATGTAGTAAAGTAGGGGAACTAGGCCGTTTACATGCTAAGAAAGTTAAAAACAGAGCCAAGATGGAAGTCTACTTTATTGTGATGTCGGTTTGTAGGCCACACAAAGCGTCAAAACGATTCATTTATACGGTCAAGTAAAGATTCATCTGAGATGAGGAAAAAGAGACAGAAACAACTTGAGCCATAAAACTGGTTATTGCCTGTTCAGCTCTTGCAATAAAACTGTCCTAAATCTTAACGAGGCTGTAAAACTCTCAGCCCCAACAATTGAAAACATTGTTTTGTTCAGATTAAATTGGAACGTGTTGTATCTCCACATGAGTGATGAGTGCTGGATCTCTTTAATACACTTTTATAGATGTACACATTAGAAGAAAAGAAGAGCACCTGTAAACTACTTGTAGAAGACCCCATGGCTTAAATGAATGCAGCATGGTACCCTCTAGTGGTTGTAATCTGGAACTGCAAGTTTGATCACAACAATTTCATTGGTTCCTGATTTTTCCTAGAATGACGTAATGTTTAAGGGGTTGCAAAGCTTAGTTCAAAGGTACCAGAATTTTCTAAGAGAACAGGAGTGGTCCAGTCTTGAGAATTGAGTGGTGCAAACAGAAGCTCCTTGTTTTATTGCTGGTGTTCCTTAGCAATCATAGTCTGCTGTTATCAACCTACATTGCTTGGTTGCAAAATTGTTTATTTTGATTTTTACTAATAATATATATCATAAGAAATTCAAGAGTATTAAAAGGATTTCATTCTGCTTTTATTGGACTAAGTGTCTCTACTGTGCAGGGAAGGTCTTCTACTAGATTTTCCGTCTGTGAGGATTTGATAGCATTCAGCAACAAGAGTGCTAGTGATTGGATTTTGGATGATCACCATACCACCTCATCCCCATCTCCCTGCCTCACTCTTAAAGTACTGCATGGAGCACCATCATTCTAGATAACACCATTCCACTGCTACACATCTCAGTGCTGGCGGTCTTTATGCCCCTCTATCTCACACCTGGCATTAGACATGGTACCAATAGGTTCATATTTGTCTGCTCCTAGAATAGAGTCCTATTCTATTTGCTGTACTTCTCTACAGAGACTAGCTGTGTGTGTATTTGTGTGTGTAGTCTGTCTTCAGGATGACCAATTTGACCAAGTTGGACAACCAGCATGACCAGATGGACAAAGCTTGTTAAAGAGAAAGACTTGCAAGGCCAATTTGGCCAATCTGGTCAACAAGCATATCAAGCTTGAAATCAATCTATTTGACTACCAGGTGATCAATGTAGGGTATGTTATTCAGGTGAAACTGGACCTTTCAGCCACATTGGCCATCACAGAGAAGTGCAACCATCTGAAAGAAACAGCCAGTGTTTTGGCCTCAAGTAGCTTACTGTGTCAATTAACACAGTGTTATTAACACAAACAACCAGCACAAGAACAGAGATGAGAGTGTTATATGATGAGTGTCTGACTGTGCCATTCTGTCATTGTAACCTTGCGAATAGCTTGTGCTGTCACAGACCAACACAACAAGAACAGAGCTGTTCTTCTTGCCAGAGAGTGGTTAAAGTAGGACAAGGGCTGTAATCTTTTGTTTGCCAAGCTGTGAGTTGTGGTTCTATGGGTAGTGTGTTGGGGTCTGCTGTTAGGGTTAAACTGTCTCCTGCCAAAAAGTTCAGGAAGAGAAGCAGTGGGTGGAGGGGCATTTGGTGGTGACAGGGGCAGTGGGTAAAACGAACTAGATTTTTCTCCCTCGGTGAGCTCAAGAGCTCCCCAGAAATCCTTTATTTCCAGCATGGAATAGTGGAGCCATTGTGCTGGATGTCTGACGGAGAGGACAGCTGTCTGGCAGAGAGAAGCAGGAGTGGGCCTGCTTTAGGGAGGACATACATTAGTGGGTGGATGCTCATGCTGGTTCCTGGCTATTTTACAAATAATTACTATTACACTGATCTCCAGTCAGAGCTCAAATCTTCTTTGGCCAAAGAACAAGTTTGTTTCATTAGTCTTACACTGGTGCTACAAGGTAAATGTAGTGAAGCTATCTAAGCTAATAGTTTATAATGTTTATAAATAGCAATGTGTCATAATACCACATAAGTAGGTGTAGATAGGACCCTAGTCACTTGGCCATTCCCTTCTCAGTAGATTTTTTTTAGTCTGAGTAGGAAAATTATGAAATCGTGGTGAACTAATGCCCTCCAGGACCAGAGCTGAATATCCAGCTGAATTCAAGTGACGTCAAGATGGAAGAAGAGTAATAAAATCCCAAACAAGAAAAACTCCCTGCACACTATTTGTCTCAGTTGTGTGTTGCTTTTGTCACTATGATCATTCACTTTATTGATGTTAATAGTGTAGCACTATTTTCCCCAGATATGTTTCATTTCATGAAATCAGAACATGAACTATAGCCAACGAAAGATCATTCAAGCTAACTAATCATGTGCTCTTGAATTCAGAGCCAGCAAATCCCCTATGGAGCAGGTGACAGCCAAGTTAAAGGCTCTTCCCTCAGTCCAGCACTTTCCAGCCCCTCCAATTTATATGGTTGACCGTGACAGGCTCTGAAGCGAGAAGTTCACTTAACAGAATTGGCCGTATATTTGGATACAGTGACATCCCAGTGACATCAGCTGTCCATCAGCACTTAGTGCTGCACTGACTCACTGTTTTATACTGAGTCTTAGTTTCATGAGGTACCGCATGCTAAAGTACCATATACTGGTAAAAAACATCTCAGTAGATCTGAAGACCCAGTCAGACTTGGCTGCATATTCCTTTGTCTTTTGTGATGTTTCTGTTCTAGAATGTGTATATACAACTGACTGGTTTTCCAACTACAATGAAATATGTCTTTATGGTCTCAAATTCTGCATATTTATTCACAATATTTATCACATATACAGTGCATCCAGAAAGCATTCCCATTTTGTTTGTTTGTTTGTTTGTTTGTTTGTTTGTTTGTTATTTCACATTGTTTACATTACAGCCTTATTTTCAAAATGGATTAAATTAATTTCTGTTCCCTCAAATTTCTACACACAATACCTCACAATGGGAAACAACTTTACAAATGTATTAAAAATAAAACACAAAAAATATAACATAAATAAGTAAGTATTTACATCCTTTGCTCAAGACTTTGTTGAAGCACCTTTGGCAGCAATTACAGCCTCAAGTCTTTTTGAGTGTGATGCTATAAGACTATATAAGCTATAAGCTATATCTTTCTTTGCCGTGGTTGCAGAAGTGAAATTTTTAATGAATGTTGGCAATTCTGCATTTGTTTTAGACATAAGCAACTGGAATATAACGCTAAAAGGTTGGGAACAAAACTTGTGTTACTTTGTGTTATTGTCAAATAACAAAGGGCTCTCTTTTTTAAAAACATTCCTCATGATCATCATGTGTCTGTCGTTCTCCAATAGTTGAGTGAGAAAATAGTGGAAAGGCCAAGCCAAACGTGTGTTATGCAGGTTTTAAGTCATTACATGGTTATCTTACACATTGATCTGAAGTGGAAAAAAACATGCTGTGCTACAGTTTACCCCTCTTGCCTCTCATATGCCAGCTTAGACCTCCAGGCTGTGAACAAAATTACACACAACTGAAGCTAGAATGTCCTTTAAGTGAACTTCTGAGGCCTGTGGTTCAACACTGAGGGAGGTTTTACTGCTTGCATGCATATTAGGCCCAAACCTTCAGCAGTTTATGACTGTGATTGTCTGTGCCTTATTCTAAATGATATCAGTGGTAATGAATCCTATGTCCAACAATCACTGTGATGTAAATTATAATGATTATTATAATAAACATAGTGATTAAATGAACAAATATGATCCAGTAGTTCTACAATTATAGACTGTAGTCTGTCGGTTTCTCTACATACTTCATTAATCCTTTCCCCCTGTTCTTCAATGATCAGGACCACACACTGTGGTTAATTATGTTTAATCAACAGCCCTATCTAATATATTTTAATCATTCAATATTAGTCATATTCAATAGTCAATGGTCAATATTAGTCTTAGTCATTTTCCATTATGTTATACTCATTATTTAGTATGTCTTAGCCATTATCCAGTATGTATTATGTCATTATCCATTATGTCATACTCATTATGTATAATGTCTTACTCATTTTCCAGTATGTTCTGTGCATTTTCCAATTTGTCTTGGTCATTATATAGCATGTTTAGTCATTATCTAGTATGTATGACACGTTGTTTAGTATGTACTAGTTATTATCTGGTATGTCTAATGCATTATCCAGTATATCTTAGTTATCTAGTATGTTTTAGCCATTTTCCAGGATGCCTTATGCATTTTCTAGAATGTCTTAGTCATTAACCAGTATGTCTTAGTCATTAACCAGTATGTCTTAGTCATTACTGGTATATTATAATCTTTATGCAATGTGTCTTCATCATTAACCAGTATGTTTTATTCATTCTCTAGTTTGTACTTGATATTACCCAATTTGTTTTATTTTGCATTTACATACATATTCTGTGTGACAGAATGCTGAAGCCAGAACATTGCTGTTTATTTGTGACAAACATGTCAAATGCTGTCTCAGTTTCTAGACTTGTTTAACATGTTCCTATTTTATCTAATCATCTGCACCTGAGCTCTTCTTCTGACTGAACTTCATTTTTTCCTCAAACTCTTCTTTACTGTTTCCTTCTCATCTGGTTCGGCAACTCTGAGAAACTCACACAGTAGGTAAAGTGCCACCATCCACCTCCTGGGTTAGAGGTACATATGTTTGAGCACAGGAGCTAAATTGGGTTGCTCTATTTTTCTCTTCTATAAAAAGATAAAGCTGCAAAATGAGAAGCTTGATCATAAAGCAGTACAGATGTTTTGTGCAACCTAACTGACTAAAGTTCATTCACATCCGCTCTGATATTCCTGAATAGAAGTAAAAGGTATTTAAAGAGGTATTTAGAAATGACAAACAACTGTACTTTGACCAGCATGCATATCAATTAATCAGCAGTGGTTTATACTGGTGAGGTGCTGGAAGACCAGCATACCTGTGTTCAAAACACAACAAACACAGTTTTGCTATGGTCTTAGAGATCATTTGTGTATGATAACATAACACTAAAAAACATGGAAAAAAAACCCAAAAAAAACATTTCTTAGCCAAAATCCTTGCTGGTTGGTAGGTGATCAAATACTTATTCAATGCAATGAAATGAAATTAATTATTGAAAAATCATACACTGTGATTTTCTGGATTTTTTTGTATACGTTTCTCACAGTTTAGGTTTACCTATATTAAACAACACAGAACTCTCCACTCTTAAAACAACAGTGTATCAAATACTTATTTCCCCACTGATTGTCAGACCCCATGTTGACAATCAGTCTGCATTTGCTCACAGCACACCTGATGTAGTCTGGGTTGTATGTACAGATGATTTTGTGTTTTGTGAGGAACACTGTTCTTTCTTCATCCCTGGTTCACCTGCGGCTGCATCGATAACATTGCTTTGCATTTTGTTAAATATGTCATTATTTGTGCATGACTATTTTTGTTTATAATGTGTATAGGATAGGATAGGATAGGATAGAAGTTTTTTTTATCCCTTATGAGGGTTTCTTCAGGGAAATTAAGGTAACTTACGTATATTATAGTAAATTACCTATAGTTTGAACATGATTTATTGCTTTATTTTTACTTAAAATAATTATGTAGACTTGTTTGATTTAAAGTAGTCCACTGGTGAAGAAACCCTGCTCTGTAGTTCTCCACCTCTAGAGCTACCTTCTAAGCATGTGCAGTAAAGTTCCGCTAGAGGGCGCCAACGCCCCCAGCGCCGATAGAGCGCCTTCAGAAAGAATAGAGTCGCTTTCGGGTCCAAACACGAGACTACTGTTTATTTCTGTGCCTTTATTCGGATTTTAATGGACACTTAATCGGATATTACATTTTCCACTGAAGGATCAAGTCTGGGATCACTGTGGGTATTCTGAGCTCTGCGCGCGCGCGCGCGCGCGTGTGTGTGTGTGTGTGTGTGTGTGTGTGTGTGTGGTGTGACTGAATATTTTGTGTTTAATATTTAACACTAAATTAGGATCTGGGCTTTATAACGCATTTAAAATCACGTGTCAGGAAGAAAACTGATTCCTGCATCATCACCATCATTACCATCATCATCACCACCGTTGCTATGGACAGGTACCTGAAATCAATCAGTAGTTGATCGATATGTTCATGTGATGATGCTTGTTATAATTCAGACTGGTTTTAGTGTGACTGATTTTCTCACAGTGGATTTTGGGGAGGCCCTGCTTGTACCTGATCAATAACTAATAATCAGGTCTCTAATCGATACTGATCATAAGGCTGCTTCCTGCTCTCTCCTCTGACTGCCCTCCTTTGCTGGTGGGATGAGGATCTGCTGCGGGGTGAATCAGGCTGGAGGCTCTGGGGGATGTGCTGGTCTGTTGATGTGTCTGTTTATGGAGGCTGGAGGCCCAGGTTGGAGCTCTTCTAACTCTCTCTCAGAAGTGCTGGGTGACATGACAGAAATCATAATGAATCACAACCCAAAACCACAGTCTGTGAGAGCAGGAGGTTAAAATACAAATGATGATGAATATAATATAACAGTCTCAGAATAATGAAGTCATTAAATCTGGATATTTAATGTAATTATTTTGACGTAATAAATCATTGTTTTAAAATAAATGCTCAGAAGATATTGTCATTGAATTGTTTTTAATTATTAGAGGATAATATACGTCTTTATATGACACTAAGGCAGACTTTTAAGTCAATATGTAATTTCAAAATAAAAGTTAAAAGTTTGGGGAAAGAAGTCATTACAAATTGAGAAAATATTAATTCTGTCCATCCACCCATTATCTACCGCTTCTCTGGGGTCCTTAATGTCCCTGAGCGAAACCTCCCAAGGGATCAGTAAAGTTCTATCTATTAATCTATCTATCTACCTACATACGTATGTAAGTAGTGGGGGGGCAACAACCTAAGCAAAGAGGCCCAGACCTTCTCTCCTGCAACCTCTTCCAGATCTTCTGGGGGGACTCCAAGGCATTCCCAGGCCTTCTCTAAGGGAGAATTTAGCAACCCTGTCGAGAAAGCTCATTTCAGCTGCCTTTACTTGGGATCTCATTCTTTCAGTCACTACCCAAAGCTTGTGAGAGTTGATGCCAGGTGCATTTATGGATGCCCTTGTGTTCAAACATGGTGTTTGTTATGGATAAATCATACCGAGCACAGAAGTCCAATAAGAAACACCCATGGGAAAGCGGGACCCATGTTGCTCCTTTGAGGTAAATCCGAGCAGGACCCATGGGTGAAGACCCAGCCACCAGGCACTCACCAAGGAGCCCCTCCCTTAGGCATGGCTCCAGGGTGAGGCCCCATTGTCCCTTTAGGGGCAAGGGAAAATGAGTGCTCTTTTGTTCTTTTTTTATACGGGAAACTCAATCTCCTTTTCTCTGGCCTACCACTTAGGACCAATTTGCCCTGGGAGAACCTACCAGTGGCTAATGCCCCCAACTACAGGCACTCAGGCACACAAACCCCTCCTCCACAATAAGGTGGTGATCCAAGCAGGATTAATTATGCATTTATTTTGTTATTATATTTTTTATTATATATTTAATTTTATTATATATTTTTCCAATTGTTTTTAAGGCAAAATATTGAGTATATAATTGTTTTTAAGAAAGTCAAAATAAGTCATTTTGAAAGGTATAAAGATTCTGATTCTGTAGTCTTTTTTAGTAATACTACCTTAAAATGAATAAATCATGTATATAATAAATCATTCATAATACATCATTCCAAGATACTCAACATCAGAATATTAAGAAATTGTAATAGCTCACTAAACCAACACTTTCAGGAAAATAAATCATTTTGAGGTAGTCAATATTCAGGTATTCAAATTACTTATAATAACTAGTTTAAATTTTTTATTACATTTAAAATTAAAAATTATATATTTTGCATTTTGCAAAAAAATAAAAGGTTCTTCTATACCAGGGGTGGACAATCTTGGTCCTGGAGTGTGAGGTTCCTGAACAGTGTGCTGATTTCCCTGCATAAATCTGCCATATATTTGTATGCATGTAAGTTAGGGCTGGGCAGTTAATAGAAAATTGATCAAAAGTAACATTCAGAACCTCTAAATGAATTTATCTAGCTCCTATCTTTACTTTATCCTTTTCATCCTTTTTCCATGGTGTGTGCATGTACTGTTCCCTTAGAAACATATTACTGTAAAATGTTGTGTCCATTGTTTATTAAATATTTGCTAATTGATCATTATCAGGCAAAATCTTCAGTTAATTATGATAATGATTTGGGGTTAGCACTAATGTAAGTAATATATAGAAAATGAGAATTACGTTCTACATAGCAGGTAATTAAAATGTCACATTGTTGTGCTTGGAGTGTCTTAGTTGTCTTTATTCATAAATATTTACCACAGTATTAATCTTTAAGCAGGTGGTAATTAAGATGTAGTGTGATTAGGAAGTAATCTGTCTCTGTCACCTTCATCCACCCACACATAAACTCTCCCACACACTCCTTCTCTTTGAATTTTAGAATGGAGGAACTGCTGAACCAGTGGCTGTGGAAGGAGAACTATTGGCTTCCCTCTGGCAGGTCATGGCAGGATGTTGGGGATGATACGATTGAGGGCTCTCGCCGTCCACTTCCTTGTGACTTGCTCCTTACCTTGCCCTTGGCTCTGGGATTCATCATTATCCGATTTGTTTTTGAAAGGTTAGTTTGTTTCTAATGTTTTAGAGTGTTTCTAATTTGTGTGCTCAACCATTTTGGAGGTGCTTTTAAATAGAGATGACTGAACCAGGGGTCCTTGTTTCTGAAGTTATCTTGTACTTATTTCGTACAGTTGGAGTCAAAATTTTTGAGAATGGCACACATTTTGGTTTTCTCAACGTTTCATGGATTTGCTCAAAATTGTGTAAGAACACTGCCATGAATAACGAATGGTATCAAAACATCCTCCAAAAGCAACTTCTCCCAATGGTCCAGGAGCAATTTGGAGATGAACAATAGTTTTCCAGCATGGCGGCACACCATGTCACAAGGCAAAAGTAATAACCAAGTGGCTCAGTGAACAAAGCATTAAAATGTTGGATCAATGGCCAGGAAACGCCATAAATTTATTTCTCATTGAGAACTCATGGACAATCCTCAGAAAGACAAACAAAAACTCTCATCAACTCCAAGCACTGATTAGGTAAGAATGGGTTGCCATCACTCAAGATTTTCACCTTGTCGGTGTATAATTTGAGGCTGTGGCCCATGTGTTGGTCCCCAATTGTGTTGTTAAACAGTTGTCAGTTTCTGCCCACAGAGCCACTTAGGTGGCCACTGGGTGGATGTTCCTGTATAGCAGACTGTTCTCAGCTTAGCAGTGAAAATGACATGTCAAAAAATCCTGAGGATACTGGAATTTGGACCTGCAGCACACATGAAGATGTGCTAAATGAACAACAAATGTATGTGGACTTCATACCAAAGATATTCTGCTGTTACTGCTTAGTTGGGAATCTGGTGGTTGTACGCTCGTCCTTTTTCAGTGATGGATGGGGTTGATTAGGGCTTTTGCTTATTTAATTCCATTTGGCAGTCATATTTAAGTCACAAATGAGCATGGCTCCAAGTACGGTTTGGTTACACCAAAAAAATGACTAAGGTCATCTGCAACCCAGCAAATATATGAAACACAAATTAATCTACAAACCAAAGGGAATGTCAAACTGTATTAATCTTGGCATTGTTGAATAGTGAGAGTTGAATGTATGGAAGTGACAAGCCATGAACCTCAAACTCCAGCAGAAGCAAAAATTGGCCCATTCCAAAACCAAAACTATTATGTAACAGGCTTGACTCATAAGCTTTCATTAGTGGGCTGGGTGTAAAATATAGTGTAGTTGATACTGGGGAGTAGCTCATCACCTCCATACTTTGCTAGTGAGGATACTACAGGTTGCTTCTGGAACCTTGAGACTGTGGCTTTTCCTGTGCTGGTGTCTGCAGGGAAGCTCAAACTTGGCATGTTGGCCTAGCAAATAGGGTTCCATATTAGGCTAAAAGCGAACACTCCCCTTTAGCTATTTACTCCTTCACCCTGTAAAACACGGACTTCCAGTACAGGTCAGATCTAGATCTAGAATACTGAGACCTTGTGATCAGCTTTGTGGAGTGGTGGGCAAAGAACCATCTGGTCCTCACTGTGGCCAAGACCAAGCAGATGGCGGTGGCCTTCAGAAGGAAGAAGACCACAACTAATTGTGGGGTTGTGGTGGAAAAGAGAACTCTCAACAAACACAACACATCTCACCCCCTCCATAACTTTCAGCAGCTGAGCACTTTCAGCAACAGACTCATTCAGCGCCGCTGTAGCAAAGAGCGCTACAGTTCTACACTGTGGTGTGCTGTGGGGGCGGCAGCATATCCAAGAAGGACACATACAGGCTGGACAAATTGATCAGGCGGGCCGGCTGTGTGGTTGGCACAAAGCTGGACTCTTGTGTTAGTGGCAGAGAAGAGGACTCTGGAAAAACTACTGGACATGATGGACAATGCCAGTCACCCTCTCTGGGGGGGAGGAGTGGTAACAGGAGGACAGAGGATGGGAACGAGTAGGAACCAACCAATTAACCTGCAACCCACAACCCTACAACCACAACACAACTTGCTGCAATAAACAGTTTAAAAGTGCAATAATAATGTGAAATACCCTCCTCCTCCACCTACAGGATTCACTTTGCATGCACTATTTATATATATATATATATATATATATATTGTATATTATAATATAGTCTCTATATTACATATTCTTTATATTTCTATAGTGTTCTCTTTTTCTCTTTACTAAATGATTATAACTTTCTTCTCTTTCTGTACTGTACTGATGCTGCTACTGGAACCTTCATTTCCCTGAGGGAACCCTCCCAAGGGATCAATAAAGTTCTATCCTATCCTACAGGAGGTCGTTTGTACCTACAGTAATCACACTGTACACTTTATCTGCACATGTACATAACTGACAGATTCACTGAATGGCTGGACATAATTGCTCTTCTATTCATATCTCACATTATGACACTTTATCTCTACATGTAAAGGAGATCATTCATTAGCTGCTACATGGGTAACCTGAGCGTAGGTTACAATGTAGTGTACACTTGGAAGAGCTGTGATCCAGTCCATTTCCAACATTGCCAATGAAACTGGAGGTGTCACTACAAACAGCCATGTCTCTGTAACGTCCTCACTCTTTCTATTCTCACGTGATTAGGCTGAAATTTAGCCATAACATTAACACCACTGACAGATGAAATGAAAATGTTTCGACAACTGGGTCAGATCATTTTCAAAATGGCAGGCAGGTCTTGTTGGGTGTTCACAGTATGCAGTGACCAGTACATTTCAAAAGTGATTCAAGAAAGGATGGCCAGTGAACCAGCAGAGGTCATGGGCACTTAAAACTCATTAATACTCATGGAGGTCCCAACTCACAACTGACAGGATTTAAAGGATCCACTGACATCTTGGTACCAGATACCACAGTACACCTTAAGAGGTCTTGTGGAGTGTATACACATTGCATCCTAATACCAAAACCTCTTTTTTCAGGGCTGTGGCTCTGCCTCTGAGCCATGCGCTGGGAGTGTGTGACAGGTTTCGTGCCCAAGCTCCACCTCAACCCAAACTGGAGGCTTTTTATCTGCAGAAAAAGAAACACTTCTCTCAGGTCAGTGGCTGATACAATTTGCACAATCACACATACTGTAGGACAGTACTGCTGTTCTACATCTCCATAATGCCTGTACCCAGGGATACAGTAACTTCTCCACCCTCTTCACATTGTGTTCAGTTATTTCTCACTCTATAGAGAAATGTGTGAAAAGTGTGTTCTATATTTTCAGTTCATCCCACATTAGTGTTTTAAAACAGAAAGAACAGAAAAACATTAAAGTTTGATATCTGTAGAGTCTTGTTCGTTTAAGAAGCATCCTTTAGTGTTCCCCACATTCTTAGTGTGGATGGGAAGTGGGGAAGAGAACCAGTCATTGACTTTTAGTGAAAACAGGTGGACAGGGCAGAGCTAGGGCAGAGCCAAGACCAAAACAAAACAGAGCCAGGTGCTAAAAAGCTTGTCGCAAACCAAAACAATGAAAACAGGGAAGCATGACAAGACAGAAGCATGATAATTTGGTGATTTTTAAACCTGTTATCGGTTATAAAACTGCAATAGATCTTCTCTGTGCAGGGAGAACTCCTGAGCCTGGGGAAGCACTGCGGCCTCACAGTTCAACAGATCCACCATTGGCTCCGCCTCCGCCGCAACCAGGACAAGCCCAGCAACACTAAAAAGTTCTGCGAAGCTACGTGAGCACATGTTTTTCTCCACATCCATGTTTGTTTATAAGAGAAGAGGTGGTGGGTTGATGTATATCAGCACTGTTGATATTTCCAGAAACATCCACTCACCATTTCCATTTTAGCCATGTTGACATTACAAAATACTTTAAAATCACTTGGAAATAACCTTTGTACAATGAATTAAGATGTTTTTCAGAGTTCTGCAATGTTCGTCACCCTGGTCAGGGGATGAATATAAAATATTTCACACAGGTTTTCTCTCTCTCTCTCTCTCTCTCTCTCTCTCTCTCGCTCTCTCTTTTTGCAGGTGGAGGTTTGCATTCTATCTCATTGCCTTCATCGCTGGACTTGCCTCCCTAATACATGTGAGTGTTTGAGACCCTGACCACCACTTGGATTTTAGATCATGAATTTAACTTAAAAACAAAAAAATAGTGCACTGTGCTCTTTCTTTCATTTGGCATAAGATACCAAACATATCATCCTTAAAGACTCACCTTCATTCAAAGTGGAGATGATCTCCTGAGGTTTTGCTTTAAATGTGTTGCTTCTAAATTCACAACTGTGCGGACAAAAGTATTGGGACACTTGCTCATTCATTGTGTCTTGAGTTTATCCTGCTTTTGTTGGAAGACTGCCACTTCTGTCCTGAGAAAGCTCTCTGCTAGATTTTGGAGCATTGCTATGAGGATTTTTGATTGTATGCAGCAACAAGAGCATCGAGGATTTTGAATGATCACCAAAGTATTAAATGGAGCACTATAATTCCAGAGACCACAATTCGACTACCTCACAGCTCAGTGCTGTCAGGCTTTATACCCCTTTAACCCATGCATAGTATTAGACAAGGTGCACAGAGTTTCATGTTAATCTTCTCCAGAGTATCCTATTCATAAATGTTTGATTAAGCCTGTTACAACTGTTCTCTCCTCTCTCACACAGACGCCCTGGTTTTGGAATCACAGAGAGTGCTGGCGCGGACATCCCAGACAGGTGAGAGCAAAGAGCAGAGAGAGGAGTAACCCATCACTGTCATACAATGCCAGAAAACTCAAAGTCGCTGTGCTTTTTTCTTAGAGCAGTCAGACTTTCCCCATCAAAAGTTTAAGGACATGTAGTTTTTACATTATTTTGAAAAGGTTTCTTTCTCATTTCATTTCATTCAAACATGATCGAAAGAAAGCTCAGAAACCTTGGAAATAAAGCCAAAGACCCCCATTGTATCCGCTTCTTGTCATACCCAGCCTAATCAGCAGTCAAAGAGTTCTACCTCTAAAAAAGCTGGTTTCAAATGGTAAGTTCAAATTGGCCTGAGGGACTCAATAACAGAGATCCTGCCAGCACTTTTTCAGAGAAGGAGGATGTGTTTTTAGGGAGTGAAGCAGTTCACAAACATCCAGCTATTGTTCTGAGTTCTTTACTCTTTATTTTTTTTGTGATGTTGAAATTTCAGCCAGGATATGATGTCAAAATATGCTCCCATTCACCCCACCTTCTTCCAGTGCTTTTGCTAAACATTTGAGAGTATATGTTAAATGATGGCCAGTAAATAATACAGGAAGATGACAAAATCCTAACATCTGGAGTTATACATAAGACCCACCCCATTTTCAATCTAAAGTTCATCTAAAGTTGCTGTGGTCATTTATGATGCAATCAGCAACACTTCAATTAAACAGTGCTACAAGAAGATAAGACTATCGTACATCTAACAACTGAGGTTGCTATGGCTGTTTATCATCCGATCAGCAACCTTTCCGTAAACATTTACTGAGATGCTTCATATAACAGTTACACATTTGACCCCGCCCATTCACTTTACCTATACTCCAATTACTACCTCACAAGCTCTTCACGGTGGTCTTCGGTTAGGCGCCTTCTTTTGTCAGTGTTTCACTGAATTAAGCACACAACTGCTCCAGAAGTTTAACAGTGAAGTTGTCAGCGTCCCAGACCCAGTCCCTTCCAAGTTCAGTTTGTGAGATTTCACTCACAACCTCAGTATCTTCAACATAAACACAAAACAACATGTAACTCTGCACTTCAATTGCACAATACATTACCCCACCCAATCTCAGCCCTTCTTATCCACAACCACTGACTAGTTCGTTTAGCTATTTCTGACATTTCCCTCATAACAGACCATAGCACACAACCTCCAAACCCAAATTCACTCAGTAACACTGTAGCAGACTTCCTATCTCTACTGTTCTAACATATGCCTGCCACCCACACTCTCTCACTTCAGCCACCAAATCATATCTTATCCTTTTACTTTCATAAGCTACCTCAGCCTCATCCTCAAATAGAACTGTCAGCTCCATAAAATAGACTATTTGTTTGCTCTCCAAGTATAGCACAATACAATGTGGAACTAGCAGTTTAGTACCTAGCTACTTATAGTTTAGTACCTACATCTTCTAACAAACTTTTTCTCCACTGCACTACCCCTCATACACAAATCGAATTAACCTGCTTCCACTAACAAAGGACATGTTAACTTTTAAGCGCTTCTTATCAAATGCATCTGCTAAAGACTTAAGTACCTGATTATGCCTATGTGTACTGACCCGGCAACAAGCAAACCTTACATGCTGACAAATGTGTTTGAACATCCCAATCCCAGCACACAATTTACAACCTGGATCTTCAACTATCTACTGGCCAAGGTTTTGCGGAGTTGGGAGGACATCATAAGTACCTCCTACCAGAAAATTCAAACAGCTCACATCCAACGCCCATAACTCTCACCAAGTGAGCCTTCATTTCTCTACAATCTCATCCACTGCCTCCACTGTTTCCATGGTGAGGCTGCAGTTACATAACATACTTCCTCGAATAAAGCTTGTAACATTTTGTGTTGTCTCTGGTTATGTGGCCTTTCTGAATGCTTTCCACTGATCACCTGACCCTAGTCCTGCCATCCCATTTTGCATCTTTCCCACCCTGTGCTCCAATGCCCTCTTCACTAACAGCACTGCCACTCTGGGATTCCACTTTCTTCTTGCTTTTGTCACTGGTGCTATTGCTTTAACCATATCATTTCTCGACCTGCCTTTGCATATTAAAATTCCTTAACTACACCTCCTACCAAACCATGTACACCATCTAATAAGACAAAGTGACACCCTTAACCACTTCCTGAAAGCATTATTGATTTTTTCTAAGCACTAATTAGTAATCAGAACTTCAGAAACACTAAACACTCATTGGCCACCTTACACGAGGTAGTAAACACCATCCAACATCACATTTTTAACTTACCTGGCAAAAAAGACTTATCAATGGAGTTGCTACCCTCCACCACTTTCTTCCTCAACCCCACAATGTGTTCTTTGTCTTTCAGTGCTGCACTATACCATCTTCCTAATCACTTAATTGTTTTCATGAAGGTATTGCCTCCCCTTCCATCAGAAATCTCTCTTGCACATTTCCCTTTCACAGTTGACACACTTCTAGACTTACTGGGGTTAGCCTTCATCCTTGCCATCCTAAGATTTTCATATAATTTCTTCAGCAGCCACCAGGTATTGAGATTTGCAGAGATGTGACACACTCCCCTGTATTGAAGCAGAACTGAATATCATCAAAATAAGTTTTAAACAACCTTGTCACCCTGTCTGGCACCTGAAAGAACTCAAATGGTTTTTTTTTTAAAGCATGTGGCACAGAACCAAAGGCATTAGCCAAATTCATTAAAACCACATGGAGATATCTTCTAGCTGCCTTTGCTCTCTGAATCTGATGCAAGATCATAGTACTATGCTCTAAACAACCTGCAAAACCTGAGAACTTTTGTACTAAGGTGTCAATTAGTTTGGATTTAGGTATGCAGTGAGTGTCTGTGAACCACACTAAAGAAAATCTTACCATCCACATTAAGAAAGCTTAAAGGACAAAACTGGTCAGTAACTACAGAATATTCCTCTTTTGAAATGGGAACACCCCCTGCCCTTCAGCATTCCTTGGAATAATCCATTTCTTCTACACTAATCACTTTAATCACTTTCTTCCACATCATTTTCCATAAAAACATTAGGTGCACTGGCACTCCATTGGGCCCTGGTGCCAAGCCTGCTTTTGCACACCACACCACATCCTGTACCTCATTCCACCTAAGGGGATTAACATGTCTATGTCACCTACTGGTGGAATATCTGCTTGCAGCTCCAGCATGTTTGCTCTTTCCTCCTCTGTCCACAGTCTGAAAATGCTTCTCTAATTTTTTTAAACCTTAAGTATTCCAGACTTCTCTCTACTAAACAAACTTGAAAAAATCACTAAAGAATTCTGCCCTGAACCTCCATTAACTTCTTCCTCTTCCTCATAGTCTCTGCTTTCCATAATCTCACTAATTTACTCTTTGTTTCTTCTTGAAGTTTCTTAATGCCCTCTCTTTCTTCCTCATTCCCTCACTTCCTCAGTTCCTTATTGAGTTTCTCTGTTTCTACCTGTCGCTTTGACTTTAATACCTCTTGACAATTTTCTTTCTTTGGTAAAATACCAACTCTTGTCACTCCATACTCATAGACAACTTTACCCAGCCTTGTCATTTTTCTCTCTGCTGTTGTCTTCAAACCAGCCACAATACCTTTCATTGACACGCTTCTATGCTACCTTATCTCCTGCACCTGACCATCTCACCTTTGCTTTTTGACCAACTCCTTTCTCCTTCTCATCTGCCTTCCACCAGTCTTCTGACTACCAAAGCCTTCCCTTTGTGTTTCCATGCTTGAATTTGCCTCAGTAGTAACAAAGGTATTGATGTCCTGTGAACCGTGGCAAGTAAACTGTCACTGGACTTTAACCAACTGACTAGAACAATTCTGTAACAAGCAGTGTTCCATGCAGAGCCTGTGCACTCCTCCATCCAAGCACTTCCCTTGGTGAATCCTCAGTCCTCTCACAGATTTCACCTTCCTCCATCCACACACACCTCTACAACTTCTTTCCCTCTGTTACCCCCTTCGCCACAATGCATTTTTAATTCATATCATAATATGACCCAATATTGTCTTGCATTTTATCTGTACTGTGCAGGCATATAAAACATACTGTATACAGTGCATCCGGAAAGTATTCACAGCACTTCACTTTTTGCACATTTATTATGTTACAGCCTTATTCCAGAATTGATTAAATTATTTTTTTCCCTCAAAATTCTACCCCACAATGATAGTGAGAAAGGTTTCATCTAAACATTTATTAGAAATAAAACACACCAATTTAACATGTACATAAGTATTCACAGCTTTTGCTCAATACTTTGTTGAAGTATATATGGATGCAATTACAGCTTCAAGTCTTTTTGGGTATGATGCTACAAGCTAGGCACATGGTTTTTGGCAAGTCTCTCCCATTCCTCTTTGCAGAACCTCCCAAGTTCCATCAGATTGGATGGGGAGGGTTGGTCCCCAGCCATTTTTAGATATCTCCAGAGATGTTCAGTCAGGTTCAAGTCTGGTCTCTGGCTGTGCCACTATTGAAAACCCACAGAGTTGGCCTGAAGCTGTGTGCTTAGGGTCATTATCCTGTTGGAAGATAAACCTTTGTCCCAGTCTGAGGTTCAGAGAGCAGGTCATCATCAAGGATGTCTCTGCACATCGCTGCAGTCATCTTTCCCTTGACCCTGATTAATCTCCCAGTTGCTGCTGCAGAAAAACATCCCCACAGCATGATGCTTCTACCACCATGCTTCACTGTAGGATTGGTATTGGCTAGGTGATGAGCAGTGCCTGGTTTCCTTCAGACATGATGCACTCTGTCCAAAAAGTTCAATATTTATGTTTCTCGTGGTCTTTTGGCAAAATCCAGAGGCTGTCATGTGCCGTTTACTGAGGATTGGCTTCTGGCTGGCTACTCTACCATTCAATCCTGATTGGTGGAGTGCTGCAGAAATGGTTGTCCTTTTAGAAGGTTCTCCTCTCTCCACAGAGCAACACTGGAGCTCTGTCATAGTGGGTTCTTGGTCACCTCCCTGACTAAGGTCCTTCTACCATGATCACTCAGTTTGGCCTGATGGCCAGATCTAGGAAGTGTCCTGGTGGTAACAAACTGCTTCCATTTATGGATGATGGAGGCCACTGTGCTCATTGAGACCATCAGTGCAGCAGATTTTATTTTCTGTAGCCTTCCTCAGATCTGTCTCGATACAATCCTGTCTTGGTGGTCTACAGAAATTCCTTAGACTTCATGGTTTGGTTTGTGCTCTGACATGCACTGTCTACAAGTGTATCTTATATAAACAGGTGTGGGCCTGTTTAATCAAATGAATTTACCACAGATGTTCTCCAGTCAGGCTGTAGAAACATCTGAAGGGTGATTAGTGGAAACAAGATGTACATGAGCTCAGTTTTGAGTGTCATGGCAAAAGCTGTGAATACTTATGTGCATGATAAATTTTTGTGTTTTATTTTTAATAAATTTGCAAAGATTTCAAACAAACTTTTCTCACTTTGTCACTGTAGGGTATTCTGTGTAGAATTATGGAAAAAAATGAAGAAATAAAAATATTTTGAAATAAGGCTGTAACATAAACAAAATGTGCAAAAAGTGAAGCTCTGTGAATAGTTTCTGTATGTATGAGGTCTGAAATTGTTCTTTCTTTCTTCAATTATTACTGTCAAGACTGCAAGAACTACAACACTCTAGATTCATGCAGGATTAAGGTCAATCCACGAAATTACTGTCACACTGTAAATACTACATAAATGCAGATTCATATTGGATTAAAATCACTCCACAGTTATTACTGTCAGACCGTCAGTACTTCACACTGCACATTTAACATATATTCACATATAATATCAGACTGTAAAACAGCCTGTAAATTAAGAGTAAATTAAAAGTACACCACAAATCCACAATTATTAATAATTATTATGATAATTATCACAATTATTATGACTGTTTCAGCTACCACTACACTCAGCAAACTCATACTGGAAATAACCGCTGATCTCATTACTAATTGAACACGTTACAGGAACTTAGATTTTGACCTCTCCGTCCTTCTCACTCTCTCTCAATGCTTTTTGTCTTGTATTTGCAGCCTGTGACTGAGGCACAATACTGGTACTACCTCCTGGAGCTCAGTTTCTACTGGTCACTGCTGTTCTGTGTCTCTGTAGATGTCAAACGCAAAGTGAGCCTTTTCAATTATTCTATTCATTATAGCTTCTGAATAATTCATAATAAATACTTCATAGCAGTTACTGAATTAATCATAGTAAATACTGAAGAAGTTCTAATAGTTATTGACAAGAAGACTTAAGAATAATAGCTTCAGGGTTTGAGGGTTAACATCAAAATATACTGAACTGCTGTGTTTGTTGTGTGCAGGATTTTAAGGAGCAGATTGTTCACCACATTGCAACCATTTTCTTGATCAGCTTTTCCTACTGCGGCAACTATGTTCGGGTGGGGACAATTGTGATGCTTGTACATGACTCGTCCGACTTCCTGCTGGAGGTAAAATCCAGATCATGTCTCATTACAAATGGGTGAAAGCCTCTTGTTTAGGAAAACCGGCTTTTCCACTCTCTGTCAGTGGCATGTGATCTGATGAAACTACAATCAAACATGTCAGTGGAAGCTTTCTCTTTTAGGCAGGTTATTTCTGCCTGGCTTTTGCACACATGTAATTACTGGTTGCAATGAAAAGATCATCATGAGATGACACCCGTTACAGATTTGTGGCTCCACCTTCTTATAACTGTTTAATAATTCAGTGCATTTTGTAGTTCTACCAGCTGGTCTGGACTAACATAATCTCCTTACTTATTTTATTGATGGATTAGATCACTTTAAAGCTCAAGTAAAAAAGCTCATGTAGTCACTCTAGCTTGTTATCAGACACAGGCATCTTAAGGTGCAGCCCTTTTGTTTAGGTAAGTCTCACACTCTACCCTGGTTACTTTGTCTAGGTGAAAGGGCTATAGATTTCACCTTTTGATAACCACAGCCTCCACTAAAAAATGTAATGTGTTTCTCCTTCAAAACCCTTTTTTTCCTGTTCTTTGTTAATTTATTTTGCAGCTGCGCTTTTTTTTTCAGCATTTAATAAAAATGTAATAAATCACTATTTTAACTCAAAATTACTTTTTCATTTCTATTAAACCTTCTGCAAAACTGCAGTTTTGGAAATTAGAAACAATTATTACCAAGTTATAAAATTGAAAAACAAAATTGTGTTTTATTCATATGTAAATTATTTTTATAGTTGTAGAATTGGGCTCTTTAGGGTGATATATTTGAATATATATCTGAATGGTGATATGTGATATATGATACAATATATGATGTGAAAAATACAATTTGAAAAAATAAGGAAACCCCATGAAGCCCTTCTTCTGTTTTTCTCTTTTTTACAATATTTAAACATACTGGAATTTGAACTTCTTTTTACACAAGTCCCATGCCCCCTCCACAGTGTGTTACATGAGAGCCTGAATTGGGATGGAGGGGAAAAGAGTAGAGGAGGAGCTGAGAGCAGAGGGTGGGGCAGAGGAAATGTTTTTGCAAGATTGAAACAGAACATTATATATGACTTTAAAACTTGATATAAATGATACAGCTTCAGCACATATTCTGGTCTGTTTATAATCTGATATTGATATAAATATCAGTATATCGCCATATTGAAGAATTTTTAATCTGTTGAGTAAACCTGATATCAAAATGCACCCTTTTGCCTTGTTAGTTGATTGTCCTGGTCATGTTAAGCATGAACTCAATGGTATTATTCTGCTTTTTTTTTGGAGTAACTGTCTCTACTGTTCAGAGAAGACTTTCTACTAGCATTTCAAGTGTCCCCAGCTCATCCCAAAAGTACTGGAAGGAGCACTAGCATGCAATGGAACACTGTATCACTACACCACAGCTCAGTGCTAGGGGCTTTATACCCCTCTAGTTCACACATGGCAATAGGCTTGATGCCAGAAAGTTCATGGCTATGTGCTCAAGAGACTCCTATTCTGTTGTCAGTACTTCTCTACAGGGACTAGATAAGCTGTGTGTATGCATTTGCACATCTGTGTCAGCAATGGGTACAACTTAAAGTAGCTGAATGCATTCATCAGAAGGGATGTCCACAAACATTTGGATACATAGTGTACTTGTAATTTGATGACAACACCAGAGAGTTTCTCAAATTCATTGCTTTCTCGATGTTTCTGTTTTCAGTCAGCGAAGATGTTTAACTACGCTGGTTGGAGGAAAACCTGCGACAGCTTGTTTGTTCTTTTTGCTGTGGTTTTCCTAGTAACTCGCCTCATCATCTTTCCATGCAGGTAAGCTATGGAATAAATCTTTGAGGCATTTCCAGGCATGAAACATGACATCACTGCAAAACATGTAGGAAGAATGGAGGGTGGGGGACCTTTTTAAGATTTAGCAACATTTCGTTTTCTTTCTCACCTGAATATATCGTCCCGCCTGTTCTGTAGCATTACAATGGATGGTTCAGTATCAACACCTGCACAGGGTGTACCTGGATCATCATTAGCTCAGTAAAATATATTTGGCCTTTACTTCCTTCTATTGGTTTCATTGTGTGTGAATGTGAACTTAACCAGGTTGCTCTCTGCAAGCAGTACCAAACTGTCATAACAGAGCTCTGATTTCACAATGATTTTGTTTTAATTAAGTTTCTATAGGAAAAAAATCAGTCATCACCATTTGCTTCAAATCATTTGAATTATATTTGGTATAATTTAGGATAAAAGGTGGCACAGCAGAATGTTACTAGAGCTAAACTCACTACGCAGTGAGAGAACATATATAATACCATGTAATCTCATGTCATATCATAATATATTCTCATATATAAACCTTTGCTTTGTAACTAGTTTTTCTACCTACTGAAATAATCTTTTTGGCCCTCTGCCCACCACAAACATTGCATAGCGGTAAAACTGGTAGTGTATTAATGTTTATAACATTCCACAATCTTCAGGATGATGTCGTTATTTGACTTGATTCCCAGCCTAAACATTAGTCTACCAATCAACGCGATACATACTACAACACAGTACAAGGCAGCCTTCAGAACACGGAACTCAGCGTATTTATCACAATCAGCTTGATTCATAATAATAAGAGATAAAGAGAAAATGATCACGTAAAAATTAATTGTCGTATAATTTATTCCATCATAGGATAGGGGTCCTTTAAATACATAACATTAGACATGTAATGACCTGGATTTTGAGATCATTTTCTTTATTTAATCCTTGTTCCTCCAGGGTGATCTACTCAACTATAGTGGAGTCATTGGATTTCTTTGACCCGTTCCCAGGTTATTACCTCTGTAATGTTGTGCTGCTGGTGCTACAGGCGCTGCACATTTTCTGGGCATACCTCATTCTCCGTATGGTCTACAAATTTGTCTTCTTGGGCAAAGTGAGTTATTACAATCTTCATAATTGTTTTTGACTGTGACTAAAGTGATGCATAGATTTGATTCAAATGTGTACATCTGTCTATATCTATATTACACTTTGGTCAAACGAATGTTTCTTTTTATCAGTGCATTTTAACAGAGGGTGTGATTACATTTGTAATGTGTTCCTTAGGTGGAACGTGATGAGAGGAGTGATGAAGAGAGTGAGGTGGAGGAGGAAGAAGAAGAGGAGGGTGGTGCTGAGCAAGAAAGCTGCTGGGAGCAGAGGAAAGGTCCCCTCAAATCCAAACCTGACTCATTGGCCAACAACTGCGTTCTCAACAACCTGACCCAGCAGAGGAGAAATATAAACAGCAGACTACCCAAAGCCAGATAGTATCCATCAGCTGCTTTGTCATAATTTTTGAGTATGCGTGTGTGTTTAACCCATGACATATCTTGATGTCACTGTCATCTCAAGAATGGTAAATTTACAATAGATGAGAAAAATCCTTCTTCATACAACTCTTTACATTCAATGGAGTTGTGATAACAAAAATCATCCCAGGCCAAAAATGAAGGCATGTTTTTGTGGGATAGCAACAATATTGCAATATGTTGCCAGTGTGAAACAAACTAAATTAAAGCTAAAAAGTGTCCCCTGTACCTTTTCTGAACCTGTGGACAAAGAAAGATCGGCATCAGATTCAGTGTACTGTATCTATCTGTATCCATGTTTAAAGAAAGGACAGCATATATACATACATACGACAAGATACGAATCTTTGATCATTTTTTCAGCATTTCTAGCCAACTGTTTAGAATGTATTAAATGTAGTGTGCATTACACTGCTTGGCAATCAAGGAATGCCAATGTTTAGAAAACAAATGACATTAGCAAACGAAGTCTCATTTCCTGTAAAAGTCATTTTCCTATGTAAAATATAATTTTGATGTATGTTAGTTTTATTTAATGAGCATAATATATACTATAACAGAGTTGATTTCATTTTATTCACAGTTATAATGTAGAAAATGTATAAAATGATTGAGTGGTTTTTTTTCTTACCATTCATGTATCTGCATTTTATTACTGTACTAATGTTGCTTTGGGCCTGTTTTGGACATGTTTACATTGAGGCAATACAGGCAGGAAAGAGGACAAGTGGCTCTTTGGAAAGGCTGGTAGTGCCCTCTAGTGATGGACTATGGCATTCATCACTTTTAGGAAAATGGCTACCTTGATTAATGGATAGCTTATGAGCCATCAGGCTTTGTGGATAGGTTGACCTACTGAATCAGAGACTGGACAACAACCTTTTCCACAAATTTTGCTTCCTTGAAAATTTGGTGATTGTAGACACATTCAAGTTGAACACAAATATAATGTATCACATAGAAAATTTGAGAAACATGATATTAAGTTTTACTAATTTTAACACATACAAATGTGCTGATTTTTGTTTGTATGTCACATTTGGTGCATCTTGTGTTAGTGTTCAGCAACAGACAGCATTTATAGGTTCCAGAAGACTTGATAATGCTTTTCCATCATAAGAATGTTTTTGGTGAAATTGTTCACTGTGTTCATCACTGCACCAAGATTTTCTGGAGCAACAAGTGTGAATGCAGATTATGGATTTTCAGTGACATGTTACAGTTCATTGCTTTGGAAGCTCAAATAAGATTGTCCACAAGTTTAGTTTGGTGCTTAATAGTTGCCAAGGAAATTTTCTGCAACACCCGTGAATGACTTCACAGTGATTTTCTCAGGCCCCACCAGCAGCTCTTCGAACTGCTTGTGATTCTTAATGTCGTTTGTGTACCAACAAAAATGCCTTCATTGATTTTGGCAGCAGTTATTCTTGGGAACATGTGTCTCAAATAACAGAAAGCTTCCCCTTTCCTGTTCCTATCATTCATAAAATTTTTCATCAGTCCAAGTTTTATTTGAAGTGGAGGCAAAAATATAATTGTTGGGTCCACAAGTGGTTTGTGTTCCTTTATGTGTAAATTGACTTTCTGGCATGGCTGTCCCATTCACAGCCAAGGTTAACAGCAGTATTTTATACATCCCAGCTGCAGTCCAAGCAACAGTGCCACCACTTTGAAATCCCACACAGATGTTCCAGTTCCAATCTAAAAATAGATTTTCTAGAAAACAGTATGTGATGGGAAACTTTTGATGGGATTTTTATCAGCAGCTCAAAATGCATATGATGGGACTAAAAAGTATTCAGGAAGCAAAATCCTGTTGTCCAGCCTTCCAAACGATTTCTTCACAAGCACATGCTCTTAATCCTCTTATTGGAATCTTTTGTCCATTTATTAATTTATATACATTTATATAGGTTTAGCAAAAAATTAACCTCAGTTGATCCCTGAGTCTTATATTTTTCCATAGATCCTGATAGGTGCTTTCATAGCAAATTTTAAAGGAAAAGGTTGGCCAAAAAAAAAAAAAAAGAAAAAGACTAACAAAGGCCACCAACTTCAAAACTCAATGAAAAAAAAAATCCCAACAAACCTAGGGATTTTATGGCTGATGTCCAGGTCTAATGCCGTGGTCTTAAACTAACAGGGACCACATTCAGCCTATGAGATTTTGATGGAGTTTAATGAGGCTCCAAATGTCAACATATATGATAAGAAACAGACCAGGAAAACAGACCTCTCTGTGTTTAAATATAATGTTACATAATTACATAGTTCACTTAAAGGGTAGCAAAACAAAAAGCTCTTTAAGCTTATGTAAAGAGATTTAGTACATTTGTACCATTTGTGTGGATCCATTTATAATGGATTAATAATTTTCACTCTGTGTAAAGATCAGCTGGGGATGAAAGAGTAACTCCAGCAGCCTCTTAGTATCTCCCCCTTGTCAGGGTTTATTGTGATACAATCATGAGCAGCTCATTTTACAGAAACATGCTACCCAACTAGTTAGTGTGCTGGCTACCATCCTCCTCCTACATTACTACTACAGCTTCAGTGCGCTGGTTACAGCCCTCATACTGAATCACTAGAGCGGTGTTAGTGTGCTGGCTACCATCCTCCTCCTACATTACTACTACAGCATCAGTGCGCTGGTTACAGCCCTCAAACTGAATCACTAGAGCGGTGTTAGTGTGCTGGCTACCGTCCTCCTCTTACATTACTACTACAGCATCAGTGTGCTGGTTACAGCCCTCATACTGAATAACTAGAGCGGTGTTAGTGCGCTGGTTACCGTCCTCTTCTTACATTACAACTACAGCATCAGTGTGCTGGTTACAGCCCTCATACTGAATCACTAGAGCGGTGTTAGTGCGCTGGTTACCGTCCTCTTCTTACATTACAACTACAGCATCAGTGCGCTGGTTACAGCCCTCATACTGAATCACTAGAGCGGTGTTAGTGCGCTGGTTACCGTCCTCCTCTTACATTACTACTACAGCATCAGTGCGCTGGTTACAGCCCTCATACTGAATCACTAGAGTGGTGTTAGTGCGCTGGTTACCATCCTCCTCTTACATTACTACTACAGCATCAGTGCGCTGGTTACAGCCCTCATACTGAATCACTAGAGCGGTGTTAGTGCGCTGGGTACCAGCCCCATATCCCAGCTCACGTCAGGTAAATTCACCTAAAAACTTTTTTGAGAGTTTTTTTTGACCATTCACTGGTAAAGACATTTTTTTGTGTGTAAAGTCAAACGTTATCAAATGAATACACAACCAATAACCAGACTGTGTGTTTGCTATATTTTTCAATATTTTCTCTGGTGCTGCTCTTTAATATTTCTGTCCAAAAGTGGTAAAGAACATTAAGGGAGATTTAAGATATTGTTGCAAATGCCTCCAATTATGATTTCCATATAGGTTTCATTTGCCTGTAATGAATGTGAAATAATTAGTCATATAATTGTCCACCTAAAATCCAAATACTTTGCTTGAAAGGCATTGTAGCAAGTGTGTGTATGATTTCCATATGAATAAAATGTCACCAGCACAGTGTTGCTGTCATAGATTTTAATATTGTGGAAATTCATTGTTTGTATTTCAGGCATTGTTTGGCTTGTCTGATCCTTTTGCACTGAAACTATTACTGAGCCTTCTGTCTGTAAGCCTCACATCCATACTGCTGTGCAGGGCCATGTATCTTCATCATTCTCAGAAATGCTTAATGTATATATGTGTCCTTCTTGTTGAAATTCTGTTTATTTGCATCTGTTGAAATGAGTCTTGTTTTCATGTGTTTTCAAGGAGGACTTGTTCAGTTGAAGCTAATTATCTGTGCATTTATTATAATTTCTGACCCTAACTTGCAGTGATGTCAGGTTATTGTTGAGTGTTTTGAGGATCATGCATGGCTGCAGTTGTGATACTGTGTCACAGAAACTCCATGCATATTTTCTCTGATAACTTTAACATTAATAAAAACAAATGGGACTAAATATCCTCACCAGTGTCTAGGTTTATTATGTAAATGTTTATAGACTTAAAGTATAAGGTATGTGTACATGGAAATATGTACATATGTACATGGAAAGGCCTTATGCATATCTTACTGATCAAAAACAGAAAATAAAAACATGCTCCAGTACATTAGATGTCCAATCCTTGGTTTTTGAGGTTCACATGCCTGTCAAACGAACTGTGACACAACCTCGAATGGGCACAGGGCAAGGAATTGCATCATCTATTTCTAAGCATGTGTCAATGTAAGGATCCAGGAGTATCATGTTTGTGGAGACTTTGTTAATCTTCCTTTCACTTATCAAGTAGATCTGCCCATTCACAGAAGCACAGCCAGTGAAGAACTTTGTGTCTAGACATTCCTCTTCCAGAAGAGTCCATTCATCAGTGTCAATGTCCAACCGCAGGGCTTTACCTCCCAGAAGATAGAGGGCACCGTTTAGCTCAGTGGCAAGAAGGTCATAACTAGGGGTTAGTGGTAAACAAAAAGAGACAAGCATCATAACCAAGTACCATGATTATGCAAACTACCTGGTTGTTAAGTAAAGTAGGAAAGCCACATTAAGTGTTAAGAGTATTGGTAGGACAGTGGTCCAAATCCTGGTTTTGAGATGGGTATGCCAAGATCAGGGCTGGGAATGTGTGTTACAAAAAATTCACTTTGAGGGTCCTAATACCCTTCCACTGAGTTTAAAATAAAGAGCAAGTGTGTAGAACTTTTTGTTTGTTTCACAAAATGTTGTTTCCTTACCGTGGAAAAGGAGAGTAGGAGATAACATCCCATTGGTCATCTTCTGGCTTGTACCTCTGAATGCCACTGTAGACTTCCCCATTCTCATCCAGACCACAAGCCAGGTAGATGCATGAACCCATGGCAACAACTGCTGCCCTCTCTACAGCCCGTATCATGGGACTAACGTTGTCCCAATTATCTGCTCCCAACACCAATCTCTCCACATCAGCCACAAGCCCTTCATCCATACTGCCTCCGATCACAAAGAGTTGGTAGTCCAGCCCTATTGAGCAGTGGCTGTGTCTGGACTTCTGCAGTGCTGGGCCATCCACCCACCGTTCATTGCCACACTGATAAATCCGTACCCAGTCTACACTGAACCAAATAACATCTCGGAAGTAGCCACCAGTCACCACCACAGTGTCTCCTTGGAGAACATAATAATCACTTTGTCAGATGGTCAATCAATTGTGGCAGCCATTCCTGCTCCAGGAGAAATGCTTCCCTGCAATGCTTACATCCAAACCTATTTGGACTACAGAATTACAGCAGATTTGCTCAGATTTTGAGTTGCCATTAAAAGCAGCAGGAGGAAACATCTCCTGGAGCAAGGTTGGGTGCTTTTGAACTAAATAAATGATTGCATAAATCCACTTTCAAAAATGAAAATGACATGCCACTTAAACAATCTTAAAAAAAACAGAGCAAGAAACAGATTCAGATCCTTCAAATTTGTTACCTACTGCTGCCACAGAGTACTGTGTGAGGCACTTCCTCTGCAAGGGTGGGCATGAGTGCCAGTGTCCACTGCGTGGGTTGAATCGATAGAGAGACTGCTGGTCTTGCTCATGTGGTCCACCAATCAAGAACAGCATCTCTCTTGAGCGAGTCCTGGGCACAGACCTGCCTATAGTCCAGCTTACAGGCAAATGATCATTCAGTTTGCAGATGAGCTTGGCACGAGGGTCCGAACTTTTGACTGAAGTCAGAAGATCTGTGATGTATGGCAAACTCAAACTTTCAGGTCTAACCAGTCCCACCAGCTCCAAAAAGTCATCCTCACGACTAGGGTCAAAGGTTGCCCAGCGCAAAGTGACTTCAAAGGCTAGGTCTTCCTGTGGGACAAAAAGATCCTCACTTGCAAGAAGGTCTGCAATGGTCTCCTTGGAAAGGTATAGAAAGTCCTCCTCAGAAGCTACAGCTGGAAGGTGGGTGAGGACCACTTCCCTTGCAGCAGCATACAGCTCTAGACAACCCAGTTGCCATGCATAGGCCATCATGCCCAAACAGTTGCTGAGGTGTAACTCTCTTTCCAGGAATTTACAGCAAAGCAGCCGGGCCTTCTCCAACTGAAGGAAATTTGCTGTCTCCAGGATCCCCAAGACATTCTTCCTATTGAGACACAATTTGAAGCTTTGAGCATACTCCATGAGACTACGGAAATGGTCCAAACTCACACCTTTAAGTTCAATGTGCTTTCTACTACTCTCTCGAGCTCCACCAAAGAAAAGTGCTCGGAAGTAGGGACTCAGTTGGGCAAGTCTTTCACGGCTAACAAAAAAAGATTCATTTTCCACGTGCAGAACAGCATCAGGCACTGTATCCACCTCATCTTCTTGGATCTCCTTCTGGATCTCCTCACAGATATTCTCCTGGACCTCTTCATCAACATTGTGGGCTCTGCTGAATAAAACATTCTCTTTCCCTGGACCTGGGCAATTGCTCTCTACCTGCTGCTTTCCACAAGCCATGTTTCTGCACCCACTCTGCAAGGACCTCCCTGGTTGAGCCACCACAGCTTTCTGTGATATTTATAACCACCTCTAGCTTATCATTGACACCACAGGGGAATGGGGTCAGTATGCAGGGGAAAAACAAGGTCTAAGAATAGTCATAAACAGAGTAGAGGTACAAACTCAAGAAGACCCTGATTGTCAGAAACATTGTCAATTTATAATATACATGCATGTAATACTTATAAAGACTTTCATAGCTGTTAAGCTGTGTGTGTCAAAGTAACCATGTAATGCATTATTAATGTGCACACATTCAAGTATTAAGTCCACTGTTACATGTAAGTATAATTAAAATACTAATCCAAAATGATGTCCCACATCCTACATGAACTCAAGAGAAAATTAATGTTGGTTTAAGTATCAGTCCAGCTTTTGTTTTTTGTTTTTTTTTTACAGAAGGCAATATTGAAAGCTTGGTCCAAGCTATTTATTTAAATACAGCCATTAAATCCATTACTCTTCTTCTTTTTTTGATGTTTTAAGACTAAATAAAAACACCACCAATATAACATTTCATCACCATAAATTATATATATATATATATATATATATATATATATATATATATATATATATATTATATATATATATATATGTGTGTGTGTGTGTGTGTGTGTGTGTGTGTGTGTGTGTGTGTGTAACAAATTCAAAACCTCTGGAGTGCTGAAAATAGTATGCACACATGCAATAGCATTCAGAGCGTTGTAACTCTGTAGTATCTCAACCATTTCAACCCCTTCAGTTCTCTAGTTTAAGCAAATGGAAGCATTATACATTTAAAGACAAGCATGCAAATGAACAGCATGAATTATAAATATACCTAAAGTGTTTGGATGGTGACAATCATTTGTGATTTTGTCTCTGTACACCAATGGATTTGAAATAAAGACTCAATTAATTACTATTGTATTAATCTTTCATTATACAGGCTCAAAATGTGTGCAATAACTTGTTGATAAGCTGTTCCATCATTATTTTGTGACAAATTATGGAGAGAAAAGGTCTGAAGCTGATTCCAAATGCTGGTCAAGAACACTTTTGAAGGGGTAGATACATCATTCTAAACACATAGCATTTAGGTGCACACCCCTTGTAGTTTTTAATAACCAAATGTTCAGATTATTTTTTGTTTAGACACAATAACAAACAAAGAAAAACATCTAAATGCCTGCCAAAGATCAGCATCAGCACGATTCTTTGGACATGATGACTGGACACAGACTAAATCTGTTGAAAAAGAGTATAAGAAAGGAAGAATGTCCAATATTTTGTCCTGGGTAGGCAGCATTTGGTCCTTGGTGTCCAGACTTCATACATTGACTACAAACAATTGATATTTTAAAAAATAGCTACTTTTATATTTGTTATTTTGACCAGTTACAGTGGGGAAAATAAGTATTTAGTCAGTCACCAATTGTGCAAGTTCTCCTACTTAAAAAGATGAGAGGCTCAATTGACATCATAGGTAGACCTCAACTATGAGAGACAAATGTGAAAAAAAATTGAGAAAATAATTTTGTCTGACTTTAGCAAGAATTTATTTGCAAATAATGGTGGGAAAATAAGTATTTGGTCACCACAAACAAGCAAGATTTCTGGCTGTCACAGACCTGTAACTTCTTTAAGAGGCTCCTTTCACTCATTACCTGTATTAATGGCACTCGTTTGAAGTGGTTAACAGTATAAAGACACCTGCCCACAACCTCAAACAGTCACACCCAAACTCCACTATGGTGAAGACGAAGAGCTGTCGGAGGACACCAGAAACCGAATTGTAGACCTGCACCAGGCTGGGAAGACTGAATCTGCACAGGCAAGCAGCTTGGTGTGAAGAAATCTACTGTGGGAGCACACTGAAAATGGAAGACTCCTACAAGACCACTACTAATCTCCTCGATCTGGGGCTCCACGCAAGATCTCAGCCCGTGGTCAAAATGATCACAAGAACGTGAGGAAAATCCCAGAACCAAGGGGGATCTAGTGAATGACCTGCAGAAAGCTGGGACCAACGTTATAAAGGCTACCATCAGCAACACACTACGACGCCAGGGACTCAGATCTTGCAGTGCCAGACGTGTCCCCTGCTTAAGCCAGTCCATCCAGGCACGCCTGAAGTTTGCTAGAGAGTATTTGGATGTTCCGGTATTATATTGGGAGAATGTCATATGGTCAGATGAAACCAAAGTAGAACTATTTGCAAAAACACAACTCGTCGTGTTTGGAGTGACAGTGAATGGAGTTGCATCCAAAGAACACCATACCAACTGTGAAGCATGGGGGGGTGGCAACATCATGCTTTGGGGCTGTTTCTTCTGCAAAGGACCAGGACGACTGGTCCGTACATGAAAGAATGAATGGGGCCATGTATTGTGAGATTTGGCAAACCTTCCATCAGCAAGGCAATGAAGTGATGAAACGTGGCTGGCTCCTTTCAGCATGACAATGATCCCAAGCACACTGCCAGGGAATAAAGGAGTGGCTTGTAAGAAACATTTCAAAGTCCTGGAGGGCTCAGCCAGTTCCGATCTCAACCCCATCGAAACTCTGGAGGGAGCAGTCCTGTTGCCCACGACAGCCCCAAAACATCACTGCTCTAGAGATCTGAGGAATGGGCCAACATACCAGCAACAGTAAAGCAACCTAGAAGACTTACAGAAAACGTTGACCTCTGTCATTGCCAAACAGAGGATATACAACAACATTGAGATGAACTTTTGTTATTGACCAAATACTTATTTTCCACCATTATTTGCAACAATTCTTTAAAAGTCAGACAAAATGATTTTCAATTTTTTTCACATTTTGTCTCTCATAGTTGAGGTTCATGATGTCAATTAACGCCCTTCATCTTTTTAAGTGGGAGAACTTGCACAATTGGTGACTGACTAAATACTTATTTTCCCCACTGTATATTTGGAAGGCCTATGACTAATGACTTATTCCTAAATAGATAATGCAATGCTTTTAATGTTTTTTGAAGTCTAAACTTCAATCACAACTTCATTACTTCATTTCAAAGCACAAGTATACAGAAGCAAAACAATAAAATACTTATCCAAACTGTGGACACAATTGCATGTTTGGGGTTGAGCACAGAGCTGTAATTTAATAAGCCATTCCTGTTTTATGTAACTATATGGACAGATAGCACAACAAAAACAGCTTCCATTTAAATGTGTTGTTTGTAACTTAAACATGTTTATGAATACAAAAGGACCCAATGGGCTTAAAAACATGGGCCTGCTATTGTGTTTATTACTTTGTGATTTAACATTAAGCACTATAGTACAAAATACATTGCACATTATGAATTCCTAAAGTGAGTAAAATCATTCCAATTAATCCAGGGTACCTACCTTAATATATCTTTGTGATGTGTTTATCAATTACTCTCATTTAAAGATTTAAACAGATTTAACCCAGAAAAGCAACTAAATGTAACCATTTTAGCTGTGCTTCAATATAATTAACTTGTTTAATTTTTAAAGTGTTTAATTTTCCAATAGTAAGTCCTTAATTAGCACACAATGTTCCATCTGATAACAAGAAATTAAGGTATTGATATAATTTATTACTTTTCCAATTATCTATTTTGAAAATGTTTCTTTACTTAGAACATCACTTATACTTTACATTTGGTGCAAAAAAGGTTTGGAGCAAAGCATTTACAATGAAAGAACAATGTATGTTTTGTGCATTATATTAATTAATATATATGGAATTCTTTCCTTGTCTATTCATTTCAAAATACTAATTACAGCACAAATGAAATTGTGACTGATGAGCCAAAGCAAACATATAAAAAGTATTTAAAGACAAGTATAAACAACTTTTTTTTTTATTTGCCTCATACTATGGGTTATTGGTATGACCATCACTGTGATTTTCAAACTGAATATCATTAATTCTTATGGTATGATCAGTGTCATATTGCCAAATATTTGGACTTGCTTCTAGAATTGATTAATATAAATAATGATTAAATCATATATATATATGATAATACGTAATAAACTGCACAAAAAATTGCACAATAGATTTCTGAGGCAATTCAGATTATGGGGTTAAACAATTTTGTGCTTGTTTTGTTAAAATAAACAAATAAACAAAAACTGATGTGCACATTGATTTCCTTATAAATCATCTGTAATGCAAAACAAAAATCATACATGCAGAATTTTATTTAAATTATAATTTTTAAATAATTGTTCTTAAGGTCACAATCACTCCAATTGTAAAGAATTAGATTTATTTTTTGGCAATTACTTGATGGATCAGGCTTTAAAGGGTTAAGGAAACTTCTCTGATGTACTGTAAGATGAGAAAACAGTTGTGAAAAACACTAGTGAAATGTTTCCTTTTCATCCAGATGAGCACACAATCTGAATAACAGAGATGATACTGAGAGCCTGGCAGGATTTAACGGGTAATAAATTAAAACAGCAGAGATAAAAACCTGCAAACTCATACGGCACACTCGGCAGGAACAGCAGCAGAGCAGACAGACAGACTTTCTGTCCAAGAGTGAACTAATCTAATACAGACAGGAAGAACATCACTCTTATCTCTGATATTAGAGTAATTCACATCATGGCTTTTCTCTCTCCATCGTACACACAGAACATCTCAGTCACATTGAAAAACTGCCAACACGCGATCAGCCACACGCCAAACTAGCGCTTTCACCCACGTCTCTCTGAGGTTTCCACTGCGTGCTTTACACATTCACTCATCGTCGAAGGTCTGCTGGAGGAGGAAGTTTGCTGCTAGGTTCTCGTTCTTTTCACAGGCAAAGTAGGCCTGAATGACTAGTCCCTCTGGAAAACCCAAGGCTTTAACTGCAGGATATAAAAAGACACTTGAGTTAAATACAAAGTTTTGAAAGCATAATAGTACAAACAGTTACTTCTATCATTTTCCATATGTTCTTTATCTAAAGAAAAAGATTGTGTGAACGAATTGGAAACTGCTCTGATAATTAAGATATTAAAAATTTTGTTTAATTTATTCTGTTCATACAAAAATATTGGGAACATTTCCCACAGGCAGATATTTGACGCTCTTTTCCAGAGTGACTTACAGGGTTACTCCTATTTACAGAGGTATACATCTCAAAGTGAAAGTATACAGTGCTACAGTGGAATGGCCACTCAGCACCCATCAGCATAGAAACTGATGTCTGTTACACACTATTCTTTTCTGTTTGATGCACCCTATGCTTCCTGTCATCAATATAACAAAATCAATTTAATGGCACAGTAAGATTCAGCAGTCAGACATGCTAGCACTATGATCTGAGGAATGCAGGTTCGAAACTGGGGTTATGCTGGGCTTATGGGATTAGGCGTACAAGACAGCAAAATTGGCTAAGCTCAATCTGGATGGGTAGATCCCCACACACACCCAGTCCAATGCTGGTTGGCACATCTGTTAACCAATAATCGGAGTCAGATTTTACATTTATTTTTTTATTATTATTACTATTTTTTTTTTTTAGAAAATACTATATATTATGAAATCATAAAATCATGAGCATAGCATGATTTTATTATTATAAAAGTTATGGTTCACTCATACCCTCTCAATGGCCTCTTTCTCCTGCTGAGTGACTTGGATGTAACTGGTCTGAGGAGCTCCTTGTGCCTGTGCTGCTTCTGCCTCACCCCCCAATGGCTCATTCAGCATTTGTACAAATCGCTCCTGGTGCTGTGTAATTTGCTGCAAACAAAGCTAAACTTTGAGCACAACTGTGCCAAGTACATCCACAGTGACAATATATACATGTATTTTAAATATAAAAATAAGAAGAGCAGGTCACCTGCAGTAGCTGCGGGTTGTCGCGGCCCAGTTGCTGTAGCAGCGCAGGCAGGAGGGCAGGATTTTGCTGGATAATCTGACGCATCTGCTGGAACTGTGGCTGGTTCCTCAGGAACTCCAGAGGGTTACCTGACGCAGATTGGGGCTGAGCAGGCACGGATGTCGCACCTGTTCACAGCATAGAGGCCACAGGAGTCTGCCCAGGTCAAACACGCACCAGTGGGCCAAAGTCAGGACCGTGCATTGCTGCAAAATCATTGCTCAAAAGTGTGCGTACTAATGTAGGTGCTATTGTTAGATGTTTAACTAGTCACGGCTACAGACTAAACGTAAAAGTCACTTCATTCTCAACAATGTATTCACAGCAATCACATTTAGAGATATATAAGGAAGGTAAATAAGATCAGCAGATATACACCACCGAGCACTATATTAATAGTGGGTAGGGTGTCCCTTTGGTCTCAAAAAACGTTCTTTCCACAATATGAAATGTCGCTTTGAATTTCTGATCTCAAAAATTCCTGAAGATTTTCTGGAGCATTTTCATGCTACAAATGTCCTGCATTGCAACATCTCAAAGGTGTTCTACTGGATTCATATCTGAGCTAATACTGTTTTCATGAAGACATGCTATTTTTTTTAAGTTGTCAGGTTCAAATTCTCATGTTTTCATTCTCAACGAAACAAAAGACAAAAAACAATTATATATATTAAAAGTGGTTGGAAAAGGTTGAGAAGCCCTGCTTTAAAGGGTTCTATGAGTAATGCTATGAAATAACTACTTGAATCATGTTTGCAACAAACAAACATTAAATAAATTGAAGGTTTTTTTACACCTTAAAAGGTTCTTCACACTCACATCTCTATTAAAACATGCTTCTTTATGGAACCAAAAGCACCACTCAAAGAACCATTAGTGTATACAGTGCCATGAAAATGATCTTTATGAACATTATATTTTCCCCTAAATTCTGTACTTCCTTAGGCCCAAAGATGTCACAAAGCACAAGAAGAACATTCAGTTCATGCTCAGCAGAAAGCTACAATTGTATTCATGTGTGACATTCTAACAGTCGTGATCAGACTAAGGGACTAACCTGCAGCTGCTGCTGGAGGCTGAGGTCTCTCCGTTTGTGGAGCTAGTGCAGGAGCAGCGTCTGGGGCTTGGGCTGGGCTGGGCTGGGCTGTGGGCAGGGTTGGGACACTGGAGTTGGTCGACTACTTCTGTGGAGGCTGTTTCATCTAGCAGGGACATCTGAAGGGCACATGAAGAGGCACACACAACCATGTTGGAAAATAATTCCACTATTTGGCAAACATAATACAGGATATCATAAATACATTGTTTATGAAAATCAGATATTTAGATTCTAAAATTCTTATATCATTAATTATTTAAATTAATTTGAGTTAAAATAAACTAAAATACTAATCAATACAAAATATATAATTTAAATGAAATAAATATATGCAACCATATGGAATATATGGAAATATATTAGTGCCAATTCCCCAACCTCATTATCATGGAAGACATGCTTTCTCCGATAAATGTGATGTCAAACATTGCCTCTTTTAGAACTGCTGCCATTTGCTTCCTCGCCAGACAGCCAACACACTCAGAGGAAAGCGCAGGGTCCCCAGCTCTGATACAATGGCTAAAAGTCACCTGTGCCAACCAGCATAAAATCGAGAGTGATGTGGAGAGCACCTCCACCCACCCCAAAGCGGAGATCAGGCCACTCAAGCCTCCCTCTGACTGCGCCTACCAATGCAAGAAGCATGATGCAAACCTGCGATCCTCAGATCACAGTGGTAGCACTTTAGACTGCTGAGCCAATCTGAGCCCTTAAACTAAATTTAAATGTAATGAAAATAAAATCTAAGATAGTGCAATTCTCTGAGAAATAATGAACAGTAGTTTGACACTCATCAATAAACTGTAGTATAACAGTCTATCGAGCCTGACATGTTTTGCTTTAATGACACACAAATACATGGGAAACATGAGGCAAAACAATACATTAATAAATAATAACAAACAAAATAAATGAATGGAACAATGGCCCATCATTCAGTCACACTGATTTGATTACCAGGTACTATATACTGTTTCTTGTTGTTCACAGGCTCTCTACACGCTGTTAAACATAAATGGTGTTACAAAAGGTTCTCTAAACATAGACAAGACCATTTTAATATATATATATATATATATATATATATATATATATATATATATATATATATATATATATATATATATATATAAAAATTGATAAATGCGTTGAGGGTAATCCACCTGCTTCTCTGAATATTTGATTAGCCTCTTTTCGCTTCTGTCTTCAATTTTCAGGACCCCAGAGGACCACCACAGAGCAGTTATAATGTGTGTGGTGGGTCATTCTCAGCACTGAAATGACATTGACGTGGTGGTTTTACTGTGTGTTTCACTGGCATGAGAGGATCAGACACGGCATTGCTGCTGGGGTTTTTAAACCCCTCAGTGTCACTGCTGGACTGAGAACAGTTGACCATCCAAAAATATCACATTAACAATGTTCTGTGGGCAGTGTCTTTTGAGCACTGATGAAGACTAGAGAATGACCAACACAAACAGTTTTGAATTAGAAACAGATAGGTTTCTGTTTCTGACTTTGCATTTACAAGGTGGAGCAATTAAGAGTGGACACCGCGTTTAAACACTCCAGCAGCACTGCTGTCTCTGATCATCTCGTACCAGTGCAACACACACTAACACACTTACTACCTGTGTCAATATCACTGCAGTGCTGAGAATGACCTGCACCACCTGGGCATAATACCTGCTCTGTGGTAGTCCTGACCACTGAAGAACAGGGTGCAAGGAGCCTAACAATGTATGCAGAGAAACAGATGGACTACAGTCTACAAAGTACTTGTTAGGTAAGAGGAGCTGATAAAATGGACAGTGAAAGTAGAAACAAGGAGGTGGTTGTTATGTTGTAGTTGATCAGTGTATACTTCTTTAGACAAATGGGGATTCATGAAACTAATGATTCTTATATAGTATTGATCATTGAGCCCTTTGTAGCACCTTTATTTCTAAGAGTGTATAACTCCAACATCTGTTTCTGATCCATCCAGTCTACTACTACTACTACTACTAATACTACTAATAATAATACTACTTACTAGCTACTAGGTACTGACCACAAAATAAAAAACTATGGTGTACCTTAAAACAGTGATGTCCACTTCTAACAAATATTTAGGGTTTGTCATTATTTTGTAAGATGATTCCCTCACCATAAGGAGGTATTCCACTGCCCGGTCAGGATTGTTGTAGCTTATTCTGTGGCGCAATGACCTGCTCTCTCATATCCCATAGACATAATCTCCTTCACCAAATTCTCATACGCCTGTCCGGTCACTGTCCACAGGGAGGGAAAACATTACGAATAATCTTCTCTGACTCTTAGTAATATTTTAGGAAACTGAATTAATAAATCAATCATATACCAAGTATTGATGCTGCTTCTTCTAGAAGACCCAACTCCTCCATCATACTGTAGTGGGAAAATGAGCACATGTTATGTTTAGGACACTGGAAATGCATTTTAAAGTTTTTAAAATGTGTTTCAACTCATTACATGTTCATTTTTTCATAATGCACTTGAACCATAATGAATTTTTTAATTCTTCGTCAGTCTTTCAAACATTTTTCAAAGCTTTTCTTTCTTTCCCCCCTCAATTTGAAAGTTCCCAACCCCACTATCATCATTCTCCCCCATCACACTCAATGTTCAACACACTAGAACGGTGAGGACAAGCACTTTCCTCCAATACATATGACATCAACCATGGCCTCTTGCATCGTTGTCGGACAGCCAACTCTCAGTGGAAAGCGTCAGGTAATACAATGGATAACAGAAAACTGTGCCGACCAACATTGCATTGAGCACCATCTACCCATCCAGAGTGGGAGAGCAGGCTGGCAGGCTGCCGGCTGCCAGAGTGGGAGAGCAGGCCAATTTCGCTCTCCCTCTGACAATGGCAAGCAGCACGACGCTGGATTCAAACTTGCGATCCTCAAATCATAGCGGTAGTGCTTTAGACCGCAGAGTCATTTACTATTCATTGTTTATCTCATTCTTTGTTGTCATTTCTGTTGTTGTTGGACTGTAGAAAACTGTAGAAAAATATATTTTGGTCTGTTTGGCTGTGAGGGGTGTAACTTTAAATATGTCTTCTATGTGTTCTATGTCTTATTAACTGTGCAATCTAGAGCTTTCTGACAAAATCAGTGGAAACGAATGTCTGGAAAACATTTGAAACATCTGACAATAAATCAAGAGAGATTTTATTGAAAAATATTGTTACCAGTCTAGGTGTTCTAAGACACCACTGTGCTCCAGCACTACACATTCTTCACCCTTTAGTTGAATTTTCATAAACAATTAACTGTCTCATATTCTGATAACACAGAGAGCTCCAGTATGTTGGTAATGCAATATAGGTCTTTGAGACAATGATAATGTAAGACTGCCATAGACCAATACATTTTGTGCTCTATGCAGGGCTCTAAGTGGCTGAGGGGTCTAATGCACTAGCACTATGATCTGAGGACTGCAGATTAAAGTCCCAGGTTATGGACACTGAAGCACGCAGAGTGGATTTTGTTTTAAAATGAAAGTTTAGTCTAGTTTGAAAAGTACTGAATTCCAATGACATCCCCAGACAGACTTGTTAGACGGTCAAGTTGTGTAACCAAGAGGTTAATAAATCTAGTCTCATAATGCATTTTATAGAAATTATTGCACTGCCAAGATATGATCAGGACAGCTCTAATATAATATTTAGTCCATGTTGTCCAGCTCAACAACATACCGAAGAGCTTCAAGCTGAATGCTAAGTTGTCCATTACTACACAAGACAATTATTTCAATTATAAACAAATATGAACAATGTTGGCTTGTTTACACATAGCCCATCGCGTTACATACCCGGCAGCTGGAGAGGGCAGTGGCAGAAATGCAGGCCGTCGCTGGGCTGTTTGGGGCTGTCTGGGCTGCTCTGATTCAGCAGCTTGAGGCTGGCTACAACTTTGGTGTTGCTCTGCCGATGAAGAACTTGGAGCGACTCACTGTTTCTACAACTCGCCTGGAGCACCGGATCAGCAGGAAGTGCTGTATGGTGGAGCAAATTCAAAGCATTGGACTTCTAATTACAGGAGGAAAGGTGGTGCTTGTAGGTGTGGGTGCATGCAGACAGGGGCAGGGATAGAGCAGATAGGAGCAGGGACAGGGGTTAGCAGGTGCAACAGGTGTTGTGGTAAGTAGTGGGGCTGCAGAAGGAGGAGGGACAGGTGTGGAGAGGGAACTGAGAAGAGAGATCAGGAGGAACAGCAACTACAGAGAGCAACAGGGGGCTGTGGAGGTGCAGCAGGTTTGGGCTGTGGAAAAACAAAACTGTCAGAAAAGCCTTGCAGTAATGCTTTCGTGAGATTAAAGACTTAGGAGTCTAGAGGGTTTACTGCTGTTTTACTCTAACATTTGTTGAGCCTGTGGTGTTTGGGGGAATCCAAACAGTTTACATACAACTATTTACTCATCCTACAGCAGTTTAGCTCTGCCCATTGAAGTGAAGTTATAAGGGTTACCACTACCAGAGTAAACAGTGTGTCAAATCAGTACACCAACATTAGCAGTGCATTCCTTAGTGTAGTACGTATAGTAGAATATTATGTGGTTTTGGATACAGTTGAGAAGTGTTTTACCCGAAAATGAGGGACAATACAGGACAGTGAATCAATTATGTCACTTACATACACTGGTACAAAAGAACAGCATGCAAACAGTTTCTGTTTAATTATAAATTTATAAATATATATATATATATATATATATATATATATATATATATATATATATATTATTAAAATGTTATTTTTTACATATCAAATTATATTATAAATAAAAAAACACTGCTAAATAGATATTTTCCACAATAAATTCCAATTTGCTTTTACAATCTATATTTTCAACATAATCTTTAAAAATGTAAAAAATTTTGGTTTTTTACATTTTCTTGTACAATTTTGTACATATTCTTGGGATTTAAAATGATAGTGACCGGAGGTGACATGTCAGTAAATATATTAACACATATCTGTTCTATACTGTCCTGTATTGTACAGGCTGGAGTTATAGTTCAAAACACAGTTTTATAAACATGCTATATAACAAAAAAGGTTCTCAAAAATAAACAAACACAAGCAAACAAGCAACTGTGTATTAAACAGAAGTGAATTTGTACCTTAGTTACCATGACCACCACAAAGTTCTTTTCCTCTATTTTGTATTCCTTCAGAGGTATGTCATCATTTAGGATTTTACCTACAGTTAAAAAAAGATCACATATAAAACCAGGTAAAGCATTTTAAAACACAGGTAGACATTAAACTGGAAATGGAAATATTAACATTTTTAATTTCAATCAAATATGAAGTGTTGAAACTGTATCTGATAAATTATCAACTTATGAATTATGTGAATCAGTACACACCTACAGCAAACACAAATGAAAAGCCACACTTAAGCCAAATGATATTGAGTATAATATTGAAGGGATATTTTCCCCGACCTGCATAGATAAGCTTCTGTCCAGCTATGGGATATGCCTCTTTACCCTTTTCAGCCTCTATCTTCTCCTTCAGGGCCCGTACCTACATAGAAAACACAGTAATTATGCTATTAACAGCTTATCTCACATATTGCAATATATGTACAATAGAAAAACACAGACACAGAGAGACAGACAGAGAGACAAACAGACAGACAGACATCTGCTAAATGCCATAAATGTAAGGTTTGTGGAAGTATATGACAGAAAAATCCAATACAAACAAGGGGTGGGTTTCCCTAAAGCTTCTTAACACAAAGATAATTCTTAGATGGTCTAGCGAGCGTCACTCTGAGCTAGCTCTCGCTCTCTCATGCTGAAATGCTTTTGAGAAACTTGGTGCAGTACTACACAAGCCCAGGAGGGGGAGCTTCTCACAACAATTCAATTCATCTTATTATGAGCACAACCATCCCTGCTGCTTTCTCTTTTGGCTAGAGATATTCTGTGCTACTACCTGAAATGTTCACATTAATACACAACATTTTACAATACTGTGGCCCTAATAAGCATGTTGGTGTTAAAATTATCTTGACTGGTAGACAGAGTGTTTGGTGTGATGCTTGTTTGACCATTTGAGAATCATCTTTGTGCTATGATACTTTCAGGAGAACAAGCCGTGTCTATTTGGAGAGAATGACTATTTTACAAAACTACTATAAATTTTTTTATTATATACAAATTTTTATTGACAGTTTCACAGTCAGATATGCACATTTAATTGAGCAGGAATAAGTATACTCTCTTTGTAATTAAACATGGTCAGTTTTCTAGAGGTAATGGTTATGAGATTTAATTTATCACTATAATCAATATCTTCATAATGCCATTTGTCCTGTGCAGGAATGGATGACATGAACAAAAAGATCACACAGATACATTTTAACTGAATGGCGATAAACAATACAATGAATAAGAATTGAGAAATACAATAATATATCTTCTATATTTTACTGAAATTCAATAATTTCTTCTTTAAACACACTAAGTCATCTTCAAGCCCGAGGTCTGTCTATTGCCCCTCCATTGTGTGGGTGAGATCTCAAGGAGGTTGGAGGGGAGTATAGGAGGAGCTTAGGACAGGGGGTGTAGCAGAGCAAGGGAGCAGATAAAGGTTTCCACAAGATTGAAACAGAACATTTATTAAAACTCAATATAAACAATATCGTCTCAGCCCAAATCTTGTTGTTTATATCCTGATATAATATATAAATATAAATATCCATATATCACGAAGCCCTAGGTCACTCAGGGCCAAGTAGAACCCTTGATGCTCTAGACATAAACATGCTTCTGTTCTCCACATTTAACCCATTTACTTACACACACACACACACACACACACACACACACACACACACACACACACCAGGTCCTCAATCCATAAACATAGTGAATGTCTGGTGTCTATGTGGGAACATATGAGGGGAGTCTGAAATCTCCAGCAAAGCTTCACTGTATTTGAAAGGATCCACGACAATAAAACCGTGTTGTGAATATCGCGGTATAGCTGCTGAAGGAACATCGCCCCCTGCGGGTGGAGCGAGGCGCTGCAGTCAGCTCGGTGTGGATCAGGTCTGCTGGTGTGTCCAATAAGTGCATCGTCATTCTCCACCGAAAAGTTGGGATTAACTAACAGCTCGAACCCTTCCCTTCTACACACCACCACCACAGCAGCGTGCGAAGTGTGGTGTGTGGAGGCGGGACGGGCTTTTACCCCCACTTTTCAGCCCCCCGTGTCTGTGTTTTCGCCCCCCGGGGCCGAGGCCGCTCGTCTGCCCGCCTGCCCTCACTCCCCCCTCGGCCACTCACCGTTAGCTCCTCGTCCAGCTGGATCTTAAAGGTCTGCTGCTGGAGAGTTTTCAACGTGATCGTCAACATCGTCAACAGCGGTCAGGTACTGCCTGGCATGTACACACACTCACAACACACACACACTCCCTCACGCGCACAGAAACAGCCGTGCGTCTCTCTCTATTTTTTGGCTTTAGATGTGACTCAGCTTTCTGCCTGGGAAAAACGGCGCCGCGCTCAGGCGCCATCTAGCGGCAGGTGGAGGAGAGGCACGCAAGCAGGCTACAGCAGCCCTTATTGCTGTAATCACACACCTTATAAGGAGCCCCAAGCCCTTAAGGAGCAAAATCTGACAACTGCACCTCAGTTCACACAGTTAAACCCCCACAGTGAGGGAGAACAGATTGTTTGAATGAGGAGTTTGCTATAAATATAGTACTGGAGTAAACAATTTGGGAATCTCAGAAAATGAGGCGTGATTATCTCTGAGCACTATTAGATATTAGAACGAATTAACAATACATTGTGTCCATTTTTAAAAAATGGAAAGTTTGTTTGATTACTCTTGATGGCTGTAATATCATTTTTAATGTACCCACAGTAATAAAGTGCATCCTCCACACCAGGGGGTTAGTTTTCATCAGGGCTGGGCAATATGACTTAAAACTCATATCTCAATATGATTATGAGAAATCTTGATATTTGATAGACTATAGTTGAATGTTACCAATGTATAAATATCAGTATTTAATTGTGACACCAAACACAGCTGGCTGTATAGTTAAATGGTAAACGTCTACAGCTTAATTTGTACATACCTCTGTACACTAAACTATTACCACACGAACAACCCACTCATGCTCTTTTCTGGAAATAAATCATACACAGATGGTAACCTGCATACAAAATGCAATGTTATGATATTCCTGACTTAAGCCCTTCTTATATATTGTACACTATAGTGATATTAATGTTTACAATATACCACCCGGCCCACGTTTTAACCATAGACTGTAAATACATTATTTTAAAACACAGATACAACTAAGACACCCCCTTCCCCCTCCCTTACATAGAAAGTTTTAAAACTCCATATCCCCCATATGCAAGACACTGAGATTGGTCAGAAGCCTATTATAGATATACTGTAAATAAAAATATATATTCTTTATAGTTGTCTGATGCTGATATTTACTGATCTACTTCCCAGAAAGCAGTCCACTGGCTTGATAAGGTCTGCACCTCACTGGCTGTTTGCCACTGTGCCACTGCCACACCCAGATATTGATCATGCCATAGGTTTATAATCTTTTTTAAATATATCCCAACTTGTTTTGGAAAATAAACTAAGACACATATTAAAAACAACTGAAATATTAATGACCAGGTGTGATCTAAATGTTGCTGAAACTGAAAATTATTCAACTCTATCATCAAACTTGAATGAAATAACTCTATGTTTTACAAGAACTAAGCTAGTCAGCCAGTGTAACCATCTTGACCAGGCTGAGTTAGCCAGGCTGTTTTTTTTCCACCAGGGTAGTTTGAAACTGTTTTCTTGACTTAAGACTCAAAAAGAACAAAATTAAAATATTATGCTGTACTTCTCGATTTCCAGACCCTGAGTGGGCTCCCCTGATCTATTGTGCTTTGATTTATGTAAATTAGGGAGCCATATTTGCAAACCAATAAAAAATAAAAGCAAGAAAGCCAACTGTTTAAGAAAATCATTTATTTAAAAAAAAGTGCAAATAACCTAAAATGATGCTCATCATTTTCCCCTCAAGACATTTCTATGATCATGATCAAAATTTCCCAACATTAGTTTTACCTGTGAGTTTGAATGTGAGTGGAGGAGCCAGGTAGCAGCAGTAGAAAATAAAAATCCAGAACACAGAATGTCACGCAATAAAATTAACTTATGATTGGAACCAAAAGATGGGTGCAAAAAAATCTCACCACATAAAACAAAACACACAGAAATGAGAACACAACACACCCTTACACTACTGTCCCAGGCCTGTAGTAAAAGCCCCACAGGAGGAGCGCTGCTCAGCGAGTGACGAACAGTAGGTTCTCCTAAGACTGAGGATTGTGATGGAGCCTCTCTCAGGCACCACATTGCTGTCTACAGTTCATCTTTAGAGGGTTTATCTTCCTCCTCGTCCTCCTCCTCTTCCACTGGGCTGGGCTCATCTGCAGTTTCCTCTTCATCCTCCTCTGGTTCATCATCCTGCTCATCACCTTCTTCCTCATTATCATCATCTTCGTCCTTCTTGTTCTTCTCCTCTTCTTCCCTCTGTTTCCTCTCCTCCTCTTCTTGCTTTTCCTTCATTTTCTTCTCTGGGCCCTGGTGTACAGCACCAGCAAGATACATACGTAAGTGATATTTGTATAAACAATATGCATTAAGGGTAGACAGACATTCATCCAAAACCGAATCAAGTGAGAGGGCTATGAAGGATTTATTCCAGCATCTTCCAGAAATGTGGAAAAAAAAAATGGTAGATTCAAGACTAATATTAAAATGAATAAATAGTATGCAAATTTAAAAAAAATAACACACACCTTTGTGGCTCCCCATGTCTCTTTCCCAAAATCTTCAGCCTCCTTGACATCATCAGTGATCAAGAAGTTGTCAAAAATGGTGCCAGACTTCACCTGTGAAGAAACATAATTAATAGTAGCACACATTTAATATTAATCTTATATTTACAGCCCCACTTTTCTACTATTCAATCAACCTAGGATAGGAAAAAACAGTAACCTGTAAAACGCTACATAACATTAAAATAAACCCAAATAAAAATGAAGTCAGTGGTCAGTGAGTGTGTGTATGTGTAAAACTCGTTCAGTGGTCAGACTGTGCTATTCTTCAGTAGTTACTGTTTTATTAGTAACAAGAACACATTTAAAAGATCCACCAGCAACTCTGATTTTCTTTAATGAAGGACTGATATTAGAAACTAATATCGTTTTGTAGGCCTCAAATTAGAACCCCGTAGGACTCCAAATGTGATAAGCTAAATGACTTAACATTATTTTCCACTTTAGTATTATTACTGAATAAGTCATCTAACATTGTCGGGGTTAAGCCAACACACTCATGGAAGACAACAATCATAATGGATTGTTTATCTATATTTATTCTAATGTAAGTCTTTACTCTTACAGCCTAGATAAGCAACTAGATACAAGTGTAGATACTCTGTGTACCTAGCTGGACATATACTGTCATGCTCTAACAACCCCTTACTAATGAACAGCAATTTATAACAATATTGTAAAATACTACTTGTAAGATAAGGTGCCCAATAAACCTTACCTGCCACAGATCTAATCCCAGTACACCAATGCTGTCATATTTGTAAATGGACTCATCTGGTGTGTATTCAGGGTTATCGATCTCTGGATGCACCCACGTTCCTTTGTAGTTGGGGTTGTCGATCTGTTTGGGTTTCCACTCACCCTGTGGAGAAACGAGAGAATGTTTGAAACATTGTGAATTACTTGAGAGATTGACAGAATCCAAGTCTGTATTGCTGTTGTGTTTATTGCTTTGTAGCTCTTGAACCACTGTGTAGCAGAATATTCACAAGAAAAGGGCATTTTGACTATTTGTACCCTATTTAATATTATATGGACTGAAGGACCTGATCTTGGATCAGGTTATGAATGTATACAAGCATGTACAATTCATCAACAGACCAATTTTAATTAAAATTCAATATCATCTAATATACACAAGAATGCACTTCTTAAATTGTGTAATGAATATAAAAAATAAAAAAAAAAACAGAAAAACAACACAAACTTTTGAATATTGATTTATTTTACAACTAATTCTCTTTAAGCACAAATTATCTTTCCAGTCATTATTTTCTGGTAAGGTATAATTGTGCAGGGCTTCTGTATTGTTTCATACACTGTCTCTCAAGAATAAATGTACTTGGATTTGAAATGTGCTTTATGACATCACCTACATTTAAAACCCTGTTGAACTCCAAGTGTCAGCTGTGAATGAGTCGGTGTCATTAGCAGTGTTTGCTAGCTCTGCTGATACTCACTGTACTGGGCTGGACAATGTACTCTCGGGAAGATTAGTGGTTCTTAACAGTTTTTATGCTGCTTCCCCATTGAGTCACATTAGTTTTACACATTCTACAAATATGTGAGTTTGAGTCCGATCTGGTCAGATACGGCAACACCAGACTGGCGTTGACCTCTAAGCAGATTTGAACGCTGGTTTCAATTGGTTTCTACAGCCGTGTGTGATGGTTGCATTTAGTAGATGACTGGGGAATTGCAGCATCCTGTGATCTCATGCAGAGCTGCAGCAAGTCACAAAACATGGATCAGTATGATCTGATCGACTAAATTATTGCATCGCATATTTGTGCTCAAAAAAATCCGTTAACAATACACAGCTGATCAAGTCTCCCAACTGTACAAAAAATATCCTAATTGAATTGTGGAATTTAAAGCTCCAATATTGTATCTACCTTGTACTCTGGGTTAGGGATCATTGGTGGCTCCCACTCTCCATCCATGTCTTCATCCCAATCATCAGGCTTCTTGGCATCAGGGTCAGGAATGTTCTCTGGTTTATCCCAGTCCTGAAGCAAAACAAGTGGTTTGCAGTGAATTTTGTGTTTGATTTACCTCTAAATATGCCCATTCCACCAACCTGATTTGTCTTTCATGTAGTTACTGAATTACACTCTGAATGTCTGAACATTCTTACCAGTTAAAAGTGCATTTCTCTTTAAAAAAAAGTGTAATTTAATTATTATATTATTGGTATATTAATGACATAAAATTATCTTAAAATTACAATTATATAATTCATCACAATAATTTCTGGGACAATATATCATCCAAACAAAAATAATTATTGTGACAGGCCTAAAAGCCATCTTTAAAAAGTCTGTAAAAAAGGAAAGTCTAATCTTAAAGTGCAACACCAGATTCCTTCTAGCACCACCTCCTTTCTCTGCACTCTCATGGCAGAGGTCCAGAGGGAATTGCCTCTAGTCGTCATGATGTAATCATGAGTGGGTCATTTTACACAAAGACACAACCTAAACAGTATAACATTGTTTAAGTTAGCTAACATTAATTGAAGATTCGATGACAGACACTTTTTGTCATACACTATAAAAAGAACACAAAAGCAGCAACCAGATTGTTTTTTATATCTGGTGTTGTGCTTTAACAAAAGCATGCTAATTACTAAATATGTGCATGAACTTGTTATTTAAACATTTATAGCTAGAGGAGAAAATGATAATTACAGATTAATTTGTGCTAATACAGAATTCAGATCATACAAAATGTATTCAGTCAGTGTTTTAGAGAAGTGAATAAGAAGCTTAACATAAAAGCAATCTTTCCAGAGACTTTGATAAAAAAAAATCACAAAAGTGATGCAGGTGACAAGACAAACCTCTGGCTTTGTATCATCAGGATCATCAATTGTAGCACGGTCATCCCAGTCCTCTGGCTTCTTGGCCTCAGGATCTTTGATCTTTTTCGGAGGTAGAAAGTCCCAGTCCTCCTCCAGAGAGCCAGACTCAACTTTCTCATTGTTAATTCTGACCTCGTATGTTTGGTCAGGGTGGAGGATGAGGGTGTACAGGTGTGTGTGTTCATCATCCTGAAAGGAAAAGCATAAACAATTTCCAAACTATTGATTTGAAGAGACATTTCGAGACATCTTAAGCAAAATTATTTGAGAATTGTTTTTTGCTCCAAAGCTCCCCCTATAGTTGGGAGTGTAATTCACTGTAGTAAATACTAATCACATTATGAGCGCCCCCCAGCTGTACATGTGCATTTGTTGACAAACTGGGAGATACAGAAGTGGCATTTGAAGTGAAAACATGTGGATTGTGATGGCAAAGTAATAAAACAGGATATTAAACAAATTTGACTCTGGTTATGCAGCGTTGCACAGGTCTGGTGAGTGGTCTTGGCACAGTTCCATAGTGCAGCAGCAGCAGCATTCCAGCCAGGAGTAGCAATGAGAGATAGTCCTTTCTCACTGTTACAGTGTGCCATGAACATAAATCCAAGGCTGCTTGTAAAGGTATTTAAGCTATGTTTGCTACATAAATGTTGCTTTAAATTAAAGCAGCATTGAAGCATTTATCATAAAAATAAAAGCTTCAAAATTACGTTGATGTTCCACTGACCTGTAATAAGTAGCTCTATTATCTCAGCATGCTGCTTAGTGCACTATGGAACTCCAAAAGGGCAAGAAAACACTCATAAGAACTGAATCACGCTGAATAACCATATTTGTGTAAAATCCACTGTATGATTATTTCACTTCAGATGCTGCTGCTGAGTTTCTCAGCTTTTAAAATGCACATTACAGGTGTGTCCTTTAAGGGTGGATCAAAGTGCAATTACACTTCCCAAATGCAGGAACCCAGTAGCAAGAAATGCAAATTGTCACATAATGCTGCTTGCTAAGCTGGCAAAAGTTACATGGATGAAAGATCATTGGAAAACAATAAATTTGTCTCGATGAGTTTATATGATAATTTGTGCTCGATATAAATAGGAGTGTTAAAAAAGTGTGAGGTCAATCTTGACTTACAGTTTGGGTGCAACAAAACTTAAGTAAAATGCATTTGTTTTATTAAATACCACTGATAACTCACTTTGCAGCGGACATCCTTCTTGATCAAGTGGTTTTGGCCTTTGTAGTTGAAAATGACGTGTACTTTCTTGGTGCTGTAGCCACAAATGTCTGGGCCTGTTGAAAGTGGAAATGTGAAAAAACAGTTCCCCATTTATAACAATGCACTGAAGGTGTTAACTGTGAAAGACTAACAATAAAAGTACCTTAAAATTGTATTTTACTTTGCTGTTCTTTAATTGTATGACTTTTAATATAATATGCATATTAATATTCAGTAATTACATGGGAAACATTACAAACAACTTACCAAACATGATGTAATACTGCGAATCTCCATGCATCTCGGCCTGGTCCAGGTCAGCAGGGAAGATTTTGACGTAACCACCACCACAGTCAATCTTCTGTTCATGTTTCACTGTGAACTGGATCACAAGAGGTTTACCTTCATTGCTGAAAGGATCAAACCGAGTGGACAGGGCATAAAAGCGGGCATCCTGGGTCGTCTGAAGACCTTTAAGAAAAAAATCAAAACATCAAAAAAAAACTATATCAAGATTACATCATACTTTAGACTGACATTCAACCGGTATCTGTTTTCAGGTTAGACTGCTGAATCTGGATGACTTTTGTCTTCAAGACAATTTGCATGAACACAAGACATTTGCTTACACAAAGTCCATTTTCACCACCATCTGCATGCAGCCTTTAACCCTCACCTTTGTCGAGTTCAGGGTCACCATAGAACTTTCCTGCTGAAAGTTTCCATTGACCATAGTCCGATTTGTGTTTGGATTCTACCCATCGGCTCTTCCATCCATCTACAAATGAAAGAAATGTTCATGACATCAAGAAATCTTATGGAAAGAGAAGCACAACAGCTGACATATAGAAGAAATGGAGTCAAACTGACTGCAAATCTTTACTGCTGTTTTTCTAAATCTGACAATCATAAACAAACACAAACTGCCTTTTTTTAATAAATGAAAGTGGAAACTAAAACTGGAACCATCACAGTAAAGTTTGGAATAACTATGACTTTCATATAGTAACTGAATAATAATTATTTTGTAAAAATCTTCAAGAATACTTAATAGCACAGTTACTCACTGCGCATGACTTGTGACTCATTGTTTCTGTTTCAGTATAAAAAAACAATCATGATTGTGTTTTGAGGCATTTCAAAAACTATATTAACCTACCATTTATTTTACAAATTGCATTATAACAAATCTGCATTAATTTTTTTAGTTTCTACAAGGCAGTCAAAACCCATATTTTCAAAATTTTAAAAAAGAAAGCCAAATCGTAATATAAGCATGATCATTATTAAATAGTAAATGACTAAATATGTGCACTAAGCTTTATATATAGTGTTGATGTATAAAAGACATATTCATGTATTTTACACATAACTTAACATTATTAAAATAATTACATAACTTCCATATTTAAGGCACTATTAATATGCCCATGCAATTGATATTTTTAAAAAGGATAAATATGACTTAATGCATTGCTGTAATTGAATACTCAATTGAATAGAATAATGTTCTATTCTAGAAGTTCCACATGTAAATCAGGTAATAGAGATCCAGAACTAATGGATGGAAGAAGTTGGTGTTATTTTCTTAAACTCCTGTGTGTGTTATTTACAGGCTGATGTGGAAATGACTTACCTCCGTCCAGAAACTGCTCTTTGAAGAACACAGTCGCGTCAGTGCTGATCGCCACTGCCAGTAAACAATAAACTGCAAGGGTGATTTTCATATCTGCAGCTTTCTGATTCACTGATTCAGAGCCTTTCATTAGAAAAGAGCAGAAAAGAAATGTGCAGCAGGATCCCGGAGCTCTGCTGTTCCTGCACAGATGGCTGAGGCTCATTGGACTGCAGCTCAGCCAATCAAATCAGACCACGAGTTATGACGTCGCGCCACTGGCGGGGTGTTGTGCCATCAGTCGTCCATCCGCAAATTCTGCCCCCCTTTTTCTGCCGCAATCTGATTGGATTAATTAGCCTATATTCATTTCTTCGCGTGCTTTTGCAATGAATATATTGCAGCAGTGAGAGGTATTTGCGTAGGCGACTATAACTGGTATTTACCAGATTGGTAGGTGAACGACCTAAAAGAGGACTATATAGTGTGTTAAATCTGTGGAATGTAGTTAGGTATGTTAAGATATACGCCTGTTTATTTCGACACTACTAAAAACACACCGAATGTATTTCTGCGCGTTACAGATGACACTGCTAACGGGTTTGTATGTGTTTTTAATCAGGCGGACACGACATCCAGACGGTCCTTGGGGTGCAGGTTAGTGTAGGACACAGGATTTTACAGCACACCTATGCTGCGTCTGAAATCTCCTGTTTTCTTACCGCGTCATACTGTCACCCTGAGATACAGTCTTAAACTGGATTCCAGTGGAGTAAAAGAGTCTAAATACCAAAAGGAAAATTAATATATTTATATCATACATTTTTAAATATATAAAAATGGCCAAAAGTGTATTTTTAATGTGCTGTAATTGTTTATTTATTGAAATTAATCAATATTTTTTAAATGTATCTCACATATAAAGAAATATGCATCTGTGTGTTTTTTGTATGTGGTAATTCACATCAAATCAGTTTATATCATTTAAAATATTTTATATTTTAATGAATAATATGATTGAAAAAATTATATTACAGTTAAAGTTTTGGTCGTAGTTGATCCTGAACAGAGTACTAGAAAAGCTGATTCCTGGGGATCAATATTTTATATTGTTGGTTTTGTTGCAGCTCTTCTTGTTTGATATCACTGCTGTGAAGAACAATAAAAAGCTGCACAGAAGAGAAAATCCATATTTAAGAAATTTAGCATGCAAAATAAATAAATAAACTGATGCAATTTTAATGTTTGTCAACAAACGCCCTGGTTGTGTGCAGCTTCTTTAGTTTTGTGATGGGGCTACAAGGTCAAAAGGTTATTGAGTAACTCTGGTTTATAATCTAGCAGTTGAGAAGGGTGTAATGATGCAGATACCTTAAGATTTGATGGAATCTTTCTTCAGGGGCCAATAACTGATTACATTTTGCAATAAACACATCTTGATTTAGTGTTCTAGTCATACCACTCAAACTGGTTTATATCTGATATACTCGCTTATGAAACACAAGGTTTTTAACCTACCTCTATATATCTACAATATCTATTATCTAGTAAAATGTTCAATAGCCATACAATTAAATGTGAAATCTGTACATTTGTAGTTTCTTCTTCTTCTTCTTTTTTATATTATTCTTTTGTATTTTATTCTGATAAAGGTGTTCATATCTAGTTACTGTGTATTTTAAATATATTATAATAAATATATTATATCTTTAAGTAAAGAACCTGTAGCTTTAGTATGAAGAGCGATGGACACCTTAAAAGCAGAGTAACTGTTCGGAATATCTAAGAGCCCTGTCTGAGGTGTATTGAGGGGGAGTTTGGACGGTGTTACTTTTTTCCCTTTGTAACGTGATGTTAATGTACCGTTACACCCCTAATAACACAGGCGTTATTGGAGCTGCGGGCTTTTCCACTTTTCCCACAACGACGCCTTCTCTGTGTAAGTAATCAGCCAAATCCTGCGGTGAAGTTAAAGCAATGAATTTATTGGTATAAAGTATGTAATGCGTGTTATATTATTGTGGCTTATCCTCAGTATAAACAACGTGTTGCCAGTTTGAACGTCACCTATCATCTTCGTATGGTGTCGGGAAACAAAGTCTCGAGTGTCCTTTATCAAACTCAAACGGCTTGTAAAATAGAGTGATCGACTGCATATTCTATCCACGGACATCTGCACGGAACTGGTTGATCCTCATTATCCGGCTCAGAAGCGATTTTAAACAATCTGGCAACTGGAGTATCGCTGAAATTTACTTCCGCTGTCGTCACGCTTAGGTTGTTATGGTGACGGAAGAGTTGAGATTAATCTAATTTAACTCCGGTTTCAGAGTTCATTAAAGCCACTAGGTTTAATATAAGCTTTATTTATAACTTGGTAGTTTATGTGCTGGAGTTTTAGGAACCAAGGTCGCTGCCAAGCAGTGATAACGTTAGCATTAGCCATTCAATGGGAAACAACGTACAGTCGGTTTCGATAGCTAACGGAGCCTTTCTGGAAAAGGAGCCTGAAGAAGGGACCAAAGCAGTGAGATAGTGGGTCTGTGATGTGGAATCGTGGGGGATCTCGCAGCACAGCTCTGGACAGAGCTAAAGCACAGCTTTCTGGACAGAGGCTGAACACCAACCAAACACCAAAGGCTAATGCACGAAGAGATGGAAGAAGTGTAGGTGAAACTCACATATTAGGATTTTTATTTATGGTCTGTATGTCTCTCCCATGCTTACCTAATGTCCCCCCACCCTACATTATCTTCTTCTCTCAGGAAAACCTCAGGAAAGGCAGAGAGACCACTTTACATGGCTTCAGTGACCTCTCCTCAGAAGATACCAGAAGTGAAATTCAAGATCATCATGCTGGTCCTCCACGTGTGGCAGTGTCGCCCGAGTTTGGCCTGGGTGGTGGCAGTAGGTTTCTGAAGAAGTTTGCCAGCAGTGCCACAGCAGACGGACGTTTATCTGCACCTCGCAGAAACCCTGCTGATGCAAGTGACCTCAAGCTCATTCCTCAACACAGCTCACAAAGTGTGGCACTGAGCAGACTTGCATTAATTGAAGACCGAATCCGAAATCAGAAAAACAAACAGCCTGTTTCTGATTTTGGCCCAGACCATCCACTGCCAGAGGAGTCTCTCCAGTCCGGCAGTGACCTGTGTATGGCTGGTGGACGATTTCTCCGAAAGAAAGTGTCTACTAATACAGATATGATGGAACACAGTAGCACATCATTTAGCAGTTATAAAGCTCCTCAGCGTATGAAAAAAGGTCTAGACAGTGATGAGGAAGACATGCGTAGGCTTCTGGGAGAGTCCTTAGATTCACCAGATGGGAGTCTGAACAGAGTCCTTCAACAAAGTCCTCACATAGCTGCTAAGGTACTATGGCAGTGCTTTAAATACTGGAAAATCATAATATGTATCATCAGTGACAGGCATAATTACATGTTGTTGTTTTTTATTTATTTGAATCCATACATAATGTTATGTAGAAGACATTATATAATATATACACAAATATAAATTAATCACACTACAATACTGTACTACTATCTAGCTAAGATGTTAACATTAGCTCAACGTTTACATTTAATACAATGTAGAGTTTTGTATTGTTTTTCCCTAAATGTAAACATGCATATAGATCGCATGTATGTATTGCGTTTTACCCATTCATGCAGTGAAACACATACATACATACTAGAGAATACATGTGCCCGCAGCAGTGGGCAGCCCTATTCACAACAACTGGGGAGCATTTAAGGCTGGTTCCCTAAACATTAGGCGACAGCCCCCTGTACATATCTGAAAATTGTGAGGTATAAACATCTATTAAACATGTATTTAGTTGATCAGCACCACAGAGAAATTTTTACATAATTAGGGTTAGAATTAATGTAATTGTACAGTTACTAACTTGGAACTTAGTTCTGTTAGTAACAATGCTGTAAAATCTTTCTCATGCACAGACATACATGAAAGACAATGGAAGAGGATCCAGCTTGTCTGTACAATCTGCTGAAAAGCATAAAGAAGGCATTCCTGTTTCATCTGCTTTTGCTGTACATCGGCATTACAGTCCCACTCCTTCCCCACCACCATCCCCTAAAGACCTCTCAGCTAGCAGGTCTGGCTCTTGGAGGGCCAAAGTCAACCTCATGTCCCTGAGCTCATCTTCAGGCCAGAATGAGATCAAGTCCCTGGAGGAGCTTTTCCCTGTTGCCTCTAAGGATGATGACACTTTGAGTGAGAAAAGTGTGGTATCAGATGGTAAGAGAAGGCTGGGGAGTAATACTCATTAAACTTAATATTCAATCAGTTTGTGCAGCTACTTTCCAATTCTAGCTGTAGCTCATATATTTAGCTACCCCTTCATTTATTTGAAGCAGACATGATAAACCAGATAAAGGCAGCAATAGAAATTTGTAATGTATACTGTTTAATGTTTCTGATTCATGTGTGTTTTCCAACAGATTTCAAATTAAACATAATGATGCTGGACGATCTGGCTCCAGTTGCCTTTGATACAGCTGAAAACAAAAAGGTGGGCTATATATATATATATATATAATGTATATCTATATATGTGTGTGTTGGAAATAGCAATGAATACATTAATATATTTTCTTATTTAAGATTTCTTATATTAAGGTTTACTGTAATGTGGAAACCTTTTTCTATTCATTTCTATTGCAGATTTATTAGGAACAGATACAGGAGTATAGAAAATTACAATAAATTGTCTGATGTAAAATACTTTTATAGCAACATGTTGATTTGCACATTTAAAAACACCATTTCCCAATCGGTAAAACTAAAATAAAAAATATAAAAATGTACAAATGGAACCATTGTCTTTGTTACATCTACATTTCCTCACGTCTGAATTTGTCTGTCTATTCTGGTATCTCTGTGCTTGTTAATCTACAGTCTGAAGGTAGCCGCACTGGATTGAGTAAGCTCAGCACTTCACAAGTAAATGAAACCTTGCATGAAGACAGGCATGGATCTAAGGAGGCTTCAGCCCATTATGAGAGTGACTTTGAGAGCGAGATCGAGACTGAGATGTCTTTAAGTAGCAATAAGACCCCTGAACATTTCTCAGATGGAGATAAACATTCCTCCATAACTACTGATCCTCATTCTCGCTCTTATATTGATAATGACCGCACACCCTCAATAGAAAAATCAAATTTGACAAGCATGCACTACAGTACATCTGAGTCTTCATTAAACTGCAGTAGGGGGTCTTGCTCAAAATCATACTCCAGTGATGACACCATTACTCCAAGTGAGTCACAAACTATGAGTGCCAGACAACCTGTGAAGGACGCTACAGTGCAGACCCAAACAGATGGACTAACTTATATATGGTCTACTGGTGAGTCTTTCCAGTTTCCTGACTTAAACCTGACATTTTATTAGATACCACATGCACTATGTAGCTTTACTGTTGCAGACCATAGTGTACCTGTTGCTATAGGATTTACAAATCCTGAACTACCAGATATTATTTGGTTTTGAGTGCAGGTGTATGAGGTGTAACAGATCCACACTATGTACTCAGTCTAGTATGAACTACTAATGAACAAGGGGTCCTGATTGTTCCACCTGCAGGGCAGGCTGCATTGGGTCCATCATTAGGAATGTCCTATGTGGATCCGACCCCAGTGGCTAGCCACACAGTCAACGCAGAAGCACTGGAAGGTGAGAGATCCCACTTCACACTGTTTACACTTCATCTGTAGCAAAAAGCACTGTACAATATGTGGAGTGAGATTCAGCTGTACTTTTTTGAATATTCTGGGAAATGTGTGCATTCTAAGCAGTTCCATAACTTCTATCTAAATGTGGCTGTTTTGCCACAGTCATCACTGTAATGTTTCCGAGCTGAAGGCTGAACACCTGTGTTCTTGTGTCCAACAGTGTTAACTGCTTACAGCCCTGCTGTGTTTGCTCTGAATGACATGCTGAGACAGCAACTAGCCCTAACTAGGAGCTTCATTGAGTCCAGCAGACATCTGCACCAAGCTATGGTGGAATCCATGGGACCTGCTGACTACAGATATACAACCCTGGAGGACACAAAGGAGGTAGAAATATTTTTCAACTTTTGCAAACTTTTTTTTTTTTTAATGTTTACAGTTGTAACTTTTCTACAATAAATCTGTAAAGATCAATTTTACTTTAATGGCTTATTAACATTATCAACCAAATTATACAGATTGTTATTCATATACTTAGCACCTTTTTTTAAATTTTTTTTATAGTTCATCCGTTGCAACCGATCACCCAAGTTGACTTTGGAAGATGCTCTGGAGGAGGTTTTGAGGGATATGAGGGAATATCATTACATCTGAAGTAATGATCAATATCAGTATGGAATTAATGGACATCCAGTGCAGATGGGAGCAGTCTGGCAGTTGAGGAAAAATCAGAAATAAATTGTAACTGGAAGCTTTTTATGGACTGTAATGTATTTGTAAACCTGACTGTGATTAAATGTAAATATGAAAGTTCTCTTTTGTTCAGTGTATTAATACATTTAGTGTATGGAGCCTACACAGTCCCAAAAACCATCATTACATGTTTAAAATGTCTTTATTTCCTTGTGCTGAGTATTAAATCTAAGCTAAATTCAATTGCAAGGACTTTGATACATGTTTGATCTACAACATGACATAACAGTTTGATTTATTACAACAAAAGGAACCAAAACACAAACAACTTTCAAAACAAAAGTTAAAGACATCTACATGAGGGCTTTTTAGTTCTTTAAAAAGAAGAAAAAAAAGACACTGTTTGGAAGAATCATTCTGTAGTTGAAGTTTCCTGGGGATCCCGACTCACTGAAAATAAAGGAGACAGGAATTAAATACATTTAAATAAAGACATTAACTTTTCATTAGTAGGAGTCTTACTGGTTATTCGATGATCACAAATGTCTAGTGAAAAATATTACTTTATAGTAAATGACCTTAGCTACAACTAACCCCTTAAATTCCCCTATTACCTGTGTATTCACTACAGGGAGAAGTTTGTTGAGTGCAAACATTACCTTTCTCTCTAGCCTTCATCCGTGCAACAAAATTGTAGCTTTTATTTCTCCGATAATTCACATATGGGTCATCCAGTGGCACTCCCACACCCTTGTACTGGTCCCACTTGTCTCGCACATCACCCCCTTTAATGGGATCCTGGATGCCCTGCTCTTTTACACCAAGTCCTCCAGAGCCACTCCATCCTGTACACAGTTAAGTACAAGCAAATAAAAACCTATTGTTATAGGTTGTTACATATCAATGCTGGCCTTGGTAAATACAGACATTCAGGCATAATTGAATATGCAAATGATCCATCTAACCATAAATCAATCATAAATGCTTTATTGTGTACAGTCAACATACTGTCAAATCAGTTTCTCAAATCATTGCCAATATGTTTTATTATGGGTATAACTTACCCATCTTCATCAACATCTGATGGCCCTTGTTTTCTTCTCCCAGCCTGAGATCAGGAGGCAGAGCTGAGGGCCCTGAGCCCAATCCAGAAGTGGAGCTGCAGATAAATGAATATGTAACCTTTAGCCTATTCCCCAAATGTGGTTTTGTATCATACGGAAGAAGGTGGACTATACTTACGGTGGTGTGGGACTGCGGGACTTTGCAGCATGTCGCCTCCGGTCAGGAGAGCGTGACCTAGATCGTGATCTAGAGCGGGAGCGGCTTCTTGACCTTGATCTAGAGCGGCTCCTGCTCCTGAAAGGGTGGAGGAAACAAAAAAAAAACAAAACAAAAAAAAAAACCACAGTCACACCCCAAGAATAGATATTTCGACTCAAACTCTTATATAAATAAATACATCAAAGGCAAAAGAATGACAAATGCAATGACAAACTGATGCTTTGAAAGCATCAGATATATAGTTTGTCCAGCTATATAGTTAGCTTTAGTTTAGTTCTAAAAACTGTATGTGTTTAATGGTCTCATCACTAAATACTTGCCTCGTGCATAGTTAACAGTAATAATGGAAACTGGACAGTAGTTATAATACTACGTATAAATTCTCCAATTCTCCAAAAATAATAAAGGCAACCTAACTGCTACCCATAATGGTCAAAGTGTAGATTATACAGTGGTACCTGGAGCGTGATCTGGAGTAGGAGCGGGACTGAGATCGTGACCTGGATGACCTAGATCGGGAGGATTTGGAGGACCTTGAACTGGAACGAGATGATGACCTTCCTCGGCTGCGGGAACGACTGTGAGAGCGGCTTCCTCGTGTACTGTGACAAGAAAAATACACAACATGTTACTGCTCACTTAGAAAAATCAAAACATAATTAAGCCTAACTAAAACCACAATTTAATTCTAGGAATTAAGCAAAAAGAAAATAGAGCCATAAATGGTCTAGTTTAAAACACATACATGCACAAATACACACCCACCTGTTACGTTTTTCTTGGTCCTTTCTCCTCCTTGCCCTCATCTTGGCTCTGAAGAACTCATACAGACCGTTCTGTTCCCAGCCCTCACTAGGAACACAAAAAAATAGTACAAACTTGCAAGTCCACAGGTGATTTCGAGAGCAAAATATTCATCAAAGAACAAACGTCTAACTTTCACCTGTTTATTCTTAAACAAACCTGGCTCTAGAGTCTCTTTATACCTTAGTAGGACTAAAGTTAAAACTAAACCCCAGAAGGAGGGTCTATCTGCAGTGTGTGTGCAGATATATATACCTGTTTCTTGGCCTGTCATGTGAAGGAGGACTGTAGAAAGCCTCCACAGCAGCCAGCAATCTTTCACTGGGGGGCATGGGTGGTGGCAGACGGATGTCTTTAGGATCCAGAGGCTTGTAGTCATGATCTTCAAGCTATATGAAAAGCAAAAAAAAAGTTAAATAATAGCAGATGAAAACATATATCCATGATAAACTGTTATACTGTTATATGCTGCCACATTCCATATAAATGTCATTGTTAAAACCACATTACATGTAACCAAGAGAGGTGTACAAACATCTAAAGCGATTCATACAAATTCTGATTGACTGATTCTGAAAAAGATTTGAGTTTGGATATACTGAACATTCCTCAACAGCTGGAAGTTACACCTCTATCAGAACATTCATTAAGATAATATGGCACGCTAGGTCTGCACAACTGAATGTTTTGTACATCTTATACACAAGCACTATCAATCTGGTTAGGTCTAAAAAGAGTAAGAAGACTTACCTTCACCAGAGGTGCCATGAGACCTGCTGGCAAGTCAAAGTATGGGACGTTGGGTACCAGACTAGGGTCGTCCTGGTTCACATGAGAGGGGGTTTGGCGTCTCATATGTGGGGACTGTCCATTAAAGCCATGAGGTGGTGGTCCAAAGTCAGGGTGTTGGTTACTACCCCATGGAGGATGTTCAGACATTGCTGGTGGAGGAATCCTCTGGTTTGGGTGGTGGTGGGGAGGACCCATTTCTAAAATGAATGCAAATAACCATGAGAACTATGAAATGAAAAAAATACCTTCAAAACACTTATCAAATACTTGATGAATTTTGAAGTCTAGCAAAAACAGCCCGAATCTTATTTTGTAAACCACATCCGCACCTCCTGGAAAATCCCCTTGTGGATAGTCGAAGCGATGTGGCGGGTATGGTGGGCGATCAAAGTGGTGTCGTGGAGGAAATTCGTCTTGCATGAAACGAGGTGGGAAACGGTTAAAGTTATGGGGTGGTGGTGGCTGGTTAAAAGGGGGTGGCTGCTGATGGGGTGGGAAGGGTCCCCGGAAGTGTGGTGGCCGCTGCATGCGAAAAGGGGGCTCCCTCTGGCTCCAAGGAGGCTGATCTGGCTGATTGCTCCAGGGTGGCTGGTCAAATTGCCCACTCCAGGATGGAGGGGGCTCATTCTGGCCACCCCAAGGGCCACCAGGACCTCCAGGGCCACCTGGACCTCCAGGGCCTCCCTCTCGAGGGCTATTCCAGTTGGGATCCCTTTGCTCGTTCCACATCCCCTCGTGGCTGTTCCAGGGTGGGCAAGGAGGGGGTGCTTGACTGGGGTCAAATGGTGGCTTTGGAAACAACAAAAAAGTCAGGATATTATAGTTAAAATGAAAGCACAAACTCAAAATGCTCAAAAATCACCCTTTCTTTCCATTTTTATTATTTAGAGAAGTGGTTCTCATCCCTGGCCCTGGAGAACCCCCTGTGATTTTCTGCTCCAAAACAACACCACTATCTTATTAAGGGCTTGTTAATTAGCTGATTAACTGGATCAGGTGTGTTGCAAGCACAGTTAACACTAAAAACGAAGGGCAGAAATTCCTCCAGAACCAGTGTTGGGAACCACTGATTTAGAGGAAGATGCTCACTGGCTGCTGTGGTGTCCAGGATGGCATGTTGTGCTGAGGGTCAAACCATCCAGGCTTGCTGGAGGGGATGTCAGGGGGCGCAGATGAATTAGAGTCCGTTGGTCTCGTTGGTGCACCATCATAGTCACCTGGTGGAGGGCCAGCCATTGGAGGCTTTACTTCTGTTGATACATGTATATAGACATGAGAAAAGTAGGTTGTGGGTAACTTTCTGATTTCAAGGCAAAACTATTTTACTTGGTCCCCTGATATACAACAATAGGATCTACTCACCAGACTGAGGAGCCATTTGTGGTTGAGTGACTTTAACTTCCGACTCTGGTGGCGCCAACTGGCTGACAGCGGCGGCTGCAGCTGCTGCAGCAACACTCTGCTGCTGCTTCAGGTTGGCAACAAACTCCTCATGTTGAGTCTTCAGCGACTGGATCTGCTGCTGGAATGCCAGCTGCACAGGCTGCACCACTCCAGCATATTCTGTGATTAGAGATGCCTAGATAGTGCAGACATTTAGCTTTAGTTAATTCAAAATTAAGACTTGCCTTTGACAAGTGACACCAAAACTAACATGAATGACATAGGTGATAAAAATGAGATTCAATCTTGTATCATCTAAAATCATTCCCTTTGTGCTTTTTAATGTTTTTGGTTAAGTGTTGTGTCAACAGCACAATATCAATATCGAAATTTATCAGCTGACATTATACCCATATACTCTTCAGTCATAGCCATTATTACTATTACTACTGCGGATATAAACTACAATACTGTACAGCAAGGGTCACTAACCATGCTCCTGAAAAGCTAACTTCTTGCTGGTTTCAGCTCCAACCCAAATCTAATTTAGCCAACCAATAATTTCTGAAATAAGTAGTTAGTTGACCAGGTGGGTTGGTTAGGGGTGAATCTAAAGTTTGCGGGACGTTTAGTTCTACAGGAGAAGGGCTAGTGAATCCTGTACAGATTTTGGTATCATTACCTGATACTGTCCCAGACCCAGGGCAGGACTCTGGAGCTGCTGAATGGTGACGTCATCAAAGTAGCCATTCTTCTCCCACAGCTGGAGTAACTGAAAAAGATAGATATAGAAAAAAAAGTTGAAACAAGCCAGAAAATGTCAGCACAAGTGCGCGAACACACCCACACCCTATATATAAATATACTAGTGCATCTAAAAAAAAATAGAACACTGTGAAAAAGGTTATTTTATACATTTTAATGGAAATCTTCTAATATTTTGAGATTCTGGATTTCATGAGCTATAAGGCGTACTGATCAACAGTAAAACAAAAAGGCCTAAAATGTCAGTTTACATGTAATTAATATAAAATGACAGTTTATGTTTTTTAATGAAATTGTGATGAGCTTTAACAATATTCAAATTTTTGTGATGCACTAGTGTATGTGTGTGTAAATATTTATAATTAATCATCATGAAACATAAAACACAATGTAGCATTAGATTTTTTACATTTGCATCATTGGGTATATATTATTGAGTATGACTATGAATAATGTAATTAAATAATGTAATTAAATATTAATAATACACAATTTATTGATCTTGCTGATATGATTTTACATCCCTATAATAAACAATGCAAAATAACCTTCGTCTGATTGTAGTTTGGGTTGCATTGACCAAACATACCCGTGTAATTTTCTGCTGCTTGTCTTCTTCCACAGCCAGGAAACTGGTGCAGTAGATGGGCACCACTACTTTCTGCAGGGCAGCCAGCAGGTCCCTCTGATTCTTCCTCTGGCTATGAGACCATAACAATTAAAGTCAAACCACAGTTTTAATAGCCTACATCAACAACACTATATTTTATGTATATGTCCTAATGTACCAGTGGTGTAGGACATCATTCATGAGATATATAAGGTGTAGGCGGAGCTCAAAATGTGCTGTCTCTGCTGTAATGCGGTTACAAAGATGCGAGGTCATGAGCTCGCAATGTTGTGGGGATTTCGCATTGTTGAACATCCAGTTCTTTCCAGCCTGGAAAGAGAACAGGAGCAAATCACTCAAATTACATGGCACATTACTGAACATAAAAATGTCATTCATTAGGATCTTGCTGCTCACAGAAATTGCATCCTTGGTACAGGTGTCAATAATTGGCTGAAGGAGGCTATCAAACTCATTCATGTCCAGCTGCGTCTCCACCAGCAATTTCTGGGTCTGCTGCTCCACAGCCAATGCAATGGCAGCAGTCACCTGTTCCTGGAGAAAAACAAATGAGATACAGAAAGTTAACACTCTTAGTTACAATGAATTGGAAAGAAAGGAAAGGTGTACATCGACCCACTGTACAGCACACAGGGTAATTTGTCCTCCACATTTAATCCATCCAAATGACCAATATTTCATGTGTCCCAAGATGCCCTATCCTGACTGACCTACGCTGAGGACACCCAAATCGGCTCGCCACTACCCCGATGCCCTCTGATGCTGTCCTCATTGGGATCCTTGCATTGGCTCGCTTATCCCACATTAGACTCCACTGCCAGCTTACGACTGTTTAACCTGCATGGACTTCCATATTAACACTGAGCTTGTATCCTATGCTCATTCACATTCTCTCAAAATTCATTCTCACACTATTAGCTACAGTTCTTTATTATTTTACACCTTCCTCTCCAGGTTTCTTCCTCCTAGAAGAAACCTTGCCAATTACTCAATTCAGGCTTGGACCTGGATTTCTGTGAAGCTGCTTTGTGACCATGCCTTTGTTGTAAAAAGCACTATACAAATAAATTTTGATTGTTTTACCAATATAACAAAAAAGATAGAAGGAGTTACCTGTCTGAGACTGTTCAGGTGCTGCTCCTGCTGTTGTAGGTTCCACTGGCTCTGCTGAATGAGTTCCTCAACTGAAGGCGTACTAGGGGGGATTGGTGGAGGTGGCAGCATGGACATTGGGGGAGGAACATCTGGGACATCTTTACCCGGTGGTTTGCAAAGCACTGCAATTAAATCCATGGTTATTAAAGATATTGATGAATAACTCTCCCAAGTAACACAAACAAAAAAGAAGTCTGAACATTTTCATCAAAGGGACAGCTATAAAAAATACACATTCTCATGAAATAACCATGGAAAACATCCAAAATCATAAACTGGAAAGAACAACTGCAAGAAGGAAATGACTTTGTTGAATGGGCATTCTCAAAGCAAAGCCATCCAGTTGAGATAACAGCAGGCATGCATCAGTATTCACACATGCTGGCTTGTTTGCCCTGTTTTTCAGTGTGTGAAAAATGCCCATGAAAAACTAGAACAAACTGTTTAAGGGAAAAACTGAGCTGTGGAAAGCATTGGGCTACACTGAAGTAATAAAAACAAATTAAATAACACAACACAAGCAAGTAACGAATTATGATGAAATGTCTCCTTTCTGAGCCTTAAAGAGCTGTCCAACTTTGTTTAGTCAGTTTTATGTTTAACTGGGAATGATTTACTGGACAGGCTGTTTCCGTCACAAGCAACGGTAGCTCTCTACCCACAACCTTGGACAAAACATAAGACAAAACGTCTGACAAAGCTCAATACAAAAGTAAAAAGAGAAAAGAGCCATTAAGCACTGACGATGCAAAAATACTCAATAACACCAGGCAAGGTGCGAAGTTTATATAGTAAATACAGATTGCGTCCAATTGTCAGTCTAGTAAATACCTTCCATTTTATATTCATCATCATGAGTGGTAGGATCTACAAGGAAAGAAGGATGCCTTAGACACACAGAAGCATATTCCTGCAATCAATTGGGTGGAACACCAGAAAGGGTACATTTATTTCAGTTTCACATTTCTTTAAGCATTCAATTACTGAGCTACATCAGTACAAGCTATGTTAGTAAAACTGTCGTACAATACAAAATCAAGCATTAAAAGCTGCAACACATACAGGTTTAATGCAAGTTCTAATGTACACTACTCTGGAGCATCGTATTACTGGACATCTTTTTCCTGCTACACCTGAATCAACCCATCTGTTAATTGCCAAGCAAATTTACAAACTATGCTGGATTCTGGTCTTCAGTTCCCACCCACTGCACAAGAATAAGTTCTCTACATGTTTCAGTCTACATACGCTGTTGTTGCTCTATTGCAAGCTTGTACTTGTAGTATCCAAAGTAATCCCCTCCAAAGAGAAAGGAGAATTTGGGATTATCCTTCTGTTTCTCCATGGTCATCTTTTCAAACTCCGGCCCATTACGGGCCACAAACTGCGCCAGTTTGTCAATGACATTTCGAAGTTCTTGGTCTGGAACCATAAAAACAAACAGAGAAAAAAAAAATATTAGTATAAGGAAAAGAGGGTAATAGAGAAAAACAATATATACATTAAAATACTTCAGTACGTCAGTACGTACTGACGTCAGTACGTAAGTGTTATACGTCAGTGTTCTTTAACGATGCTGTGCATTTATTGTAGAGCTGGGTGATGTATCGATACTTAAATCAACAACCGGGATATAAACAGAGCAAGATGGGCTGAGGTGACATCATTTATATCCAGTTTTAACATCTTTAAATAATGTTCCGTTTGAAACCTGCAGAAACCTTTTCTCTGCTCCCTTGCTCTCAGATCCCTTACATCCCTATTTAATCTCTCGGGGTATAAGATTTTGCGTGTAAAAGAAGTAATTAAGATCTAATTTCAGTATTTTTAATATAGTATTAAATACTGAAGGATTTCATTGGGGGGTCCTAATTTTTCACATTTTCATATATCTCAATTTAGCTCAAATGTATCAGGATACAGACATATAGATCTTTATGTCCACATCAGCCACCCCAAAATGGAAGCAGGCCAAAACAGTTGCAAAGAGGGCATAAAAAAGAAGGTGTAGTGTAACAGAATTATGTTCCAATGCTGACAGATGTTCCTCTGCATTTCTATTAGGTAGCTTAGCCAGTCACCTACTGTTACTAACTATTCAAGCCGTTTTGGAAAATGCAGTCATTGTTTTACCAAATGAAACTGTGCTTTTATTTCAGTCTTTACACTCATCATCTCATCTCTGCAAACAGATGTGCTTAAGGTTCTGGCAGCTGGACAACATTTTGGCAAGTTAGACCGCAACACAGCAGCCAACCTGAGCTCTGCATGTCTTAACATTTACTCTGCAGTCACCTGAGAGCAGATGAGGCAAAAGAAAGAATGAAATCGACTGACTGATGCTCCACAGCTTCTCTGGGCTCAGAGAGATTCACACAGAGCCCTGACTGAAACGTTCGCCAGCACACGAGCCCTTTATACATTAGTTAGTATATTATGAAGCTCTTCTCTGTGACTGCAGGAAAGGAACTAAAACACCACCATTCACACTGGGTCAGGTTAGCTGTTAGCTTAGCACACTCCATTAACTGCTCATATCTCACCTTCCGGGGGCGCTGGAATATCCATGATGTCCAAAATCAAACCTTTATCCGGCTTCTGGCAGCCTGGTCTGGGATTATTGAAGCTCTTTACAGAGCTAGGCTGTAAGGAAGAGTATTTTCTGTGCAATGTGAAACCATCGCCAGTAACGGAGCTGGCTTCCGGCCGCGTCCGACTGGCTTTCAAAATAGTAGTTCTGCTCTGAGGAACTCTGAGGAAAGGTGATATTCAGATACAACGAGCCGAGTAAAGTATACACCTTTTCAGCATTAATCATATATTATATAGATGTTTATAAACCACTCACTGATTTTAATAAACTATTCACTGAATTTAATGAACTATTCACTGACTTTAATAAACTATTCACTGAATTTAATAAACTATTCACTGATTTTAATAAACTATTCACTGAATTTAATAAACTATTCACTGATTTTAATAAACTATTCACTGAATTTGATCAACTATTCACTGATTTTAATAAACTATTCACTGAATTTGATCAACTATTCATTGATTTTAATAAACAATTCACTGAATTTAATACATATTCACTGAATTTAATAAAATATTCACTGAATTTAATACATATTCACTGAATTTAATAAACTAAAATTATAATTACAAATTACAGAAAAATATTTCCACAATGTGTTAAATAGTATCTGTAAAATATGTAGGTGTACTGGAGAGTCTAACGTTGTGTTATTAAAGTGATTAACGTCGTTTTTATGTTTAATCGCAGTTGTGTCGTTTATACTTTGGCGGACCTTTAAGTTGGAGAGCGGTCCTCGCTGATCCCAGCGGCTTCCGTTCACGCCAGTTGGTGGCGACTTGTACCATTATTTTTCAAAGAGCCAAAACAAAGAGGACTGGAGTGGATTAGTTTAGGAGTCACCAGTTCGACGGACTTTACAACGATGGCCGATACATATTTCCACGTCCAGCTGACTGCTATCCTGGACATGCTGCTGAAGACCGCAGCGGTGGACATCTGCGCTCTTGCCGACAGTGTTTTCGCTTCTTTACAGAGAGAGATAGAAAGGTGCACGTCTGAAAACGACGAGCTGAGACGACAGCTGCAGAGCTTTATAGCGGAGCCCAACAGTTCAGACGACCTGGAGGCAGCAGTTCCAGTGAAAACTAAGGAAAAACATAGTAGAATCCCAGAAGACGGGGCTGGAAAATCACACGGTCGGTGTTTTTATTCCTCCTCTCTTACTGGGTTGGGTTGGTCTCTGGTGCCTCAGCAGAAGTTCAGAAAAAGTGTGCATGTGGTGTTTTGATCCCAGTCTCACTTAGTTTATGAAAGTATAAATGCACCCGTTTCAATGTGAAAATCCATGTTTTTGGATTAAAAAATAATCATCTATACTGGTCACTTCATTTTGTGATGCAGTGTTGCAAAAATTACATTTATAATCATCCCTAAATATTATAAGTCATTCTTTTATTTTCCATAAAACAGCCTCTGAACTCACGGAACAGTTTATTAAACATCATGGCTTTGGAGGCTTCATATAAACCAATAATCTGAGGGTAAATGTTGCTAAATGTGCAGTTTATTTCTCTTTCAGACTCTAAGCAGAAGACTGTCAATTTGGGGGTTAATGCTGGAGCGGTCAAAAGTGGTCAGCGGGTAAGACTATAGGTCTATTTTATATATTTATTTCTAGGGCCAGTGAATCTGCACGTTCGTCTGAGTTTCATATGTAATCTTAACAGTTAATACTTTTTTCACCCAGAAATATAATAAAACAGTATCTAAAGCATCAGACAAGACAAACAAAACCTTGTCTATATTTGGGAAGCATGAAATGACACAACACAGAATGACAGTGTGATAGCATGGTTATTATACAGAACTGTAACTAGAGAACACATGCACATTGATTGTACCAGTCTATATATTCCCAGTATTTGAGTTTACCTGCTACTGTAAGTAACGTGGTTTTATTTAATCTGTACCTCTTCAAATGTGCAACTATGAGCCCACTGCCTCTAGACCCCCCTGGTTAAAGCTTAGCCCCTCTAGTGATGGCCCTGTTGACCACTTCAGGTTCTTGTTCAATTTCTCTCTCTCTTTGTTGGAAATCAGGGGAACTAGGTGTTATTCCCAGGTGCCCCAACACATATGAACTAGAGATGTTTGTGGGAAAAACACATGTAGATTTCCCTTTAAGGCTAACAAAATAAAGTCAAGGGCTATTATATAACTGTGTTTTACTCAATAATTACTTGAAGAGAACAGTGTGATTCAGTTGCAGAGGATATAACCAGTCATTTTGGAAAATGTTTTGTTTACTTGTTTGTTTTTGTAACTGCAGATGAAGCAGGGCCCTGTTTTGGCAGGAGTAAAAGAGGAGGTGACTGAGATGTGTGTTACAGAACGCTGCCTGCAAAATAGAGTGGATGGTAAGAGCACAAAAAACATGGATATATTCTGTTAAAAACAAATACAGATGTTGTATAATAACTGTAGTGCTATTCACTAATACATACACCAGTCAGTCACAACATTAACCATCTGTCAGTGGTTTTGATAACTTTGATTATCTGGTTAGAATAGTATCTGTTTAATAGTGGTATATACATATACATATATACATATTAGGCAGCAGTAAACAGTGTTGGAAGCAATGGTCAAAAATAATGAGCAACAAGCAACTTTGACAAGGACCAAATTGTGGGGGGAAAAAAGTGCTCCAAGGAAGGATTGATGTGACCCATGGAGGCCCCACCTCGTATCTTACAGGACTTAAAGGATCTGCTGTTAACGTCTTGGTGCCAGATACCACAGGTCACCCTCAGATGTCTTGAGAAGTCCAGGCCTCCATGAGTCATTGCTGTTTAGTTGGCATGATGGAGTTAATATTTGGAAGTTGGTTGTATTTCTGATGGGTAAAAATTGGTCAATATACTATACTAATGTTTTACTTATGTTTTAGTCTGTATAGTTGACCACAATGTGGAGAGAATGCATTCACGTTTGAAGTTTTTGGTGTGAGGCCGTGAAATGTGGCAATAATGTGTGAGTCTCACAGGCAATGCCTGAGACTTGTGAGGTTTCTTCACTGGCTAAAACACTAATGGTCAATCTCATGAATTAATACTATGTAAACATGTATAACATTCCTGCTGCCAGTTATGGATAATCTCTTTCTGCCTATATATTGTTCTACAGGTTCAGAAAGAAACGATCAGCTGTCTGACCTCAGTCCTGACCTCAAGACTGAATTAGAGAACAAGACTGATTCCATGTTACAGCCTAACTGGAACAACTGCATCATTGAAGACTATGATGATGAAAGAGAGAATTCTCCAGGTCTGGATGGACATGAAGAAGACATGGAGACCCTAAGTGCTCATTATGTACCATACGCTCAGGCTACCACCGCTGAGGAAGATGAAGACAGAGAGAAAGATCAGTTGCATCATGATATGTCTCTGCCACAGACACCAGATTTACAGTGTACCTTCATACAGATCGATGGAACTGTGACTGCTGCTATTCCCCACAATAATCAGAGGCAGACAGAAAGTAAGATTGCTTGTAATATCTGTGGGAAAAGAGTAATGTCAGAGAAAAGACTGAGAGTTCACATTAAGACACATTCATCTTTAAGACCTTACACCTGCTCTCAGTGTGGGAAGAGTTTTACTCGAAAAGCAACCTTGAATTTCCATCAGAATATCCACAGAGGTGTGAAACCGTATGCCTGTAATATCTGTCCAAAGTCATTTGCTGACCCAAGCGCCCTACGCAGACATAAATCCATACACAAGGTGATGGGTTAGGGATGGAACGTTTCCCCTTGTTCACACAATGGGGTATGCAATACTTACCTACTTTAAGCTATTAAGGTGGACTTTGGTGCAGTCCGCAGTTTATGTGCAGTGAGAGTGTATGAGATCAAACCAGCATCTTTTCCAGATCAGCATGGATGATTTTGAACCTACACTACAGTTGCAGTGTTTAGAATCTCAATGTTTTCACAATCTAATTATGTTGCAGATAGAGGTATAAAGTGATATCTAATATGTTGGCCTGTGTTCCTTCACAGGCTTCTGGATTGGGGGTGGGGGGTGGATATGTGTGTAAAGGTTGATGAAAAATGCTTGATGAATTTCTGTGACATCAAGAATAAAGTTGTTATAAAATTAATACCCAGAGTTCATCATATTTCAGAAATGATGATCCAATCTAAATTTACTTATAATTAGATTTAATTTAGTCTTGTTGTACCTGAAGTATATTTTATTGTTTTCTTTTTTTGATTGAATATGAAATAACAAATTATTAATATTTAATCACTTTACAGTAATTTGATCACATTTGATAATATGTAGTAATATTTATACTAGAACATGAAATTTGTTTCCAAAACCAACCAACCATTGAGTCCAAAGTGGCTTGAATAGCTTACCACATAGGGGCTAAACAGTTCATTCAAATTTTGTTACTTGAATCAGAAAAGCTTTCCAGGATAAGTACATAAAAATGTTTGCATTGAAGTCAGTATGGTTAACGAACAGAGGCTTCTCAAATGTGGCAAAGTGTTTATACAAAATAGAGGATATGTGAGGAAATGTCTGGTAATTGTGAAGTATATTTATGTATGTAATATCTGTAGTGTGTTTTCACAAGTCTCTACATAAAAATATCCAAAAATTAACTGTCGTGAATTTGTATGGGTGTGGGTGTGCAGTTCTTTCAGAGTGTTAGTAATGGTGTGTTAAACTGCCGAGTTGAGGATGTTGGCTATCTGCTTTAAAACAAATTAAGAACCTTGTTTGTATGTGTTTGTATAAAGAATCTCAATTTGATGTCAAGGTTATTAACCAATATAAGGGTTCTTCACACTCGCACATTGTTTTTACATGTATACATAGTTCATAATGGAACCAAAAGTGGTTCTTGTATGAAACTGCTCAAACATTAGACTAATTTTTTAAAGCTTAACAAGCTAATTTGCTAGCTAAGAAAACATACATTTTTAAAGATTGATTATAATAATTGTGAGTAATGGTTTTTGCACCGCTTAAGCTTCACAATTAATACTTGTGTTAAATACTGAAATACTATATTAAATACTGATGTATCTGGATTTTTTATGCTGCTGTTCATTGTAGCCCTTAGCTAGAGTAAAGGAATGGTTTTTGATTTTTTTTTTCAAGTGTTGTAAAACAGGGGTGTAAAACATATACATAGGTATGTATATCTGTATTGTAAAATAATTGTAAACTAATTGTGTTCAGCAGGTACAGCTGACCCAATTTTCAGAAGATTTGCATCAACCACAGCACAATGAGAGTTTCTGCTGGAACTACACTCTAGTTGTGTTACTGTATTTAATAATATATGCGACATTTGTACTTTACTTGGTTAAATGAAGAATGCTGTCAAAATATTTGCTTATATGTTTTATACACTTCAGTACACTTAAATGACATTCTCAGTTTCCTTAACTATTATTATAGACTTAAGTACTTTTGCTTAAATACATTTTTTTGGAAAATGTTATTTTTTATTAATAAATTCAATACATTTCCAAATCAATGTCATGTGGCACAGAGGCAATCACTTGTGCCACTGCTGAGAAATAATCTAGACCAGGCTGCATTATTATTGGCTTCTGAGGACACCCCATCAAATCTTTCTTCTGTCTTTTTTTACTGTATTTAAGCATACTGAAATGTGAGCTTCATTTCTTCTTTATACACAATAAGTCTTATGCTCCCTCCATAGTGTGTATGTGAGAATGTGAATGGGGTGGAGGGGAGCAGAGTAGAGGATGAGCTGAGAACAGGGGGTGGTGCAACGGGAGGAAGCAGATAAACGATAGAACTTAAAAACTTTAAAAATGTCTGCTTATATCCTAAATAGATCTAAATATAGAAACTATAGCCATAGAAGTACAGATTTTTTTTACTTTGTCTGCAATTGCAATAATTTCTGGAGATGAAAAGACAAAATTCTCACACTTAAACTTCCACAGTGATCCAAGGATAAATGCAGGACAGAGCATGTTAACAATACTGCCAAGGTCTGCTGGAGAACTACCTTCCTTGAACACAAATCTAACACACCCCCATTCGGCCAATCACGATCTTCTGAAGACAGCAATTAGCTGGATCAGGTGGGTGGATTAAGGTTGAATCTAAAGTCTGCAGAAAGGCAGCTGTTCAGCAGCTGGTTGATTGGAAACCCCTGTATTACTGGAAAAGGGGGCTGATCACGTCAGTGTAAAATGAGAGCTGTGTTTATCTTTGTGCGCCTCTAGATGGCGCTAAAGCCCGGGTTTGGAAACCAGTAGCCCTTACCAGTGTCCATCCACCAACAGGGCGCAGAATTCTTCTGCAACCTCATTGTGTTTGTGCTGATTTGGTTGTGATCTTGTTATACGGGCTGTTTTTCAGTGCATTAAAGGTGACAGTTTATGTCTATTTATAGTTTTGCAGTGGCGTGTGCATGACTTGGTCTGCAGATTACTGTACAACTAGATTATAAACACACCTGCACTGATCACTTCTATCAGTTTCATACTTGGGGTTTAGTCTGCCCCTTATTTATCCAGGGATTGATCTGGAATGACCTTTGGGTCTGTAAATGCTTTGTAAATCCATTATAATTAATCATTTTTATATCGTCTGATTTTATGCTGTTGTAAATGAGCTGTAGGTACATTGACTGAATATATAGTAAAACACAGTTTGGAAGATGGTTGTGTTTTGTTTTGTTTTGTTTTGATGCTGTAAATCTCACTAAATGAATGCTAGATTCTTGTGGCGCAACAGATAACACCACCAGTGAGCCGCCACATCCTGTGGGAAATTGGGGTTCGGTTCCTAGTCTGGGCAACTATGCTGTGCTATACCAATAAGAGTCCTTGGACAAGGCTCCTAACACAACTCTGGTCCACCTCTGTAATATGAGTAACCTTGTAACAGATCAACTAAATGTTAAATGTTAAAAGTCACATGATGTGGCATGAGCCGAGTTAAGGGCCCAATAGCCAGCATGCTAAGACTGTGGTGGTGATTTGGAGGAAGGTTGTGGCTGGAATTTGAACGCAACAGTAACAATATAAGAAGGGGCTGGTAGCCAGCATACTAACACCGCACTAGTATTTTTGAATGAGGGTTGTAGCCGGTTTGATAACTCCACAGTGATGATGTTTCATTGTCAGCCACAATCAATGACAGGTAACTTAGTTAGCTAGGTAATGTTATGCTATTCGTTATTGTACGAGGGACTTGCTGTTCCCTCAGAACCCAGAATAGTGCAGAGCAACTGGTACTAAAGGCTGCTGGGGTTGCTCTTTAAATAGTGGGTTTCAAACCAAGCCACTTTAAGAAATCCAGGGAAGCCAATCGAAAACAAAGTTCATTTACATATATTCATTTTAATTTTAAAAGGATAGTAACAGCACAGTAACATCAGCAGCAGTAATTAAAATAGGAAACTCTAAACTGGAAAACGTAGCCATTTTGAAAATGACTAAAACTTTTAAAAACCAATTAGGACTGTATTGTAAAAGCATGCGAAAGAAGAAGAAAAAGCAAAATAGGAAATAAAATGCAGGATATGGGCCCTTTAATTCAACTGCTGTTATATCTTGAAGACGTGGTAATTTTAATCTAATCTAGCTCTGCTGTTTACAAGAGAAGACGGAAAAAAAAACTGGCGCCAGCCCACAAATCCAGCACCTCCACCGCCCTCTCCCTCACTGACCTCCACTTATGTCATGCGAAAAAGCTCTGTCCCATTGAAAAGCTCTCTTAATCAAACCCAATTAATTCCGCTCTTTTCCCTTATTATCCACCCTGCGGAACGCGTCATCCCAATCAGCCTGTTAACTCCAGCCTGGGCCCCATCGGAGGCCACAAAGAAGGGAGCCAAATAATAGATTACGCAATTAATTAGTCGTTAGAGATTTAATTGTTCTTAATGAATACAAGCAGTCTGTGGGGGATTCATGAGTGATTCATGAAATAAACCATTGCCACCACCCCCTCCTCAATTTTCGCTCTACTAATCTCCATGATCAGACAGCAGGGATTTTTCCCAGCTACGCCACGGTAGTTTCTGTTCGTCACCAGCTGTGGTGTAAAGAAAGCAAACGTGGCTCATTTGGAAAAGAAAAGGTTGTGAATGAGTAACTCTTACTGTTGGCCTGTTAGTTGGGCCTTCTGTAGCTTTCCTTGAACACAAGATGTCCTGTCTCACACTCTTATGGAGCCCCTTTTGAATTATTTTTATAAAGAGTTGAGTGTGTAGATCCTTCAATTTTAAAGATCTGTGCATCAAGTGGTTCTTTAGATCATTAAATATTTCATCACACTCACACATCTCATGTACAAACATGGCTGTTCATGAACCCAAAAGTGGTTTCTTCAATGGGATCAGCAATTTGAAGGACCAGAGTGCATTCATAACAACGTTTTCTTAACATCTTTTTGGTGCAGTCAAAACAATTTTGATGCCTAATGTTTAGGAATATAGGGTTTTATATAATAAGTTTATATACTGTATGCTTCAGCATTCAATATCCATTATATGCCCAAGTGTTTCTGGACACCCCTTCTAATGAATGCAGTCAACTGCTTTGCGCCCATTGCTGACACAGATGTGCAAATGCACACACAGCTTGTCCCTGCAGAGTACAAGCAGTTGCATTTAATCACATAAGAGTATCAGTGATGTCAGGTACTGATGCTGGGTGAGTTCTTCTGCTACTCCAGTTGTCCAAATGGTATTAGACTGAGCACTATCACTCCAGAGACCACAGGTCCACTAATTCACAGTGGCTTTATACTGTACCTTGTTAGCCAACGCTTGGCATTGAGCACACTGACATAAGGCTCATGTTATACTGTTCCAGGGAATCCCATTTTATTATTCAATGTTTCTTTCCTGGAATATGATACAGGCTGTGTACACAACTGACTATCCTTGTAGAAGTCATTGTACTATATAATCATCTACAGCTCTGTTCATTGTTCTGGACCCATCTAATATTTCTTTTTCCTAGAGATGATCTAAAATATGAAAAGAGTCACAGGGTTAGCATATTCATTAGCATATTCATTTTTATCCTTCAAATGTAACAGTTAACTGTATTTATATCTAATCTGTGGGTCAACAGAAGGTACTACTGTCCTGAAGCATGAGAGTACCATGAGAGGACAATACCAAGCTCAACAACAATCTTCTTACTGACCAGGGTCAAGGATTATCCTGAGGTTTGTGTACCGCCTCGGGCTGCCAGATGTGTGACAGAAGACATCTGTAAGACATTTTTAAATCATTGTTCATGACCAGGCACATTGGTTAGATGGATGAGACATAGTCATGGTCTTGATTTGGAGATGTTTTTGATTAGTAATGCACTTATCCTTTGTTTTTCTATCCCAATAACAATTCCAACACCAATGCCAGGGCACCAGCCAAATATCAGCAGTTTAATAATTTAATGGATCTTTTATAGGATTGTGCATGTTGTTAATTACACTTCTTGTGGACGTTTAGCAACTATGCTGTTATAACTGTATATACAAAATATTAATACATGTTTTTTAAATGTGAGATAGTCATGTGATCAATATTTGATCAATTAATTAATGAATTATTAATTTATTAATTCAAGGGGAATTCCACTGATTTATGAACATTCTGAATAGTTAATGGTTATAGAGGATTATTCAGAAGGGTGATCCACAGTGGTAAAAACTCTTTCGCAGAAAGATATCGCACCAAATGTTTATTAATACTGTGATGTGACAATTTTCACAGTAGTTCACAGTAGTTTCCTTTAGTATTGGCATGAATACTTATCAACTATATGATATTGAGTATATGACACTGGTGCAACACTGGTTGATCTTTATTAAGGTATTTAATCTAAAACATTTCAGCATGCATGAACGGACTGTCTCTGGATAGTTTGTTTGAATTCTAACATTTGAGAATCCTAACTGGATGAAATGAGAAAAAGACATTGCACGGATTGCATGGCTTTAGCCATCAGCCCCAACAAAAGCTCATTTTTCAGTACATGGGCTGCTCTTTTCCCATGGTTCCTTTGTGCCAGCGCAGCTGAACGCATGCCTACCCTCGGCCTCTGCCTGGTCCTCATGCCAATGTGTCCAGTGGACAGTGGCTGCTGGGTCCCGGCCCGAGCCCTAATCCCCACACTGAACTCATCCTGGCCTGCAGGAAAAGGCTCTAATTGGGGGATTTTCTCCATCATTAGGCCTGATGAGCACCCTCCCCTCCCTCCATGATCATTAATACTTCCTCCCCTCGCCGTAGAAAAGTTCACTCGCAGTACAAGAATGTTGGTTCATGTGGACTCTGCTGGTTGCGCTCACAGTTGGACTTGGCATTGCTGAACTGGGTGGTGATGAATACCTGGATTGGTTTGATGGACATTACACAACCTGCACCAAGTTCAAAAATGATTCCTATTGGCCATCAAGCCAATTCACATGTCTATTACTCACATCTCTATTACAGAACTATGTTATAATATAGATCAAAAGTGCTTTTTCTATGGCATCATTCAAAGAACCATTTGAAGCACCTTTATTGTTACAAAAATGTCAAAATAATTGCTTGTGGTAGCTGACTCTACACAACAGATGCTGCAGATAGAAACCAGGTTGAAAAACAGTATTCCTTTCACCCAATAAGTAAGTACATTATGATTCCCAGACTAGGACTATGTTTTTGTGGACCCAGATGGTCCTGACGAGTGGTCCCCATGGTCTTCCATCTGTCTGCATCCAGCAAACACACACATTGGAAGCACGGTTGCGGCAGGACCAGACAGTCCAGAACATGTGCTGAAGCAGCAGCGCCTGGGGGTAATTAGGGAGCACTGGACCCGGGGGGCTGCTGAACTCTAGACCCACCCGCAGTGGCCTGATTGATTGGAGCTTCATCTTCCTAACGGGCTGGCTGCCTGCCACCAGTCAGCAGAGAGACGAAAGAGAGAGAGAGAGAGAGAGAGAGAGAGAGAGAGAGAGAGAGAGAGAGATGGAAAAGAGCACGATCCATCTTTTCTGAACTCATGTGTATGCCGCTATCTCCACCCAACACCAAAATGAGGGAACAGGGATGGCCAATATAGCCAAAATGTACGTGTAGTTATTCTTTTTGGAGACAGACATGGCATGGATCAAAATTCCAACCAAGAAACAAATGCTACTGAAACTGTGAGCTTGGCTGTTTAGTAAACTGTGTGTTTTATATAGTGTGTCACTGCATCAAAATAAGCGGAGCCCCTGTCATCATCAGGATTGTTAGAACATATTAATTAGCTGTAATATTAACGAAGCAAAATCTTAGACAATTATAAAACATTTACAGCTATGTCTTACACTTAAGACGTCTGTTTAATGGATCCAGCAGTTATCTTTATAGAGGATTTCCAGATTTTCTTTCAGAGTGAGCTAATTTTCAATCCTAGTTCACATTAATGTTCCAGATGTGCTATTTATTAAAAAGTGATGTATGGCTCAGATAAGAAGGAATGACAGTAAAGTTTGATTGTACTTGAGGACAGAAACAAACTCTATCAAACTAGATTTATTCCAAGAAATATTTATGGACATCAAAAATTCACTTCATAATAAAAAGGACATTTTAAAACAGCTACTTAGAACATGTTACAAATGTGAATGACTAAGTAAGGACAAGTTTCTAAAAACACTAATATTTACCCCAAAAAAAGATTGCATATTTTGATGTTCTATCCTTTGGCTTATTGTTCAATGCAGAACTGAATTATCTACATGTGCATATTTACTAAGTAAATCTTACCCATGATTATATAACAGGACCGCAAAAACCAAAAGGGTGGGTCGAAAATAATTACTAAAATAACAAAATCATAACAATATTGTCAGTTAAAAAACCCTGAACATTGTCAACAAAGTATGGGGAACAAGAAGGATTGAAAGCTGGATGATTGAAAGTAAGAAAAATATAAACACTGACAGTATAGAGTTTCCTTCTCAAATAAATGGCACTTCTGTGTTGTTAAAAATGACTGTCATAGCACACTTAGACTGAATCCTTGTGAAGATTAGAACTTAATGATCCATGGGGCCGAAGGGGGCAGGAAGATATTGTGGATATACGTGTTGCCAATGCAATTTCAGTGCACTACTAATATGTTTATAGAGGCTTTAGAAATGTGCTATGAGTATTGTGAAATTTGTACTGCAGAGGATCTAGGCAAACGGGTTCTCAAACAACTTTTTGGTATTATATATAGAACTAATTATAGATTTTTCATGGACTATAAACTTATAAATAGATGCTGAAGGGACTAAGAAGTTCTACTCTAGTTCTACTGTGTACCTTTAATTTACAGATGTTTTGAATTATCTTCAAAGGTGCACACAGAAAATGCATACAAATGGCAAGAGGTTTGGGCTAATGTACCCACCTCTGTACATATAAGTAGAATCTTACATCAGACCATGCTACACTTCCCTTAGAAAGAGAAAAAAAGCTTTCATAAACAAATCATACAGTTTTGGCCAGTTACTCTGATGCAAAACCCTTATTATTTGCTACCTTTTTGTGCCTAAAGAAGCTGAAACAAAAGGCTGGGTTTGGGTCATGTGAGATGAACAGTAAGGGCAGTAAGGGCTTGGTGACCCAGCAGACGGCTCCCCAGCATGTAGAGGTCACTCACGGTCCCGCCTGCCAACAGGTCTTCTCCTCTAATGAGCACTGAGGCATGCAGGCCTTTCTGCCTGACCCCCTCACCCGTCCGGCCCCATCTCTACCACGTTCATTACATCCGCAGAAGGGGGGGTGTCCTCAGATGCACTGCCCTGTATGGATGGTCAAAAGGACTTTTGTCTTTTCATGCCGTTTGCCTGACATGAACTCTCCAGAGCACCTGCCAGTCAAGTGAATTAAGAATTAATCACATATAAGTAAGTTAAGTGGGTGTTAAGAGGTACTCCCCAGGGTGAAGTCATATGGCTAAACAGGCAGCCTCACACAACACACCTTTCATTGGCTTTCATTCAGTAAAAACACAATCATCTTTATGCTTAGAGAATAAATGAGTGGAATTAATGGTGACAAGCTTGTCAAAGCCACTAGATTGGGCTAAAAAACATCCGGTGTAGAGTTTCTACATCATGTTGAGGTTCTTTAAACTAGTGGTTGTCAAACTACTACCAAGTTTACCATAGATTTTGCCCTCTCCAAATGCCAGGAATTGAGCAGAAACTTGGCTGTAGGGGGGCTGAGAACCCCTTATTTAATTTTAAAAGAGTTCTTCCCATTCAAACTTCTCAACCATCAACCATGGAAAGGTTCTTGATAGGAGAAAAATTGGGTCGTTTTAGCATCATTCCACAAAGTCCTGGCAGAATGTCACATAAACTAAACACTATGTGCTTATACTCTGTATTCAGTAGGACATGTTTTTTTTTCATCATCACCTCAGGCTGACCTTTCATGGAGGCAAAGTTAAAGTGTGCTGAAATATGCTATGTTCAATATGCTGTGATAGAATTTTGCATACTGAAATAAAACCAGCTGGCTGAAATTAGTGTCTGATGAATTTTAAGTGTTGCTTGGTGGGGAAAAAACAAACAAAAACAGGTTACTTGATCTCAACTGAACAAACACGGAAGGTGATCTTTGATGAACAGATAGAAAACAGCACTATATCCACAATTCAGTCAAAAATGTTGTCAAATGTCATGTGATTCTTGACTCAGTAGAAAAATAAATAAACATGTTGAGTTTTCCTCATTTACGTCCCACATGAGGAGAATGAAATATCCCAGATGTGCTTGCAGGGTCTAAATTCAACAAATCCTAAAGGCTTGTCAGTTCTTTAAGGGTTGCCCCAACTGTCACATGGGTTGCCATGTTTTGTCCATTGACTGAATGTGTTCCTTGGCTTTCATCCTCAGTGAGGCAATGCTGGAGCTGCGCTGGTCAGCATCCTCCAGTGGGTATTTATCGGTAAATACTGCTGGACACTGGTAGGGGGGTGGGGCCATGCTCTGGCCCATGGACTGATGGGTGTTGAGGAAGCTATGGCCAGGGTATCCTGCCTGCAAGCCCTGTGCAGGACCCATGAAACCTGGGATACTGTGCACAGGTGTGGTGCTGGTCAGAGGAGAGGTCAACCAAGGGTCCAGGGGGACAGAGTTACTCATGGGTCCCACGTTGGTGTGCATAGGTGGCCGGTTAAAGGACAGCATGGGCGAGTCATGGAGTTTCACGGCACTGGCATCCATCTTCTCTTGGCGCCTCCATTTTGCCCGACGGTTCTGGAACCAGACCTGATGGAAAAACATGAACTTAAGTAAGGCAAATATACCACAGGAGTATCCTAAAACTGAATACTTCCCCTTTATCTAGCTTACTAGAGTACGAAGGCTAGTGAATTTGTTCCTAAACTCCTGAGCCAAAGAAAACACAGTATCCTGAACAGGGGCGTTATCCTGACAGCAATGCGCACTCTGCATTGTCTATTCAACCAAGTTCTGTTCATGTAGATCAAATGGTTAGAGCACTCAGTCAAGCACATGAGCTGCAAGCATTAAGTAGATTATAAACTACATATTATCATTTTAAACAGTAACAATATGCTTTTTGAATACACCACGTTTGAGCAATGTAGATGCACTGAAGTCATGTATTGGTAGACTGTAATATATAATTCTGTATATTCTGTATATATATTCTGTACATTTTAGTAGTCATAAAGCATATCACAAACCAGCTTGCTGTAGCTTTTAGTTCTTTTAATGGTGTTGACTGATATATTTACCATTAAAGAGGGAAAAGGTCATCCAAACACCACAAATGTGTGTTAAGATTCTTTGACATGAAGTAAAGATGTGATTTTTGCTATGTGTCCTTTAATGGGGCTAAAAACTTTGTAGCTTTCAAATGTCTACTCTTTCTTTTTATCTGCTTCCTGTTTACTTTTGTTCCTTAATTTCCGTTTTTCCATACTAGTGCTCATCAGTGAGGGATGCTATAGTCTGCATCTCTTTCTGGCCATGAATAGACTAGGATTAACTTAGACAAACTTAAAAAAAACAAAGAGTGGCTGTAAAGTGCGTATTATCATTCCTCAGCAAATCAGCTCTGCTCCATCATATATCTTATTTAACTACATTTTTATAGTCAGTGCATTGCTTTTTGCATTGTCATATGCTTTAGTGTTCTGTTACAAACAAGATGAACTGTTCTGTTGTGGTCTTGATGCTCATTTGTCTGCAGTAACAATAATAAAGCTCTTATTGGTCAGTCTGATTATGACACATCTGACATTGCAGACAATCAAGCAGGCTTGATTGAAACATTTCAGCTCACCTATTTTAGACACAAGCTGTGGGTGAAAGGAGAATATTGGATTCAACTTTTCAAATTCAAACTTTTCAAATTCAACTTTTCAGATTCAAATTTTAATCTTGATGCGCAGAATGCTATTCATCTTAGACAGAACTGATGATTCTTGTGCTGGCATTCAACCAGATGTTATTGTGAAGTTTTATCAAGAATGGGAGTAAAAGATAGCCTTAACACTTGAATATGGTTGTCAGATATAGAACACATTCTGTAGATCTTATACATTTTCTGGTTTTAAATAAATTCACAGTTTGAACACAAGAATTCACAACATTCTTGGTGAAATTCTCCACCAGTGTGATATAATACACTTTTGACAACTAAACAAGTTCCCCTTTTCTCCCACAACTTGGATAACTGTCTGCCAACCTGTCATTTTATATGGGCCTTTTCTTACTTTACATCAATCTGTACTGTTGTGGTATTATAATCCACAACAGTCATGAAGACAACTTACAATAAGTCAACCCACCTGTACTCGAACCTCAGGTAGGTTGACCTTCATGGCCAGCTCCTCGCGACTGTAGACATCAGGGTAGTGGGATTTCTCAAAGGCTCGCTCCAGCTCATGAAGTTGGTAGGTGGTGAAAGTGGTGCGGTTCCGCCTGTGTTTCTTCTTCGGCTGTTCCTCATCCCCCTGCTCTGGAGACTTCTGGTCACTATTTGATAACTTCCTCACTTCTTCCAGCTCACCCTCACACTTATTGGAGAAGATTTCAGTGTCTGAGGAGCCCAGAGGACACACACACACACACACACACACACACACACACACACACACACACACACACACACACACACACACACACACACACAATCTATTATCATTCTTGTCTGGTAGTAGCAGCAATACTATATATATATTTAATACTACAAATGTATATACTTTGTTTATTATAGTATACACATTGCCACTGTAAGAATTCTGAAACTGTTACTTTACAAGAACAACATTCGTGCAACAACATAGTTGAATTGAAATGTACACTAATATAACAAGACTTTACTCTGAGTTACTGTGAAGCATTTCTGCCCACTCATCATGAAATGGCTTTGGTCATCACATGGTGTTAAAAATAAGGTAACGTATATGAACATGGATATTCATAAACTAACCCACATAGTGCCTATCAACTGGTGTCCAGTTTGAGCACCTAGCATCGCACAATTGTAACAAATCTCAAAGCATGTGGCTTTCACTAAGAGTGTCCCACCTTCTAATCTGAGTAAGAACAGATGCCACCTGCTAATTCCTTCAAGAACCTCCTAGCAGACCCAATTTCTAATCTAGATCAAGGCTTTTACTGTACACTGGTCTGGACTGAAAACACTGCTAACATTTCTAAGAAAACATTTCACAAACTCTGAAATAGCCAAGGAATCAATTGAATGTTACAGCAAGATAATTAGGTACAGTGCAAAGATGCTTGCCAGGGTGATTTAGCTTAGTTAGACATCTGCTTCCTAAACCTGGAAACCTGGAAGGGTCAAACACATATCCAAGCTAATTAATGGGCATCCAAATATGATCAGACACAAGTCTTTTGAGAAAACACACACATTTTCACTTAACAAATGTGTCTACTGGCAGATAAATAAACTAATGGTGCTTGCATAATGTATTTTTCTAGGCTAACAAGCTTCCACTCTCAGACCCTAACAAACACATTTAAAAATCAGCCAAAAAAGACATGACTGAACACTCAATGATCTAGTAATCAGAGGGAATCCTGCTGTAAGGAAGATGCTACAAAAAGGGAAGCTTTAATCAACAGGCTGGAACGAAAGCCTGGGGGCTGCAGAGTCCGCTCTCATTAAGAGACTATGGCAGAGGCTGAATTAGCACAATGAGAAGGTCGGGGCCGGTCAGGGATCACCACGCTGCCTGTCAGGAGCTGGACTCCTCAATAAAAATGCTCAGACTGAATGGCAAGTTAAGGAGAACACAATCATTGCAGAGTGCCAAGACTGTCTTCAGCAGATCACCTTTAATCTTGGACATGTGGTGCCTTTTAGAAATGACTCATCAGGACATACAGGACACTATTTGCAGAACAAATGTACCTGCCAGCACAAATACCAGCACTAGGCTTTGTTCACAACCAAAACATAAGACTTACTCTACATTTGAACTGAATGAAGAGTGAATGAAGGCTCACACTAATCAAACCAAAAATCCTGAGTGGATTTTAAGTGGAATTTAAATCAAGATTTAACATTAAAGTGTTTATGATGAGCATATGCATAATAATGAGCTATGTCATTAGAAATTATACTATTTACATATTTTTTGTTGTAGGTTTTTTTGTTTTGTTTTTTTTTTTATGTTGCTGCACCTGACCTCAATAACGTTAAAACATAATGTTACAAAATGCAAGTACTTTTATTATACTCAGAGGTACAATAATGGAAAATAATAGTACCTTACTTGGTACAAAAACATGCCAAAAGAAAAGGACTTGCACTGAAAGTACTTTATTGTACCTCAATAGGGTAAAGACTCAGCAACAAGCTTTGTACTTATTTTCTGAATGTCTAACAATGTGGCAAAACATTAAAACAATTTACAATTTATCCATCTACCATCATCTAACTAGACATAATCTGCAACTTGCATATCATCATTCACTTATAAAAGAATATGTATGTCATACAGGCAGTTCAGAAGATAGAACATTGAGCTGAACCCATGAAATAAATCTGCTCTGGTCATCTTCATTGTCACCAATCTTAAGCAGGATAGGAAATAAACTCCTCCTGGTTGGCTGCTAACACTGTCAATCAGCTGCACTAACCCAGAGCATTTATTACATCCTCCCATTTACTCTTTTAATAATTGTAACCTTTCCCCGGCATGAAGACTCAAATCTAACAATCATCAAAAAATTGTTCTCTTATCTTACAGCCTGGAAAGCAAGACAGATTATAGACCTGGTACAAAAATTTGATAGAAAGGAAAAAATAATTATGTGGGCATGCACCATTGTGCAATCTCGTTTGTCTATGGGAGAAGATTAGGGGGGAATTCCACGAGGGGATCAGCTTGTGGATGAGGCCTCTCACCAATTTAGTTAGAGATTTAGCTGTTGCTGTAAGACAGCTCGTTTTTTATAGTGGTAGAGTTTTGAGAAAAAACATTTTCACGAAGAATACATTATTTGTGCTTCAAACTAAAATAAGTCAGACATAGTTTAGGCCACAGTCCATCGTTACGTACAGCTTCTGTGCTACTACATGTTGTCTCTCGATCCCATTAACAATGCCAACCAATGAAAACTACACCTGTCTAAATTAGTGCACCACTAGTCTCAGATTATATTCACATGAAATCATGGCTACGAACATATAAGAAGATGACAAAATGAAGTTGACTAACGTCTTAAAAGAAGTTCTTGGGGTAAAGGTAGTAACATCCTGGTCCAGTGCCACCACAGTGCCAAATGATGTGTATAGAAAACACTGATCTCTACCACATCTTCTCAAACCTCTTCTCTCTCTTCTCACCTCTTACAATGTGATGAACTCCTGGAATCAATTACAAACTCTATTATAAATACTGTAATATTTAATTTACATTTATAGCATTTAGCTGATGTTCGTATCCATAGGGACTAAAGGTTACTCACTTTACAGAAGTGTGCTAGTGTAGTGTTAGGAATCTTGCCCAAGGACTCTTATTGGTGTAGCACAACATACTTGGATAGACTGGGAATCAAACCACGGTCTCCCACATATTGTAGTGGCTGTTGTGCCACACCAACCCAAAGTACATCCCTGAGGAACTCACCATGAAAAACAGGCTGCTCAGAGCTGTCCCTCAGAGACAGGTGCCCATATGGGTGTGTTAGGTGGTCCTGCTTTCCAGGGTGTCCTAGACTTTCCACCCCAATTTTTTGAGGCACAGTGAGATTGTTGACTCCAGGGTTGATCAATGTACCCTGTTCTTTGGTGAAGCCCAGGATTACATCAATGCTATGGACACGGGCCCCAATGGTTGCCACCCCACCTTTTGCCATCTCATGGAAGTTACCGGGTGAGAGGCAGCTGTCGTCCACCATGTTCATAGTATCCAGTGACAAATGCATCCGAATGCTGGGATGGTCCTGTCCAGCTGGGAAACCCTCTTTGATTGGGGGAAAGTCCGAAACTGAGTTTCCTCTGTTAAATGTCTGACTCTGGCCTAGAAAAGTGAGAAATATGATGAATCACAAATTCTTTATTGCTTTAATAAACACGTCAGAAAGTAAAAAATGAAAGTAACTGTGAAGAATGGTGTTATTATAGTAGTTCGCTACTATGGTAGTAGGACTTTTAATGATAATTCAAATGATGTCATGCAAGATTTAGAAAGAGATTTTTCAAAATGAATCTATGAGTGTAAGAAGAAACAGGGGATTAGGGGTGATTTTCTAACAGTTGTGCCAAGCCTAAATGTACAGTTTTAAATAGTACATTTAAAATAAAATCTATGGTATCTTCTGAGGGTGATGTTGCAAAAGATTATGTAGTCACATATCATCATTGTCCAGTGAAAAACACATATATCCAAAATGGCATATTTACAGCAGAAGGCAAAAAGGCTTTGAATGGAAGTTAATGTAAAATAAGAGTTTATTTGATTAATTTTAGAACATTGCTCTTGATCAGAACGGCTATCAGGTTCAAATCATAGAGAAAACAAAAAACAAAACAAGGTTTCTCTATTTCTATCTCTAAACATATCATACTGATTATTATGATTCTTATTATTTGTATGACTGAAAAAATAAATTATACATGCATATATATATATATATATATATATATATATATATATGTTTTTAAACTGTTACTGAGTTAAATAATAAAGTATGGACTCCACTGCACAAAGATATCTGCCTGCAAAATGACACTATAAGACTAAAACCTTCCTTAAGCACATCTACAGAAAGTTAATAATAAGAGTTAGACAGGATGTTTACAGTCTGTAAATAGGTCTTTTAACTGGCTGTCAGTCAGACTGGTTTAAGTGTCAGAGCTGTGAGTGATATTCTCATAAACAGCAGGTAAAAGCGCAGAAACAGAGAAAAGTTAGATTTCTGTCCCTACCTGTGGCGGAACGAGTTCAGGTCTCTCTCTCTCACACACACACATACACACACACACACGCGCACCTGTTTGACTGGCAGCGCTACTGACCGCACTTCTTCCTCACAGTCCGGCCGCTCAAACTCTGCTCCGCTTTCTCCACACTGACCGCCAGAGGCGGCGCGCGGCTCCCACTACGCATGCGCAGAGGCCCAGCTCGGCCCTGAGCTCCAGCGCCTGAAAAAGTGCTCCGACTCCAAGTGCTGCTTGGTACTGAATATTCAGCCTAAAAGAGGGGGAAACATGCCCCCAGAGGAATGGGGAAAAACTCTTTCTTAATACTGGTTTACACTGAAATCTGTCCACATTCTAGTCCTGTCATGTTTGGACACTGCTTTCTGTCTTGTCCCTGTCATCACTTCAGAAATAATTGGGATCAATGATACTGTCATTTTCAGACACATATGTCACTGATATATAATGAAATATATATGTATGATATATATGTATAAATATGTATGTATGATAAAGTATAATAATGCAATACTAACACTATTTTAAAGACCAGTTAACTTTTTAAGAATATTCTAATATTTAAAATTAATATACTAATTTTATATATATCAAAAGAGGACAAATTGTTGGTGCACGTCTTGCTGGCGCATCTGTGACCAAGACAGCAAGTCTTTGTGGTGTATCAAGAGCCATGGTGTCCAGGGTAATGTCAGCATACCACCAAGAAGGACGAACCACATCCAACAGGATTAACTGTGGACGCAAGAGGAAGCTGTCTGAAAGGGATGTTCGGGTGCTAACCCGGATGTGTATCCAAAAAATGTCATTCCCAAGACAAATTGACACTGTATTGCCCGAAAAAGAAGGCCCTAAAACCAGGTGTTTCAGTTTCATTGTCCAACCCCTATATATATTATTATAAGGAATGCACATATATATATATATATATATATATATATATATATATATATATATATATATATATATATATATATATATATATATAACTGAACCATATTTACATTTACATTTACATTTGTGGCATTTAGCACAATATACATATACAGATATAATGGCTCATTCACATTAATGGGTGTTATTCATTGTCAGGACCCCTTCTCTTTAAAAATAGCAGACATTTTCTGGTTAATTAACTACACCAAATGTAGCCTGTCTTTACCATGAGATGATCCAACATATAAGTTAGCATTTTAAATCAAACACAATTGATTTATTACAGAGTAAATAGAGTGGTAAATTGAATGCATAGTGACATCCCAAGTACAAAAAGCATGTGAGCAGACTGGTCTCCTGATTAATATCACACTTCTATGATCATCAAGGACTCACATTAACTGCAGAATGGGTGATTAAATCAAGCAGTAGGCTATGCTCTCCGAGCCACTGAACAACTCATTATTAAACTTCCATCTAAATTTCCATAAACAAATTATTGTTTAATTATCAGTGTGAAGAAAAATGGCAAAATTAATAATCAAGATATGATTCAATAGTTTTTTTTTCATTTCATTTCAGTGTACCATAAAACACCATATGGTACACCTGCTCAGTGTTTCTTATGAAATCAAGGGTATTAAAAGGGGTTGATCCTGCTTTTTTTTGTTGGAGCAACTGTTTCAGGCTATGTATTCATTTTGAAGCATTGTTGTTAAGATTTGATTGCATTCAGCAACAAAAGCATTAGCCAGGTCACAATGTTGCAGGATCACCAACCCACCTGACCTCCAACTCATCAAAAATTATTGGAAAGAACACAATCATTATGGGGAATCCTGGAAAGTCCTATTCTATTGCCATTACTTCTATACAGGGATTACACAAGCTGTTTATGTGCATTTGAACATCTGTGTGAGCAATGGTTTCACCATAAAGTAGCTCAATGCATTCATTAGAAGTAGTGTCCACAAACATTTGGACACATTTAATATAGTGTATCATAAGTTAAATTCAAGTTTTTCTACACATTTTTTGACACAGGCAGTTTAATCAGTGATTACTGTTATTATTACAGCCCATATTCAACAAGGTTGGGTATATTCAGAGAATATATCCCCTTCTGTAGAGGATACGGTATGGTAACAAATGTTGACTTTCAAAATAAATCAAAAGTGACCTGCTGTGTTCAAACCTTTGTGCAAGACAGCACTAATAAATGTATAAATATACATATTGTAAAATGCATTTTTGGGTCTTGTTTTTCAACAATATTCCAAATGATGCTTGCTTGTTAAAGTCCTTTAAGCTAACAAAAGATACATACATATACTGTTGCAAGTCTCTGTCACATTGAAGTGTAAATATCCTACATCTATCTTCCTTAAGATTCATTTACATAATATTTATGAGGCCTAAAGTACTGAAAATATTAATTACTTTACATGATCCTTTTATTATATTTACATTTACATTTGCGGCAGACGCCCTTATCCAGAGCGACTTACAAAAGTGCTTTGCTGTTTACTTAGAATATCCTTAGCTAGTAGACAAGGCTGGAATCTAGAGATTCCGCATGCTTAGATCCTGTTGAATCAAAGGTCTTTATGGAGTTAAGTACCCCTGAAACAGATGAGTCTTCAGTCTGCGTTTGAAGACAGTGAGGGACTCAGCTGTTCAGACTCCCATGGGAAGTTCGTTCCACCATTTTGGTGCCAGAACAGAAAAGAGTCTGGATGCATGTTTTCCTTGCATTCTGAGGGATGGTGGGTCAATCCGAGCTGTACTTGAAGCTCGAATGGCTCTTGGTACAGCTTAAGTTTTGACCATTTCCATCATGTATGGAGGGGCTGGTCCATTTTTGGCTTTGTAGGCAAGCATCAAGGTTTTGAATCTGATGCGGGCAGCTACAAGGAGCCAATGAAGGGAACGCAGCAGAGGAGTTACGTGACTGAATTTAGGAACATTGAAGACGAACCGTGCTGCTGCATTCTGGATAAGTTGCAGTGGTCTGATGGTCCGCATAGGAAGGCCATCCAGTAGGGAGTTGCAGTAGTCTAGTCTTGAGATGACAAGAGACTGAACAAGCACCTGAGTGGCCTCTCTAGACAGAAAAGGTCGAATTCTCCTAATGTTGTAAAGGAGAAATCTGCAGGACCGAGTTAGGTTCGCAACATGACCTGTGAACGATAACTGGTCATCCACTACTACACCAAGGCTCCGTGCTTCAGTAGATGGAGTGACCAGTGAGTTCTCAAGTGAAATGGTAAGGTCAAGGTGAGGACCAGTGCTTCCAGGAATGAATAGCAGTTCGGTCTTGCCAGGATGAGACCTGGGTGTCGGAGGGTGGGAAAGAGAGGATGAGTTGAGTGTCATCAGCATAGCAGTGGTAAAACAATGAGTATTACTATATACTATACTATATATCAATAGCCAATATATTCATCTATATCCATATCTATCCTTGTTTTGTTACTGTGCATTTAAAGACACATGATTAAAGATACATGCAAATCACTTGTATGTACTATGTCACACTCAGAAAAGCAGTCTGGATTCCTTATAACGTCAGTGTGAAAGGGTAAGATCAGGGCTGGACTGGTCAATCAAGAGGTCCCTTTTCATTGGTTTCTTCAGAGGCCTTCATCCATAAAACCAGAATCTTCCCTGGTTCTCCCATTGGCCAGTCGATCCCTGGGTATGATATAAAAACTACTAAAAATATACAGAAAAGCTTTCCAGGATTGGGTTCTTCAATAGGTGCTAGAATGTAAAGCTGATCCAGAAAGAGTATTCCCACTCTTGCATGCTGTCAAAACATGTTTTACTCTTGCTATGATCAAACCAGGAGGGTTTAAGGTCAGTTCTTGTAGGATTTCTTTCTATGTTGTTGAATTATGTTTCAACAGTATGTTTCTAAGACACTGTAATTAAAGGTCTTGGAAGAAGATAAAATATAAATGTAATGTAATGCTTTTCTCTTATGTCAGGCACAGCACACATCTTTGATATGCAGCTGTTAGAAATGTCCAGAGCTTCTCAGTGCTCAGAGGTAACAGTAAAAGATCTGACCCTCCCTCTAATGAGGCTAAAGACTCAAGAGATTTCCTCTGACCTCAATGAAATCTAAAGATAAGTTTAAGAAGCTCGGCTGATTAGTTTTTAGGTTATCTAACGGGGTAACAAAACACATAGTAAAATCTCCACGTCATGCCTCCATGTGACTAATGTGACAAGTATGTCACACCCACACACCTGATTATTACTCACAGATTTTCATTTGACGGTGTTGAGATATTAGATGAATGGAAGACATTTTAATGCTAAACCATAATACCCTTAGACCCTTGTTTGGTACTAGGCTGATTTTGGCAAAATCCTAATACGAAGATCAAGATGAGATGACAAAACAAACTACTGGTCATTAAGACAATAGTAAGACTATAGTCTGCCAAGAACCTGCTTGGAAGTTTAACTGAGTTAAGAGTGGTGGTGCATTCTTCCGCTGTGTTTCTTGCACACATCTTCATGAATTCAAACGAGGGACCTACTGTTTGATATATGCTACAGGACTGATGGAGTCAGTGCTGTGAACTGAAGAAATTAGTGCTGTGGACTGATAAAGTCAGGGCTGTTGACTGATGGTGTCAGTGCTGTGGACATATACTCTCATTGCTGTGGACTGATGGTGTCAGCTGTGGACATATACTGTCAGTGCTGTGGACTGGATGGAGTCCATGTATGTAGGACTTTGGTAAAAAGCCATGGACCTTGGAAAGCAAGTTACTGCACTTCTAACAATCTGTTGATGGTATTACTGAGGTGAATCCTCCAAACAAATGTTGGCTTGTGCCTAGAGGGCTCAGAAGAACCCAGTAAATGTGGCTTTCAGAGGACGCAGCGAGTCCCAGGAAAGCTTTGCAGTTCATTGTGAAAAACATCAGCTCACATGCTTGGAGGTCTTCATTGTAGGATCCCTTGTAGGAGGACAAGGTAATGGCCGATCAGGTCAATGCACAAGGGAAAAGGTTACATTGCAATATTTCAACTTCAACAATATATTGCAATATTTATCAGAAGTTGATTATGATTCATCATATGATTATGATTATGAAATAGTTCTCGTTTTTAGCTCAAACCACGATTTCTTTAAAGTGATGGTCATAGGAACCAGGCTCACCATGTTCACAACACAAATTTGGTAGTGTCTTTGAGTTTTCTTGTAGTGTTGATTTCCAAACATAAATACATGAATGCATCTTCAAGCATACATATTTAGCATTAAACCTTTGGATGTCTTAAAAAAACTTCACCATCACTGAGAACAATGTCTGACTTAATTTGTTTCTCTGGAACACAGCATTTTACACCAAACTGACTATCAATGACCGTTGACATTTTAAAGATTAAAAATAGGTGGAATGTACTTTGGGCAGTGCATAAGAAAATATACAAAGATTGGTTGGAAGCTCTTTTGCATAATGCACATTTCTGAGATATCAGGAGTACAAAGCCTTACGATGGGATGACGATTTATATGCAATGTATTGTGCAGACTTGCACAATACCAGAGAGACATTGGGAACAGATTTCACCTCATTAGAATGGTGTGCCTTTAATGCATTCATTCAAGCTTGGATTTCATTACTTTCATCAGTGTAATCCACTGAAGGTCATAGAAGCTCCTAGAAATCACAGTTTGACCAGTAACATGTTGCATTTTGAGAATGAAACATTAGACAATCTGTGACCAGATCCAGTTCACACGCAATAAGTGGGTCAAAAGGCTTCGGTTGGGATGGGCAATTATTCTATCATGTTGATATATTTCCGAAGCTCCTTGCTTGTTTCCTCATTACTCTAATTGAGCAGAAATTGGTTAAGAAGGTGCGGCACAGCTACCAAGCAGCTTAGTTTTATCAGATGACAGTGTAAGTCCCTCTGATCCTATTAGTGACAAAGCAGCTAACGGTTAGAGGGCCTGTGTCAGCTTAGTGAAGTGAAGGGGGATGGGGAGAGAGAGAGGGATGGATAGAGGGAGAGAGAGTGTGAAAGGAGGAGAGAGGGAGGATGGCTGAGACAGACTAACAATCTTTTCCTTCCGGGGACCTGTGTAAGGCCTGTAATTCTTTGTGACAGTGTTCTGTGTTGTGTCTCCTGTGTCAGTGAGACAAAACATGGAGTGCAGACAAAACAGTTTTGGTTTTTGTGTTAGATGTGATTAAGAAGTTCTTTTTTTAATAATTTAACTCCCTCTGTAATCCATTGATAAGCATATAAAGCTCCCCTGTCAACCCAGGTTGTTAACACGTGTTCATTGGCCCTAAACAGAGCCAATTATTCAAACACCAAATATCGGTTGATGATCTTGTGACTTTGTTTTCCCTGTTCTTATTTGGGATCTGTTGCCTAGTCTTTGCAGAAAATGCCAATAAATGTTCAGCGTGAGCAGCCCACCCACTACAGAATGATAGAGGTACAGATGGAGGGAGGGGTTTCCAATAAATTGGAACAGATAAGTGCTGACAAGATGTGCAGGAACAGATGCACAATCCAAGTGGTACGTGTATCCAATAAAAATGGTCAGTGAAAATGGACTGAACCTGGAGTGTTTACAGCAGCTTGGAAATTTCAATGCTCAGATCACAGCAATTGCACAGCCCTTCTCAGGCAATTGGATAAAAAATATTTAGAATTTAGCCTAATGTAATTGAATTAACCCCATAACCACTGTCTTCTTAAAACAAAACCAATTACTTGAGGTAGTCCATTGTGTAATGTCATGCCAGAAAACATGTTTCATTATGTATACAAGAAAGCATCTGGAAGGCATTTTCAGAATCACATTTTTGAATTTTCATTTTAACTGCATCTCCATGAAGTTTCACACCACCTTATTCATCTATTATTCATCTATAATCTGTAATGATTACTAGTAATGATGACTAGTAAACTAGTAAGAACGTTTGATGAATAGAACCACAAATAGATAACAATAAGAGGGTGAAATAAAATGCGTGAATGAATGAATGAATATTCGAGTATTTGTAGAATATAACTTAGAACAGATAATTGAGTTTCCCATAATGCACCCAAAGGACTCTCAGACCACGAGAAACAATAAGATTCACCTTTTAGGACTGAGTGCCAAGAGAAATCCAGGCACTGCTTATCACCTAGCCAATACCATTGCAAAGGTTGTGATTACTTATGTTCGTGTCATTGTAGTGTATTGTGTATAGAATTTTAAGGGGAAATTTAATCCATTTTAAAATAAACATGAAATGTGTAAAAACTGAAGCTTTGTCTTTTAAAACATATTTTAACATATGGACATTTGATCTTCACTGAGAACATTGAGATTTGACCCAACAGCACAAAGCCAAACCTTAATAATTTAATTTACTTTAATCCAATTAAACCTGCCAGTCTTGGTAATTGACTATAACAAATGTTGACCAAAACCTGAACTTATATACAGTCAGCAGTTTCAAAATGCATCAAATTTGATTTTTGAAAGATGATGTAAAATGTTGAATAAAGTAAACGAGACTACATTGACATAATGGCCTTTAACTCAAGGAAAAGTCATTTTTAATGTCCGTCACTGTCCAACTGGGCCTCAAACGTTTTTGGTTGCTCGTTTGTTTTGGGGAAATATTTTGATTATATGAGTAAACAACTGTTTATAGATCCTTATAGTTCAGCACATTATGTTGCACTGGCCTCCTGTCCTCTTTCATAAGTCGTCTTACCTTAGCTGACCTCTGCATCTCATGGAGTCAGAGGCTCCCTCACTGCACAGCAATGAAAACATGCTAAAGCTGCTTCCTAACATTTAATCTGATTCCCTTAAAGTCATTAAGAAAGCTCTTGCTCTGGAGACACTGACATACTTTGGCCAGGTCTGATTAGACACCTTAACTCTCAATCAAAAGCCTCTCCTCTGACTGCAGGCATTTTCCACAGGACCACTGTACTGAGCAGCACATTTTGTTTACAGCAGCTGTGTGTGTTTTGTCTGTAGAGATTTGTAAATTTGGAACAGTGCAGTAGCAATTGTTGTCCATTAGGGGGAGTCATTAAGACTGGCAGGTTTAATTGGATTAAAGTAAATCAAATTATTGTGCTTTTGTCTTGTACCTGTGGGTCAAATTATAATGTGAGTAGGATATCATAAGCAGTAAATAAACAGTCAATTTAGAAGTTGATGTGTAGGAGACAGAAGAAAATGGGCAAATGTAAGAATCTGAGACACTTTGACAAAAAAAACAAAAAAAAACTTTGGAGGCTAGATGACTGGGTCAGAAAATCGTCTTGTGATGTATTATGGTATGCAGCGACTTACCAGTGATCAGAAGTCACCAAAAGTGCAAAGAGAGACATCTGATGAACCAGCGATAGGTTCTTGTGCTCCCAAGGCTCATTGTGGGAAGGGAAGGGTAGACCATCTGGTCAAATTCCATAGAAACAAATTGAGCACAAGAATCCAGATTCATCTCTTCAATTTTGATTTGTCTATCATAACCCAATTGGCACAACTGATCTCTGATCAGTTTCTGATCCAGTAATAACCATAACAGGTCAGTCTGGGTGAGACAAACACGTTTCCTCCACCATCGTCATTACAATCATCACTTTCTTCTTCCTGGGCGTTCTGTGCAGTGGATTACGCTTCACCCAGGGGGGATTAGGAAACCCAAATCAGAAGGAAAACATAAAGATAAAACTCAAGCCCAAAGAGGCTTTAATCTCTCCTCCTAAAACTGCCCAGACTCTGTTTCCTTCCTCCAAGTGGGTCCTTTCTCAAACGCCATCATCCTCTACAGGTCGGCCACATATTGATCATTATTTACTGCTATTGGATTAAGGTATTGGTCATTTGTTTAGTTCAGTATTTTTCAAATAAACACATACTTCCTGTCCAGTTTTACATTATTATCAGATAAAATCATTGTACAGTACTGTATACAATATTTACTCAACACTTAAGCTGTGCAACCATTCTGCTTACTATCATGGCATCATCAGACAGTTCTGACTGCTGACACATTTATAATCTCACTGGCCTCATTTCTTTCCCACTATTACTCTTGTTAAGGTGTCAGTGTTTTGCCAATAATGAGGCCACTGATGAGCTTAACTGATTACCTGCATCAGGTTGGCTGATGAAGCTCTATCTGATCTGGTAAACATGCTAATGGCAGAAGCCCTGACCTCATTCAGTTTCTGCACCGTCCTCTAAAACAAATTAGCCACTAACAGTGCAAACCGTATCAACAACCACACACACTACCATAACTGTCTCCAAATAACTGAATGAACCTCTCTTTCTGTGATATTTCTTATTTTGAACTGATCTGCAGCTCATGTGGGTTCGCCTCCTAGTCGGCTCTGGCTGTATTTACAAAGGCAATGCATTACAGATCAGGCAAACAGCCACAAAAGAAGTATCGGCCCATGTCAGTTTTACTGAGGATTCAACGGACGGTCAACCACTCAAATTACATCTGTTGCAGTGATCAGATAAAGGATGGATCGGGTACAGGAGGCTCCTGTATTGTGCAGCAGTAAATGAGCTACAGTCTGTAATTAAACATTTACAGTATATAATGGAGATGTAACGCAGGTGGAGCTCATGAAGTTGCCATAGTGTAAGTACAGGGTTGATGTTTCTGTATGCACACTAATAAAGGCTCTTCTGCCCACAGCATGGATAGCAAGGGATTAAATTGCAATCATTGAATTTATGTAATAACCCACCCCCTCCACTTCAGAAGACAAATGCTCTTTAAATCTTCTAATATGCTTGGAATTTTCCAGCTGATTCTTTTCATTATTTCTTTAAGAATTTGCACATTATCCTATTTGAAGCTTACGAAAAACACAAAGCAAATCTAACCAAGGGCCCAGTGCTGAATCCGTGGGTTGTCCCTTGGGTGAAAGACAAATACCCAGCTTACAAAGCCTTAAAACTAATAACATCTTTAATTTCAGTTGTAACATACACCCCTCCCACACACACACTCAAAAAATAAACTCTCTGTAGCATAGTATGTGTTGAGGTTTGCAGATCTGGAATATAGCAAAAAGAGTTCCAAACACTGACATTTATGGTAACAATGACACCTCCTACCATATGCCTCTAAAAAGCAACATGGTTTAAGCTATAAAATGGGCATTTCATGCTTTCAGCTACAACTCTGACCTGATACTCATTGTGTGGAAATTTCTCAGACTTCAGACTTCTTTATGTAACCCATGGGGTTTTCACAGGTCTGCGCAAAATATCAAATATTAATTACTGTGATATTTGTCTCTGCCAATTTTATAGTGCAAAGGTCATACATAATAAGTAAGAACCTTCTTACCAGTCACAATTTACTGTGTGTTTTGAGCACCCTGACCAATCTGATCCAAGACTTCTGAAGAGTCGATGTGTTTATGTAATCCAACAAAAGTTAGTAACTGTGGTCAAAAAGCTGCATGCCACGTCACATTATTGATTAATCATTACATTATTGATTCATCAATGGGGTTTTAATGCATGAATCAGTCACAATATTAAAACACTTTCTTAAAATCGTATAGGCCCCTCTCATGATCTCAAAATGCACAGACCTGCTTAGACCTGTTTGAAGGTGCCTTATGTTATCTGACTCCAAGACTTTTAGCAGCAGATCCTTCCTGTACGTTGTGTGGTGTATCCATGGATCTCATCAATGAGCATTGGGTTCCATAAAGCCCTTGCTGGTTAACTTTAGTGGAGGATGCACATATGAAAAGCGGATAGCACTGACTAATCCCATGTGACCACAGATATAGCAACAACAGGACAAACCCTGGTCCATGTAATTCTGTACTGCAATAACACAAGATTTGTCAGCAAGGTCAGCATATTGCAGGACAATTACAACACACAACAGGCCCACACTCATGAGCTTGAGATAAGAGTCTGTCTCCTCATTTGTTTCTGTTTTTTTATTGTTTTCTTTCTGTCTCAATGCTCTAAAGGCAGGAAAAAGATGAACAATACAGTGAAATTTACAAAGAACTTTACAATATGAATAAAATGCATTTTAAAGTGTTCTTGTGCATATAAGACATTTGACGCTGCAGTAAAAGATGTCATGACATTTCAAAATGTAACCATTTTAAGCCACTAGTGATATTTGAAAGCACTAGAAAAATGTAAATGTTTAGCATTATTTCCTTATCTAATACAAAGCCTCTCATTAGAAACCATGTTTTCATAATTTGATCGAATTAAAATGGTGTTTTTGGCAAGAAATTTGTAAAATCATAGGGGATTTATTTGGTAGTAAGTTTGAATTTTTATGGTTGAACCATTATTTTGGAAAGCACAATTGTGCTACGATTAGTGGGGAGGAATTATATATACCTACTTATTTCTTGCAGCCAACAAAAACACTATAATAAGAAAATGGATGCAGCAGACCCTCCAAAAAGAAAAAAAAACCAAAAACAATGGGTTGATATTTTACATGACATTTGAGCTATGGAAATTTTTCTAACTTTCTGCCCTTATAAAGCAAGATTATACTAAAATGAATTTTCTAGACAGCCCAGTTGTACTAATACATTGTTGTTTGTTGGTTTTATGCCTTTTTAAGAAAGAAAGACAGACAGACAGACAGACAGACAGACAGACAGACAGACAGACAGAGAGAGAGAGAGAGAGAGAGAGAGAGAGAGAGAGAGAGAGAGAGAGAGAGAAAATGTAGTTTTGTAAATGTAATTTCAGACCCAACTCTACAAAAGCATACTACCCATCCTGGCCAGAATATGGACCAGGATTCCTGTTGGGAGTTTAAAACTTTTTTTGGACCTCATACTAAAATACTTTCATCTGCATTCACCAATGCCCTGGATTTTCACTTAAATGAAATTACATTCTCGTTGTTGTTCTGTAATGCGTTCACTGTAATAAGTAATGCTGGAGATAAAGTACAATAATAAATTAGCAATCAGAGTCTACCAAGTCCATTCAGTGTCAAATCTGTGAACAGAACCAGTGTCCCACAAGCATCCACTAGTGTGATTTCTCTTCTGCTCTGAATGAAGCATTTAAGGTCATGTTCCTGACCTGGTCAGCTCGGTCTGTAGATTCTCTCTGAGTTTATGGAACGATGGCCTCATCTTGGGTTCCTTCTGCCAGCAGGCTCTCATTAGGGAATAAATCTCAGGTGGGCATTTCTCAGGAGCCTCCATGCGGTAGTCCTGTTCCACCTTCTCCTTCACCTCATTCACAGACTGTAGTGGAAGACAGAGAGGACAGAAGAATTAAATACTTGATTAGAGTAGTTCCTGAAATTACCTAAATTTATTGGTACGTAATAACATACTTCTTGATATTTCAGTGACACACTGTTTCAGTGAGAGCAAACTTTGACCATGTAGGTCCTCTACTGGTGAACCCTCTAAACTGCATCACTGGTACATAAAAGCATTTTTCAACTATAAACACCCATTTTATTGGGCGTGTTCATAGTTTTGCCAGAAAATTAGAAAACTATTTATAGAAGACAGTCATACCTGCCAGTTATTTTTAGTAGATACTAGATCCCACTAAATTTTTGTTTTTTAACACTGTCAGTGCAAATAAATAATAATCAGCATATAACTGCCCATGAAGTGCGGATCTTGAGTTCCATCACCCAAGTTAAGTGTCCTTCACTCTTAAAGAACCCTTACTAACTAAGAGTAACTAAGAACTAACTCCATAACTCTCATAGAACCCACCATCTTGGGGTAGGGCTGCAAGCCATACGAGAAAATCTCCCAGAGAAGCACACCGTAACTCCAAACATCTGAACGTGTGGTGAACTTCTAAGGGACAGAGAACAACCCTGCATTAAGACCAATAAAGCACTATTGACAATGCTCACATTACAGCATATAATAAGAAACCTAGACCTCACCACAGCAGACAGGCCATTTAACACTTCATATAACATAAAGAATATATAATAGAATATCATAATAACTGCCACACTGTTAACTGTCTGAAACAAAGTAAAGCAGAAAATGACTGAAAAACTGCTACTACAATCTACAGTACTGTGAAGATGTTTTAGGCACCTCGGCACATTACTTAAAAGCATTTAAGTCAGCAATAATGTGAGTTTTATTGTGGAAACAAATGCAGGTAACTATATACTCATCATCAAAAAACAGATGCACCCAGAAGAAATCAACCTATTGCAATGCATGACTGCAATGGTGTTGTGCCAGAGTCTCACGAATGCAGAATGTGCCATCTTCAGTGATGAGATGAGTGATGATCCCACTATTTGTCTTGGTGGAGTCAACCATTTAATTAATGTGTGGAGGAACCGTGGTCAGCGCCAAGATCAACGGTTTGTTCTCAAGTGTCACATGTCCTGGTGTCACGGTGTGGTCCTGGTGTCATGCCTTGTGTCACACTGTAGGGTGCAATTTCATACGATGCCAGATCTCATTTGGACTTCCTTACTGGCACTTCAGCACAACATTATGTTAATGAGGTCCTTCAGTGTCTGCCTTTTCTAAACATACACTCCAGTGCGCTATTCCAATAGGACAACACTCGTCATCATACTGCTGCTGTCTCAAGGGCTTGCCTTAAAGATGCATTTGCTATGCCATGGCCAGTCTCATCACCAGTCCTTTCCCTGAATGAAAATGTGTGCGATGCTACTGACTGCAGGAGTGAGTGAGAATACTCAAGCTGCATGTGTTGGATTATTGCAGGACATTATTAGAAACCAACATATTCATTCCAAGACATCTGGCATGTTGCATTATACCCAACACCATACTGAGAGACACTACGTCTGTATGCGTAGCTCAATAAATACTGCCCATAAATAATATTTGATCATTTATTGCTCACGGTAAACTTTATCTTGCTTCCAAATAACATTGCAATCAGACACTTCCTTCTGGGTGCAACTATTTTTGATGGAGTGTAAATACAGTAAAATCTATGAAGATGTGTCCATCACCAGCTCTCCTGATTTCACATCATTAAGCCCAGATTCAGGTGTTGAATGATAACTAAAAAATATAATCCCACGAAGAGAGCTTCAGAGATGTTTTCAAGAACATTGTGATGGAAAAATCACTACTTTTGTATGAATGTCATTAGTATTTTTTGTACTATCAGTGTTTTATTAAGTAAATAAACACTAAAAGCCCGGATAAGGAGTTTTTCGAGGTGCCTAAAATACACAACTCTATAGCAACAGAAAACTTAAGTCTACTGTAAGTGTTTCTGTACCTTGTTCTGTAGGCCCTCTGGTGCAGTCCATTTGATAGGTAACTTTGTATTGTCAAAAGCCTGTGTGTCCACCTTGGCCAGGCCAAAATCACTGACTTTGGCCACGTTGTCCTCAGATATGAGGATGTTGCGAGCAGCTAGGTCTCGATGAACAAGTTTCTTACACTCCAGATACTCCATTCCTTCACATACTTCTCTGGAATGGCCAGGAAAGCACTCATACAGTAAAGTCACAATTAAATAAAGGGTAATGGGTTCAGAAAATTTGTCCTTCAATCATTTATACTGGATGTAATATTGAAGCATGTACTATTCATTAGTTGCACATTATTATAGGGTGTGTAATGAACTTGTGGTGTAAATGCTTACAGTGCATAGTGCAGAAGGTGAACTGTAGAGATGACTGAACGTCCCCGTGTCCGCAGGTAATTCACCAGATTACCCTGTGGGATAATACAAACCATTACTTTTACATGATAACTACTGTAAGTTGACAACTGTAATCACTTGTTTTAAGATAAATTGTATAGCCAAAAGTTTGTGGACACCTTCTCTCCCCCCATTGTTTCATTTGAAATCAAAGGTCATTAAAAAGCATTTGTTCTCCCCTTTGCTACTCCTCTGAGAAGTTTTAAAGTATTGCTGTGAGATCAGGTACAGACACGAGAGGATTAGTTCTGCACTCCAACTCATCCCAAACATACTGGATGGAGGACCACAACCAAATATCGGGGGCTAATATATCCTTCACACTTGTGCACAGTGACCTGGGCTCATGTGCAACTCCTTCAGTGCTTCCCATTCTATTGATCAATGTTTTTCTGTAGACATTATAAATGCTGTGTTCATTGTCAGATATTAGTTTTTTAAAAATTGTATGCTTTATGTCCAAAAGTTTGTGGACAACCTTTTAAAAGAATGCTTTCGTCTATTTTAGGTTGCACCCATTGTTGACACAGAAGTGCAAATGCATATACAAAACTTATGTAGTCCCTGTAGACCTAAGTGACCTAAGTATATGCACTAGAATAGGGCTCTCTGGCACAGATAAACATGAACCTATTGGCACCATGCCTATCGCCAGGTGTGAGCTAGAGGGAACTGTGTCCTCTGGAATGACGGTGTTCCATCCAATACATCAATTCCTCACAGCTATGCTCCAAAATGCCTTTCGTGAACAGTATGAATGTTTTGTTGGAGTTACAGTACAGTTACTCCAACAAAAGCAGGATAAACTCTTTTTGAATACCCTTGGTTTTGGAAAAAACAATGAATGAGCAGGTGTCCCAATAATTATGATAACCGTGTACTACTTTCATATTAAAAACTTATTGAAAACATTAAACCACTCAAGAATTTCATGATAAATGAATCAATTGATAGGTTCAGAATGGTTTGGAATACAGTGTTACAGCATCATACACAGTATTAAGATTATTAAATATGTCCAAGACTTTTTACAGGTACATTTATTTAATTTCTGTGAAGGCACAGAACACTGGTCAGGGAAGGCCATACCTTAGCCATAAATTCTGTTACAATGTAAAGGCCATTATGCAGTATCACTCCCAGTAACTGCACCAAGTTTTTATGCTGTAGTTTTCTGAAAAAAGAAAAAAAAAAAAAAAAAAAAAGATACACAGGATCCTTAACCAGGCTCAAGTGTTTCAGAGACACAATTAGAGTCAAATTTAGCATTAGCACAATAGGAAATACTGTGGCCAGGCACTCACGTCATGACTAAAGTCTCATCCAAAAAAGCCTGAGCAGTGACGTCAGACTTTATGTTCTTCACGGCCACCATTCTGCCCATGTACTCTCCTTTATACACCGCTAAAGAGAAGGAATGTTTTCACATAAGAATTTGTGTTTGAGAAAAAATGAACATGGGATACAGATGATAATTCCACAACATTACAAGAACTGTGAACAAAAACACAGAGGAACATTTTGAGAGCAGAAATATTAAGAGCAATTCTACAACATGCAAAGCTTATTGTCAAGCAGGGTTGAGGTAGTGTCATGGTTTGGGATTGCATTCTGGAATGGGCTCTATCATTGTTTCGTCTGAATTCAAGGGCATTAAAAAATCTTTATCCTGCTACTGTCCAGGGAGGGCTTTCTACTAGATTTCAGAGTATTGCTATGAGGATTTTATTGCATTCAGTGTATAGGTATGGACAGAAATTTGTGTGTGAGTGTGGGTTCGTGTGCACATTTGCACACCGGTGTCAACAATGTGAAAATGTAGCTTCTGTATATAGCAAAAACTCATGAACTGGTTTTGTCATTCCATTAGTGGATGTACTTGAAGAAGTCTGAATATACTAAAGGCAATATAGTAAATATTTATAGCATAAATATAGCTGGAAATATAGCACCATCTACTGGGAAAAAGTAATTACAGTGCCTACAATATTTGGGTCCTAGTCTTGAAAGAGGAAACCAACCTCCAAACTCTCCCTCTCCTATTCTCTCTTCAAGAGTTAGGCTTGAGAAGTCCAATAACCATCCCGCTGAGTGAGAAATGGAGAAAGAGAGTTTGAGTTAAATACCAGTAATTACATTTTATAAGATGCTTAACAAATGACTAAAATTGGACTATAGCAATTGCATTAGTTACTTTTATACAGTTGCAGAGCTGCTGATTTGGTGCCCTCTTTCTGCTTAGGCTTTTGCAGTGTAGTAGCGATGGCTCCTTTATTCTTAGAGTAAAACTGCAAGAAGAAACACATTGAATTTTTACATTTATCTGAGGCTATTATACAAAATGTTTGTTATTTGAATCATCTAACAGAGGTAGGAGACTATAATGTTAAGAGTCTCGCTTAAAGACTCTTATTGACATAGTGTGGCATGCTAGTAAGGCTGAGGAATCAAAACCTAGTCTGCTGCAGGGGAGGTAGTGTTGCTACCAACAATGATACACCAACAGCCACAATATACTGTAAATGTAGTGAAATTATGGCATTATAATGTAGCTACATAGTGAACTTCAAACCTCAATATTTGCACAAAAATATCCTCTGCATTCCACCTCCAAATATAGAAATGACCAAACTACCAATGACTCTCCAGTATCTCTGTTGTACACGGACACATACATGTTTCATGCCTATTTGTAGAACTACACCCACTTCTGTTTTTTCAGTTCTTTTAAGTACCCAACAATGTTGTGAGTGCTTTTTTTTCTGATAAAAGCCCACATAACAGTAGACCCAAATAAACATCAAAACATCAACATCAAAGTTCAGTGAGTGTGTAAAAATGTATCTGTAAAAAATCAATACAACATTATATTTGACCCGAATAAACATAGTCAAAGGTATACTCTGTATAACATTAGAATAAAAGCCAAATAAACATAAAATCGGTGGGCAGTGAGCGTGTTTACCTCTAAAACTGTACAACATTACAATAAACTCAAATTTGTTAGTAGAACACATATTTGGGTCCTGATCTTTGCTGTGACCTCAGATAAGGTATGCATTTGTTTAGTTCCACTAGCAGCTCACCCGATTAACTTTAATGAAGGACTGATTATATAAACTACACTATTAACACCATTTATAATATGTGTGCTTTAAATGGGTCTTTGAACAATGCCAGAGAAGAACCACTTTTCCATAAAGAACCATGTTTGTAATAGATTTTCAGTCTGAAAAACCAATAAATTGGTAAAGATCCTTTATGTTTAGAGACATTTCCTGAGACCTTCACACTCATACATTTCTACCAGAAATATGGTTCTTCGTGGAACCAAATGTGGTTCTTCTTTTGCATCATGTAAAGAACAATTTAAAACAACTTTATTTTCATAACTTAGGTCCTGAATGGGAACACAATATACTGGAGTACTGAAAACGGTTAAGCTAACAGCACAGTCACAATGGATTTTTTTATCTGTGCAAATACACAATGAAACAACTTTAAATTTACTTGGACTTCAAAAAAGATGACCAGATGATTAATATGAAACATTTTTGTTTAGCATGGAATATCTGGTGGTCAGCGTGTCATTTAGTTTGGAAATTCTCGACTACAGGAAATGAGTCAAACATGGTCTGCAGAAGTAAGATATGGTACTGTCTGCTGTCAGGCTCTCACCACACACAGTTATGGTTTAGAACCATCTACAAAAATCTCACCTCAACCATGTCAATGAGGTTATAAAAGTGCTGCTTGTTGTCGATGGTCAGCTTAGAGTCCTGATAGATGACACGATAATGAATGATCTCTTGCATAAAGCTGACACACAGAACATAGTCACCCGGGTGCCGAATGGACTCTCGTACAAGGAACAGGCCATTTTCCATGGGCTGAAGTTTACTGACTGCTTCAGGACCTGAGATTTTACCATGGAACCACCTACAAAAAAAAAAAAAGAATACATTTAACAATAAAAAAGTGATAAAAAATGCTTAGTTCGATGCACCAAGCCATAAATTACAAGTACTGGCACATTAACAATTTCACATTTGTTTACTATACCAGATTTGTTTACTAATTTGAAATTAAAATTTAAACCAAAAGAGGTCCACACACCTCCATTAGACTGTATAGCTTCAGACAGGCCAATGAAACTAACTACGCATATGTACAAGAAGACGTCAGTTCATACCATTCACAACTACAACTATTTTAGATTCTCACACCTGCAATGCAAATAACACAGCTAACTGTGAACAGTTAACCAAAGTGAACCAAAGGTAATGCACACAGGATGAACCCCATCCTACATGCTCACACAAACACACATCTATAACCACACACTCAGGAACACGTCTGACCTCAAGACCCCAACAATGGCAATGTCTTTAGGTACAAAGGGCCTCCATGATCGTCCTTTCCTCCTTGCATACCCAACATGTGCCAAACTGTGATATTATACACTTTCAGTACAGTGGAACCTGCAATCACTGGCCATATTTACAGAAACACCTAATGTGCTAAAGTGTTTAAGTCCTGTCATTAAAAAACAACCTTTCATTTGTTCCAAAATAGTGATATTTCCAATGGGGAGGAAGGCCAGAATTCCCAGTTCCCATCCAACACTTAGTTTATTTAATCAGCACTTAATTAAAATAAATTGGGTGAGATGCTGGTGAAACTAAGCAAATTAAAACAGTGTCCATACAGTAGATCAGCATTGTTCATCAACATCAACAACAGGAGACTACAATCTGTTTTGCAACTGTTTACATAGAAAGGGTAGGTGTATGTAGTGAATACTTACTGCATATACCTGCAAAGTACAGTTAGCTGGTCCACCTAATAACATGACAGCTCTGCAGAGTACATACGATCTAGAATAAAATGGTTTTGCAACTTATCAGACTTACGGCATTAGGCTGAGGTTGGGGTCTATGCGCAGGGCCTCCCGCTCTCGCACTTTAGAAGCAGAAATGAAACCCTCTTCACCTGTTCTGTTGTGTCTGGCCCTGAAGATGGTCTTTCCCTGTCAAAATAACAGTGTATATGTATTTACTCTGCTGATACTACAGCCTTATAATGGACCATATGTGGAAAACTTTGTCTGGAGTTCCAACCTCATCGTATTGGTCCAAACGAAGTCTGCACAGTGTTGCTACTCAACGTTTCATTGTATTAGAAGAACATGCTGGCCGAATTTTGACTAGGTTCTGATCTTCAACAAATTGAATAAGGTCAATGGTTTTTACCATAGTTCAAGGCAAATTGCAATCAGAATATGAAACTGTATATTTTGGTGTCATTTTGCTCAATTTTATTCAATTTATTCATGCAGCTCAGCAGTCTTGTCTAGTAGAGCATCACAACATATACTGTATATGAGCCTTAGGTTTTAGAGTAGGGTTCGGAATAAACTCTTCAGGTTGGGGATGTTTGAGAATCAAACCATACCGTTTCCAAAATTGTAAGGATGTCTCCTTTGCAATAGCCTACTTCGTTGGCTTTGGGCTTGGTGTGATCACTCTTGGCGACACACTGTGTACCAGGCTGCCACGTTTTCTATGAAGATGAAAAGAAAAACACTTTACAGTTTAATCACATCTGTAGATGTAACCAGTAAGGTAAGAAGACTGAGAAGCTGAAGTGTGTGTTTGTGTGTGTGTTTACCGCAGCCATCCCCAGAGAGGAAATAAATAAAAAGGTAAGACTTTTTCAGAGGCATCAGATTTCTGTAAGGCAACAAGAAAACAACAAGAAGCAACTATTAAATAATATGAAAATATATGAATTCATGTTTTTGTGGTGGAGAGCAAGGTAGCAATGTGGATAACAGGAGCTATAACGGGGTGAAATACAACTCGTACTTGATTCTGTAGTTCAACAGATCAGGGTAAAACATTCAAATCACAGATGCTGCTGCTGGGAGAAATGACATATTTGGCCAGATATTTCTCCACCTTGAAGAACCTGTTTCTGTTTCATAATAGTACCTTTATTCACAGAGTGTTTGATTACTGAGTTGTTCCCAGAATTCACTCCTATATTATTTTCCTAAACTCTCCCTCCCGGTTGCTCTAATGAAGCATTGCAGATTAATGAACCATAGTGAGAACAGTACATTCACATACATGCTGATTTTTTCCCCTGAAAAATGGATCAGAATCTTACCATAAATGTTAATCATGTTTTAATGAGTATATATATATATATATATATATATATATATATATATATATATATATACCAATCAATAAAGCCTAAATCTGTCCTTTAGATCATGGTTTATCAACCTGTGGGCCCAGAACTACCAGTGGTCTGTGACGCACTCTCTAATGGCAGCACATACATATATACACTTACATATAAAACTCACTAATTTTTACTTATTTTGAAAAGGATCTCTTTCATTGGTTGTCTCCATAATGTCTGAAATGCAGACAGCTGCTCGACTGGAAAAGAAAAGTTTCTGATGCATGAAAACAGTTATAGTTTAAAAGTAAAACTAGCTTTTCAATACATTTATTTGTGTTCACCTTCTTAAATGAAGGCATGTTAATATGGGCTAATGGTAATTAACAGAGGTGTAATCCACCTGGTTTCGCCCGTCTAATTAATACTTTTATTATATTTTTTCTTAGCAATAATGAAAAAACCCCCCATTAAACTCAACAAACGACTGCAAAGGTTATCGATTAATTGGATAATCCAACAGCATTGGATGGAGAAAACAGCTGGTTTGATACAAGTCCTCGATATGATCATAGCAATTAATCGATAACGTTTGCAGTCGTTCGTTGAGTTTAATGGGGGTTTTTTCATTGTTGCTAAGAAGAAATATAATAAAAGTGTTCATTTCTGTGATCAGACAGCTGGTTCACCCTCCCACCACCAACACTTTAAACGTGATGACTGCTCTAAATGGAAGTAAAGGGTTTAGTCTGACTTACCAAAGTCCTAACTCGAAATCAGGTTTACGGTCATGGTCCACGCAAACGCTTTGAAGTCTTTTGAAGACGAGCCTTTCCCTAAGCCCCGCCCCCAGGCGTTAGGACTATCAGTCCCCGCCTCCTGCGCTACTATTGGCTACTAGGTCCGCTGGAGATACGAGGTGGTGCCGCTGCACTCCAAATGAAAACACAGCCTCTAGACACATTCCTGTGGATCTGAGAGTTTAATATACTTTTTAGCACTACAGATACATTCGAAAAAAAAATCACGCCATTATAAACATTACTAAAAAACGATTGTAACACTCAGTAATTAAAGAAAAAGAAACAAAAAAGTTAAACTAGTCAAAAAGAAAACAATAATTCTACCATATTCAGAAATGTTGCATCCTCAAAGACGAAAATAATAATAATAATAATAATAATAAACTATTGCATGATATTTTATCACAGTATGAAATAACTAAAATATTCACCCATCTTCTTCACATTTCAAGTAGACTTTAATTTGCCTGTTAGAACTCCCTTAATTTCAGGCACAAGGAAGAGAACCGTAACATCCTTACCATCATCATCAGAGCACTTTCAGAACATAAGTGTAAACTCTGCTTCTTCCCATTCTCATACTCAACACAATCAAGCTGCTATGACACTAAAAATCCCTCTGCTTCAGTCATACTTTAAGAGCTTCACAATATATGATATATATGTGCAAATAAAAAGAAGAGACTGTCACTGAAACAAATAAAATCACATGAACCCTTGATTAACTTAATGGAATTAAGTTGTTATATGTGATCTGATTTTAACCCTTAGATGTTTGTTTCACAGACAACCAGACAAAACCATTTCTCTGTCTGTAAATGTTTCATACAGCATTTTTTACTTTTAGTAAGCCATCAGTAGAATTTTGTTTAGTTCTATACATCTTTACTGTTTGACTGAGTTTAAGGCTATATAAACTCAAATCTCTTTTAGTGGTGTACATTAAAGGTTGTTTTTCCCCACACATAAATAAAGTCTAGTCTTAAACTTATTTACAATGTAACTAATAAACGGAAAATTCTTTTTGTGTAAGACCAGACTGGACCCATATCTAAGGTCTTGTGTAAACGTCAAAACAAAAACAAAGCAACTGGCCTCTGTTTAAGTGGTTAAAGCTTTTAGTTTTAAGTGCTATTACTGAATAAATGTGTCTACATCAGGTTAGTAACAGTGTTAGACACTTGAAAGTGATCTTACAGTAGCAGTATTTATTTTATGCTTTCTGCTACACCATACATGGAATGCGCTCTTCTCTTCTGAACATCAGTGTTTTCTAAATCTATTCTTATTACATTTGTAATGAAAAGAGGAAAGGGGGGAATAATTTCTCCATTTCTTGCACTTTGCCCTAAAATGACAAATGTCAAGACTTATTACTTGTGTCCATTTTAGACATATTCTTTTATTATTTCTAAAAGAAAATAAATTATGGTGTATAATGAAGATGCCAGTAAGCTCTGGTAGTTCTCAAGCATCTTGAGAATCTTCTTTTTTGTCCTTCTTTCCTTCACCTTCCCCCTCGCTTGTGTCTGTTCCGTCTCTTCGCCTTTTGCGATTGCGAGCGCTGGCCTTGGATGCTGGCAGGGATTCAATCCCCAGAACTTTATGGACCTGCCGAAATGCTAACAGTCGCAGGGCATGCTGAAACACAAAGAGAAACACTGCATGTCATCTGGTTTCGTAAAGGTGGATTTCCAGGTGAGTAAAACAGAAGATATCAACAGAATGTCAATAGAATAATCACAGATGTGTATCATTGCATCACTGTAGAACAATAAAAAGTGAAAGTGATCTGATTATAAAACTTCAACTACCTGAGCACTTGCAGTCACATCTTCTCTGGCTTGTTTAGTCATGCTCCCTAGTGCATCCGTTTGGACTTTTTCACAGGGGTCAAACAGGCCTGGACCATCTGAGAGACAAAAGCATGTGTCCTGATATACTACAGCCAGCATAAATCCAACACTAATGTAACCACAAGACTAGACAGACTTCTAAACTTCTAAATCCACTCAACTGTCATCATCTGGAGAATGTACATTGATATACATTATAATTATTATAAATATAGATATTTAGTTATCAATTTAAAGGATCATTATCCATTAACAGTGATTTATTCAGTACCTACTATGGATTTAGAATAGACTTTGAATTCGTCAGTACCTATCATTTTTTTTAGACTAAACTGTGAATTCCTCAGTACCCACTATGAATTATTTAGAATCCACTATGAAATATTCAGCACCTACTACAAATCCTTCACTGCCTATTATAATTTAGAATCTACTCTGAATTACTCAGTATCCACTATTAATTATTCTACCAGCAAATTGTATTCAGTATCGATAATTAATTGTTTAGAAATGAATTATCATCAGTAACTACAGTTAATTATTTGGGATTTTAAAACTACTGTGTATTTTCTGTGGTTATGAGCGTAACTAAATACACATAAAAAAGCCCCTTTAGTGTTTAAGGGCCTAAACTGCTTCAAAGCTTTAGTAGAACAGCATTTCACACCTTCCAAGAGAATTCCACTTGCTATGCACTCCAGAACCCTTCGCATGGCCTCTCCTGGGCTCAGAGGACCTGATGCACTGCTGATGGCTTTTTCCACCATCAGTTCCATGGCCTGCACAGCAATAGTAATGTTATTTAACATTTTTTGTGACCGTCATGCATATTTAAAAAAATGTCTAGCAGATCAAAGCTCATCCATCACTAAATGGGTGCTAAAAGTTAAAATACTAAAGTCACAAATGTGAATTCCCTCTGGATATAAAAGCTGCTAATATAAAAGTCAGATATTTTCATGTCATATTCAGACTGGCTGCATACTAGAATTGACAGACTGTAATCCTTGCACTGCCAAATTCAGCTGTAAAAGTAACCCAGACTTAATGTCTGCAAATATTTAGATTAAAGGCCAAACTCTCACCCAGGCTGGTAACTTTCCCCAGGTGGGCACACGTTGGCAAAGGTCTCTGAGCACACGGATGATGATTACACAGGACTGGAGACCGTTGGCACGAGCCTGCAGACAAAACCCGCTGAGACTCCACACATTCAAAACTAGCTCAGAAGCAACATTGTGGTGAGGAAGGTTTGAAGCTTTATAATCATTATTGTTTGATCAGCTGGTCTGGTTTTACAGTGTGAACAAGAAAAAGAAGAAGGTAAGGCCAGCAGACCTTGTGAATAATTATATAGAGTACAGGACTGATAAGCAACACTGAAACAGTTTGGTTGATGAACCAAACTTTTTCAAACTGGTGTAATGAATCTCCGTCAATTAAATAAATGGAGTTAATGATTTAGTGTTAAAATAAAAAGGGTTTAACTTATTAAAGGGTTTTAACTTATTCAATAAAGTGATGAAAACTAAACTAAATTAAACTATTTAAGCTGTGAGATAAAACCTTCTTATATGCATGATGTAGCACTATCTACAGTACCCTACTTACCTGAAACCATTTGGCATGGCGCAAGGCAGCCAAATACTCAAGGCACTTTGTCCTGTTTAGAATATCTGCAGGATCCTTGTCAGGCACTGGAATAAGAAAAAAGAAGACAGTGTCATGGACCTCTACACCATCACCAGCCATTAAGCCATTAATAATCACATGTAATCTGCTATAATATGGAAAAATGAGTAACAGTTTGGTATTAAAGCGGAAACTGGGTTGTAGGCAGCAGCACCATTAACAGAGTTACCAAACACAATGGCAACATCAAGATTTCCCAACACAGTGAGGGTGCAAAGGGGGCTTTCCACATTTCAGGTTCCTAAAATGGTTGCAATAGAAAACATGCAAAGATTATTTTTAGACAAAACAATGTCTTAAAGAACTTCCCATATTAAGTGAAGTGGTGATCACCAAACAGAAATTCCTCTCATCATAAAAGTAATCTGAGATGATGATGAAGTTAATGTTCATGAGCTGTATACATATATGTACACATGGGCTTCCTAACTGTGGTTTATCTGTATCAGCATGAAGCCACTGGTGTTCTGGAGATAATCGCATGTTAGAGAACTTGATTGACCAGTTGAGAAGTGTTTGGGTCTACACGAGTCACTTTGCAGTAATCTAATTTCTTTACATGATATTAAAAAAAAGGTGTCTTCACTTATGAGACAGTTCTTCTCTAACTGGATACATCTAACATAAAACAGCAGTTAAACGAAATTCAGGCACTGAAAAAAACAAAAACAAAGCATGAGTCCCATTTCTCAAAATCTGCATTAATCTAACACATTGCAATGTTAAGTTTGTGTGACTGAAATAATGTGGTAACTGCCGAAAATAAGACAAACAAGAGATTACTGTTTGTGACCACAATCTTATTACTGAAGGTGTTTTAGTGATGTACACACAGTCTTACCAACTTTCTTAAGAAACAGAATCAGTGTATCATTTGTTTTTGAATATTCAACTGAAAATCCAAAAACAGAACATAAAAAATGATTAATTTATGGATCTGATACAAAAAACAAACAAACAATACAACATTTTTTGGCTTTATGCGATCTGGCAGTTTTATTAACCTTGACAGTCAAGCTTGAGGAACCTGTGTATGATATGATATAAGTGTATGATCATTTCTCATCACATTCAATTGAGAATCTAAACTGGGAAAACAAAATACAATGTTAACTGGTTGCTAGTTTATGAATCTCCTTCTCAAAAACGAATTGTTTTTCATAATTCAAACATAAGAAGTGAAGATAAAAATGGACCAGAAGCCAAAGGTTTTTTTTTTTATGTGTTTTTATTTTTTTTATTTGATCCCAATTTTCCTCATTAGGACTCCCACCCAATACATATGATGCTCCCAATACTACAAGGGTGAAAGCAAGCAAATACCTCCTTTGAGACGTGTAGCCAGCCAACACATTTTTTTTGGCCTGTTGCCATTGCATCATTGCTGGGCAGCCAACGTTTTGCCCAAGTCTTGTGGGTTTCATTTATTTTTGTGAGTTTTGATGGTTAATCATGTAACATAGTTTTCGATGAAGTTGAACATGGTGAGTTTATCTGTGTCGTCAAGGAAGATGACAATCTAAAAATGTTGTGTTCACCTTGTTTCCATCACTGCTTAACAAAAAGCAATGTGGCCATACTTTTTAAAACTGATGGTCACTTGAGCTATTTAGCTCTGTCGTTAATACCAAATTACTCCAAACACAATTGAGTAAATGTAAAACACAATGTAGTCAATACCTTCCGAGTCACACAAAACAAATAAATTGAATATTAATATTGTCCTATTTTTTATTGAGTTTAAAATTGAAAGTACACAAACCAAACCACTATTTTGCATCACAATCATTAACCAATAAATAATAATGGATTGTTTTTTAAATTTCAGCAATTTTGAATTCTCAAAGAAAAATGAAAAAAAATTAATGACTCACAAATGTAACAGACAACACAGCGTCTAATTCAAGTTTGGCAAAAGATTTTTTTTATAGCTGTTAGTGATTGTCTGACAAATTTCCTCACAGATTTCTGCATCCAAATGTCATCCATTCAAATGTCTTCCTCATCTATACTACATTACCCCCAGTGTAGTCTTGCTGCTTGTCAGAATCTAAAGTATTAAACCATTTTTGGACTTCCTTTCATAAATGGTTAGTGTCCAAATCCTGATTGGGACCACTGTATGATGAGAAATCCATCTAATAGTAAGTGTGAGTCATGTGATTTGTCATACACAGTACATCAAGCCACAATCACACTCAGAGTTAAAGAAAGGTCAGAGATCCGGCTTTTGATTCCACCAAACACTTCAGAAGGGCTAAATCACAGACTGATTAGAGGGCTCTATCAAAAATAATGGGAAATTATGAACTCAAATCAAGGGCTAAAAGACACTGACAGTTGTGCAGCCAGAATATAGCTTTGTTTTGGATCGTCTTTTGTTGGTGCTTTTTTCTTACATGGAGACATACAGTGCAGTAGACTGAAAGCATGGGCTCTCTAACCTTTCTCAGGCAGCTTGTGGTCTGCCTGTTCCTCCGGGCTTGAGGCAGAGTCTTCCCGCATCACTGGCGAAGTGAGAGAGATGGTGACCTGCATTTTTGGTTCCTTGCTGGAAATAATGATGATGTTGGCTTCCTCGGGGTGAGGCTGCACCTCATACTGATCTTCAGAAAAGGTCTGATGGTTAAAAGGACACTTGGCATTACTCACTACAGAGGAGACAGCCAGCGAAGGGACTGAAGGTGTCCACAAATATATCAACACATCAGGGCTGAAGCCACTAATGTCACAGGCAGCCTCTGTAGGGGTTAGGTGTCGCAACCAGGCAGGGTTATAAAAATAATATAAAAATAACAAAAACTTCTGCAGCATTCACATTTATTGAGACAAACCTATGAAACACTTATGACTCCTAAATGAATGGTAACAACAATATCCTGTAAGGAGGAAAAGCATGTGAAAAAAATGTAAATGAGGAACCATATGTCATTTAAAGGGGAGATTCCAGTGACATGCTTGCAATCACAGTTAATGCCATGCTTCATTTAAAACCACATTTTTGAGATACATGGTTGACAATCATGTGTGATGACCCACACATTCTAAATTTCTCAAGAAAGCAGAAGCATTACAATAATTGTCTCCCTCTACCACCAGTGGGATATTTTCCCGTTATCTTTTCAAAGCTGACATATTCCACTCGTTGTCTATACTTCCCCAAACATCCTACAAAAATCAGTGGTGAAATATTTTATATATATTTGATGTTATAAGGAAGTCTGTTTGTGTGTCTTTCTTTCCCTATACTCTAGAAAACTGAAGAATTTAGAATGGTGCGTTCAACATAGTTACTCATTTAAATTACAGTTCTTGAAATATTACCTTGACAAAAATACTCCATATTATTAATACACCTTTGGCCTTCAACCACATACATTGTATTTTGTGCAATACAGATATGGCAGTTTCCATTTAAACAGCTCTTACCTTCGGTGTCCTAAATTTCACACCTCTTTACTCAATTCCCCTGGACTGAGTATTTAAACACCACAAGAAAAAGAAAAGACAGTGAGCTGATGTCTTACCCTCAGCTGTTTGGGAAGCTGATCAGCGATGCTGTTTAGCAGGGACAATGTGGGTTTTTTGGCAGTTAGCAGGATAAGCTGAACATTCCTATCTCCATGTAGCAGCAGGCCTTTGGCCAGTATCCCCACCCTCATCACTCCCTTCAGCACACGGCCCTGAGGGTCCAATCTGCATCAAGAAAAATCAAGCTTACAAAACTTTTTATGAACATTTTCTAAATTTCAAACATACTATTATGAAAGAGTTCAAAGAAATGCTGCTACAATGGTTAAACATATTATATCTAATGTCTTCATCCAATGCTATATGAAGGTCATCACCTGCTAATATCTAGATGCATAGAAATAGTACATATATCTGATGTTAGATAAGAATTGCAACTCCAAAAGGTCAGCTGTTCTTACAGTATTACATGATTAAAGACAAAATCCACACTCATATTCGCAGATCCCTCATCCCCTCAAATGTGTAAAAAAAGCTTGTAGATTAATAAAGAGTATATTCACATTTACTCATTTTGCACAATCACACTTTGCTTCAAAATATTTTGTCTGTGTGATAAGCTGTAAATCAGACCACCTTAGTGATAAGTGATACAACCATTATGCTTTGTTTAGTGAATTAGTTTTTAAGTAAGCATCAGGAAGCATCAACATTTTCTCCTCAAAGTTAACAATACTGCTGAGTAAGTTTCCCAAGTGATCATTGCAGTTTGTTTGGATTTACAAACCTCACTAGAACAGATACATTGGAGTGACTCACTGCTTATCCATTTCTTCTGTACAGGAGGCTGTTTGTAGGACAGCTTCCTGCTCCAGCAGCAAGTCAGACACAAGCTTGAGGGCTCTCTCTGAGTGTGAGACGATCTGCTGCACAGCCTGCAGCTCCTCCTCCACTGGGTAGATGGTAGCATGTTTGGACATAATGTGGCGGTCATCAGGAGAATCTGGCCGTCGAACAGGCTGCATGGAAAAAAGATGACATCACTTCAGCTAGAAGTGAAGTGAAGTCTATTCATTTTCATGGACTGCACAAAGCAGTTAGTCTGATATCTTTATTAACTTTACTACATTATTAATGTAGAATTATGTAGCATTTTTATGTAATAAAAAAAAAAAAACACCTTTCAATCAAAAGTGATCTGAACACAAATGTGTTTGTATGGTTCAGACGACAACGTGAAACTAATAACCATTTACCTACACGTACTTACACTTAGTCCTTTTGAGTCATGTTGAGTCAAGTATGTTTAGATATAGATTTTATGGATGGATGGATGGATGGATGGATGGATTTTATGGCTGGAAGGATGGATTGACTAATGGACTGATGGATGGATGGATCTTTATTGATCCCATGGGAGGGTTCCCTCAGGGGAATTAAGGATTTTTTAGATATATAGAACTCTATGCGTATTACAATTTCTACATAAGAGAAATTTGATCTGTAGCAACAACATCCTTTCATCCTGAATCTGTAACCTCAGGCTTGAAGTATGAGGCTGGAACAAACATGAACAAAAGACGCCCACTCTAAACCAGAGAGCTGCCAACCACGTGTGCATGTTCTTGTGCAGTCATTACGGAATAGAAATGAGAACATCAAAATAAATAAGAAACATGAACACAATAAGCATGTAGGTAAGAGTGAAATATTGAAAAACTTAAGGATGCTGTTGATGTGGTTGGTTAGTATTACTTCAACAGCTACAATGCTTGCTCTCACCAGTAGAGGGGGCACAGGCATTCCAGGCCGACTCATGAGAGGTGGGGGCGCCATCCTGCGCCTTTGCTCCCCCCAGTACAAATGCTCCTCCTCTGCTTTCCTCCAGTACATGTCCTCTTCGTACCTTCTACAAGAGTTGGCACATTAGGCCTGTCATGATAATTCCGTTATTGACTTATTATACAATATATATTCATGCCCGGTTTTTGTACTTAAGCAAGGCCAGTATGTTAAGATTTCAATGTCAGACTGTTCTTAGTAAAATGGTCTAATAACTATCATATCCCAATATATATATAGCTGAATGGCGTCATACGATATATGAATACATGATATTAAAAATACAACTTGAAAAAATAAGGACACATGAAATCCTTTCTTTAATTATATTTTTAATGTGTGAGGGTGAGGTTTCCTTGAAATAGGTAAAAGTGGTTCCAAAACAGCACAACTACTATTCTTAAGAGAGTAGCTGAAAAATCTAACAATTTATCTGTCCCTTTTTACCTCATTGACTTAATCATTGTTCCATTTCTGACCACAAGACTTCTGTTGACCAGATGATCTAATTTTAACTGACTCCCAACCTCTCCAGGCTGACAGGCTCAGAGCCTCAGGCTCTCCTGCTACCAACTTAAGACCAGCTGCCAACCTTCCTGCTACTGCTACCTGCCTAGTTTATCTTTCGCCATCAGAGACTACACAGAAAAGAACATGGACCCTAATTATTATTATTATTATTATTATTAGACAATCATTTCTGCATTCCTACTCAGAAAGAGAGTACTACTTAATGAGGGACAGTGACTATCAATAATTAGATACTAGCTTGACCAGAAGAGGATGGGTCCCCCTTTTGGGTTTTATTTCATGTTTATGTGCTATTGGTATTTTTACTTTTATTTTGAATTTCTATAAAAGTGCTTTGTGACAAGATTCAGTTGTACACTAACACAACTGTACACTAGCAAGGTGAAGCTATAGCAGAAGGTTTTAGGAAGTAATACAACATCAGTACGTGGCAAATCCACATCTGAATGTGTAGAGACAACACCTAGAGCTAACCTCATCTCCATATGCCACCGATGCTCATCTTCCTGCTGCCGCTTCAGCACAGCTTTCTGCTTCTGCTTCCGCAACTTGCCTTCCAGAAGTTTCCGTGCTCTGTTACTTGGTTTGATCTCCACCAGCAGGTCTGGGTTCACTTTTTTCTGCAAAGGATTAAAACTGATCATTAGCACACACTTTTAAGGAAGTACAAATCCAAGCTACCAAACAACATAACATGTGACTCAAAGATGAACAAACATATGACACAGCCTATAAAAATAACACTGTTGAATAAGTATGTAGACTGAAGTTCACAGATTAACATGATTATATTAACATGAACCAATTTCTGTTTGTGTCCTTCATAAACGTATTTGTCCATGGGAGATCATTTTTAGACTTTAACAAATTAATGTAGAACTGAAAAATATAACTGATACATTGACTGGAACTTTTCAGAACTTCAAGCAGGGTAAGAATCACACCTTGTACTGAAGCCGGTGTCTGCGGCCCTTAAGGTGCATGTCTTTAGCATTTGGATCATTGAAGCTGCACTCGCAGAGCTTACAGTGGAAACGAATAACCTTTCCATCATCATTACGAACCTGAAAGAAGTTTTTAAAAAAAAAATGAAATGCCAAGTTTAAGCACAAATCGATTTAAGAAAAAATGAGAAACAAATAAACCTGTTATTTAATCAGTTTGAAGTGACAATATGATAATGGATCTGCAAGGGTCTAGCCATTACTTTTAGTCAAAATAATTACCAAACTACTTTATGAGCAAATTAAATTCAAGGTTTCCTTTTTAGTTCTTTGTTAACTTCAGATTTGCTATATGTTACATGACCATTGAACTCACTTTCTTAAAAATGAACGGATAAAGGTTTTTCTAGAGTCATATCTTCCTTTATTAAATGACACTAGAAAAACCTTGATCTATCAATTTTTTTTTTTTTTTTTTTTTTTTACAAAGGTATGGGTTCAAAACTGAAGCCAACTAGCAAATAAGCAACAACACCCATTTAATGACAGCAAATCTTTATCTGTCATAAAAATGCAAACAAGTTCCCCCTCAAAAAAAAAAAAACTCACAAAAACTAATCACCACATTTTGTACTTTGGTAATGTTGTTAAAATTGACTCAGAAGGGCAGGAAATTTGAAATGAACCACTACAGGCGTAGTTATAAGGAACTGATAGGAGTAATCACACTGATGACAGCTAACCGAGACCCTGTAGAAGAGGTGGTCCCAGTCCAGTCTCATGCAAACTCGGGAGCAATTCTCTTTCGACCTCATCAGGAGTAATCTGCAAGTTTGAATGGCTCTGCAGGTGTAATTTAAACTGATATGAACAAATGCTCCAAGGAATAAAGCAACTTCATGTATTTACTTTCTTGCCCCCACCCCAGACAATTCTGTTCAATCAGGGGAGAGAATGTTCTCACATGGTCTTAGATTTTTTGTGTGTGAAAACAATCCAAACCACCTGAACAAAATTCTCCAAGTTAACTAATTCAGACCAAAGCAAAGAAACTACAGGTGTGAACATGCCTGAAATGTCCTCCAACACACAGCTACATCTGCTGCGGTTGCAGTTCCTGAATGAATAATAAACCACCCTTCTATAAACAACCCCCCCTGCAATTAAAAAACCTGAGTGACCTCAATTTCTCAATCTCTTACCTCCTCAACATAGTCATGGCCTACTGGTTGGATGTCTCCCTGAGCTCCACCGCCATCACCTTCATCATCACTCTGAGGGTCTGACTGCAGAACTGCCGGCTTTACCTCCTCTACCTTCATTGGCTCTGGGGCCACAGTTTTGTTGGCTTGCATTTGACAAAAGGCAATATAAGAACAATGAATACAAACAAGCTGTTTTCTCCTCAAATTCTAGCTATTGGCTATTCAAATGTAACACTCGCCGAAAATAAGATAAAGATCATCAATAATCCAATTTCAACCATTCCAGAAATTTAGGTATCACCTTCCAAATCTTTAAACCACTAATACAGAAGTCTGATAATCTATAAACAAATCAGTAAACATAAACAAAATACTGCACACTCACCAATGACAGCACCTTTGGACAGAACAGGCTTCTTAGCTGGCTGCTGACCCTTGGGAGGGTTTGGTTCAGTGGGTTTCTGCTGCACCCTGGGAGAAGCTGGAGCTACAGCAGGAGCTGTGGTTTTTCCAGAGGTTGTAGTGACAGGAACAGGGGCAGAGTTCACCAACACTGGCTCAGTGGAGGGAATGGGTTTGCCAAGCTTTGTGTGCAGCTTGACCACCTGAGAACAATGCAGAAGCAAGAGCCCTTTTCATTGTGATACAGTAGATTTCAGATAAGTCAAAGTTACCCTTGGGCTGTTTTCAAGTTTTGGATATGTGGGCATATTCTTTGTGCCGTTCAAATGGTATCACACTGCTACATCTGAAGTTTTATTATTTTTCAGGAATTTCCTTCACAGCAAAAAATGTTCATTGGCTCATATAATCATAATGATCATTATGATTATAATATGTTATTATATAATCCATTGTTTTTATAAAATCTGTTATTATAAAATCTAACTCAAATATATAGAATACATACTTCTATCTATCAAACAGCTTGAAAACCAAGCTATTCAGTGTGTATTCGCAACCCATGACCACAAAAGATTCTCCAGTCCCTAGAAACATGGCCCAGTAGTGAACATGTTCGCCCACCAGCACTAAGGTCTTAGGTTAAGAGTGTGTATGAGTAAATATATAAATGTATGTCTCTATGGATTGGCATTCCTCTACCCGCCTCCGGGTGGGCGGTTGCGTGCAAGAAGAAGAAGGAGGAGGAGGACATCATTCTAGCCTTCAAGAAAATCATGGGGAAAAAAATTAGCAGGGGAACCTGTTTGATAACTCTGAACTGCACAGACCTTCTGGTGCTTGGCCCCCCGGATGTGTGCTGCGTAGGCATCTGCACCAGTACAGGAGACATCACAGAGCTCACACCGCAGCTGTGTCTGCACACCACGTGTGCCATTACTGGCCTGAATCCCAGACTTCTGGGATGCCTCCTTCTTTTTGTGCTTCTGTCCCTCTAGGTGCTCTTTGTATGTCTATGGGGAGGAAAGACAATCACTGAAAAAAACAATATTTGAGTAGCCATTACATGGTACTATAAAAAAAGAACACAACTATAACGGTTTATCTGTAGTGGGCTGCGTTTCTTAGAGAAATACGGGGGGTTCTCTCAGCTACCTCAGCATTTTCTGCTTCATGATATGCAAGTTCCTACCTCAAGTGGAGGTGTTCAAGTATCTCATGATTTTGTTCATGAGTGTGGGAAAGAGAGAGAGGCTGACAGTTGCATTGGTTCAGCATCTGCTGTGTTGCAGACTCTGATCTGATTTGTTTTGGTGAAGAGAGAGCTGAGCCAAAAGGCAAGACTCAATTTACCAGTCAATCTACATTCCAAAGTTCACCTATGGCCACAAGCTTTGGGTAGTGACCAAAAGAACGAGATCAAGCGGATGAAATTAGTTCCTCCACAGGTTGACTTGATTTTCACTTAGACATAAGGTGAGTGGTTCAGCCATCCAAGGGGGGGCTCACAGTCAAGAGGAGCCAGCTGAGGTGGTTTGAGCATCTGGTTTGCATGCCTCCCGGACACCTCGCTTGTGAGGTGTTCTGGGTATGTCCAGCTGGGCAGTAGCCTGAGGTAGGCTGCTATTCCTATAACACGGATCCCAGATAAGCAGCAGATGAATAGATGGAACATAATACTAAATCATGTTTACTAAGAGCAGGCATGAAATAATCGTCAATTTCAATTCCAGGTTTGAAAGAGGATACACGGGAAATATTAGAAATGATTATACAATTGATTTATATTTAATAAAATATTATTTCCCCCAAGGCTAAAATATTAACTTTTGGAGGCACAGAGACAAAATTACAAGATAGAGTGTAATGTGTCACAAAAACCTAATAAATGCAATTTTTGATAAAAATCACATCGTGAAAATCAGTCAAAAAATAAAATGTTAGAAAACATAAGGAGATGTCCCTTTCATTTTCACTTGCATAAGCCATGTGCCAAGCATGCGTACCTGTGGACCAGCGCAGCTTATCTTGCAGATATCGCAGTAGTGTAGCTGAGGCTGCTTAGGAGGACCTTTTGGCTTCTGGACCTTATTCTGATGGAACATGGGCTTCTTGTATGTGTTGACAGCAGGACTTGTGACCATGCTGTTCCCTGTGCTGCTCCAGGAGGCACTGGTGAGTTGCTTAGTGGGCAGCTGGGTTTGCTGCTGTGGAGGCTGAGGCTGGTGGGATGGGGCTTGGGGCTGAGTTGGGGTCTGTGGAGGGCCCAGCTGCTGGGATGGTTGATAGTATGATGAGGTTGAAGTGTAGCCGCTAGATTCGTAACTGGAATAGTTGAGACCTGTGGGAATGAACAAGTCAGTCCATTTACTCCTAATTTTACTTCTTCTGAGAGAGCTCTTATCTTTGACATTAAATAGTAACCATGTTTCGTCACTCATTTATTGGGCTACAACCCAGAATGTCGGATTTAACACCAAAAAATATTTTGAAGCATACTATTTACATGACTACATTACTCATGTAATAACAGTATTATTAGAGATATACTGTACGTGCACACTAAGAGACAACACTGTGGTGGAACTTTGTAGACATACTGTACAGATCCAGAGCACACACTGCAGGGGAAAAAGCCCCCACTTACCCGAGTAAGAAGTGGCAGCTGTGGAGTTGTAGGAGGAGGTGGGGGTGTAAGTGGATATTGGAGTTGGCTGCTGCTGTACGCTGGTCGTGGCAGAGTAGATGTTGTAGCTGGATGACACAGAGCTGACAGGAGGGAGTGGTTTGAGGGCTGTGACTTGTCTTTGTTGAACAGGCTGGCTGTACGCTGTGCTTGCAGGTCTATAACCACTTTTCAGATCTGAAGGAATTATAAACTGCACTGAGTCAGGATAACCCAGGCTGGAGGCAGCAGTTTCTAAGCTGTCTTATAAATTGACTAATTTGGTCTAATTAGCTCAGCCACATTAAAATATGAGAAGTAATACATGTCCAGTAACATGTACAGATATAATAAGCTCTTAGTTAGCTGGTGGTTGTTAGTGTTGCTTTAAAGTGATAAGCCACTTGAGGCCGCGTTAACATAATTTTACCACAGCTATAGGGTGGCGCTAGACACAATGTAAAAATCAATGACAGAAAAATTGTATGCCACCTGTTGCTTTACTACTCATTGGTTTCTTGGCTTTTATGTATGTATGTAGATATATTCTGTTCCTACATATTCAGTAGGTATACTTGTGCAGTTTTAAGAAGATACAAAGTATTTTCTATGATTTAAGACAATGATGCCATTCAGTGAAATCAGATTAACTGCACCAAGTTTCAGATATGATATCACCTTGCTGAAAGTAGGTTTCTGTCGGGGTGCGCTGAGCAGGTGCAATGCTCGTCTGATAGTACTGCTTATTTTCATAGACACCACTAGTTGACACTGGTCTTCCGTAGCTGTAGTTCTCCTGTATTTGAAATGAACAGGGGAACAAGCATTCAATCAATCAGTTTCTCAGCCAGACCACATTAGTCCAAAGCTGAACACAGGCTTGTATTTAGAATGCAGATAGTTAGTTAAACTGAGACATGTTCCTCCAAGAATGTTGTTTTTGTTGCCTATATTACACTACTGTACACTGTATAATAGTAAAAGTCCCATACTTATATTCCAATTTTGTTTCTAAAATATACGTAGTTGTACTTATATAATCAAATTAATGACATCAAAGTCAAATCTGGAGGTTTACACCCCTACAACTGATCAGTTAATTAAAGAAACACTTAGCCCTGAAAAGAACAGGAATTTGCACTTCACTCCATTTAAACTGCTGCGCAACCCAAGTTGAAAAAAGGTCACTAACCGCTTCTGTGAAGACCTGGTAGCTCTGAGGCCTTGTGGTAGGCTGAGGAGTGGTTTCCTGCTGTCGGTAACCGTACTCTGGACCAGCAGGAGCCTGGTAGGTTTGATATGCTGGAGTTGCCACCGGCCGGGTGGGTTGTGCAGTGGCAGGAGCGTAAGAGGCTGTGACCACATGAGCTGCTCCGGGGGCAGGCTGGACACTGTAGCTGGCAGTGGTTTGATGGGAATATGCAGGAGGTGGCTGTGAGCTGGGGAGAAATCAAAACAGGTCAAGGGGAGTGTTCACTTCAAAAACTGAAGGAAATAGAAAATATAACCTAGAAGTATTTACAGTAGAAGAACATTAAAATGCTTCTTCACCGTTTATGGACATGCAGTGAAATCCTGATGGCTTGGGTGCATAGTGAATTAATTAAGAGTTGAGTTAAATCAGCATTTTATTTACGTAGAAAAAAAATTGCGTTGGCTCTGTGGATACAGCAATGGAGTACTGATCACAGGCTTGAATCAGATTCCGGTAGATCTGATATATAGCTCCTGATATATTTTAGCTGAATGGCTGAATGTGGGAAATACAATGTAAAAAATGCAGGACATCACAAGAAATCCATATCTTTCTCTAGACTTAAACACACTAAAATTTGACTTTCATTACTTCTTTATACACACCAAGACTTATGCCCCCTCCATAGTGTGTACGTTAGCGCAAAAATCAGAATTGAGGGGAGCAGAGTAGAGGAGGAGCTGAGAGCATGGCTGACCATGTGCTCTGATCACGGCTTTCTTCAATGGGTTAAGTATACTTTTGACTGTTTCATTTTTGTGTTACTATGATGAAACCAGTAACCGATAACTAGTAAATTATATAACTCCAAGAAAAGTGCCTAATATGGCAAAGGATGACTAGATCACTCTGTCGAGTGTCTAAAATCTAATATCTCCAGACCCCCAGATGATTACAGGGTGGCAACATTTATATTTTAATGGACTGATTCTGGCAGTTCTGGTAATTAGTCGGCAACCTGCTGCTCTTTATTATACCCCTTTAACGGTGTCTGATATTAGGACCTGTTATGTCAGGCCTGCCAAAGAGTCAGTAAGAGATGTGACAGTTAATGTGAGTGCATCCTCAGCCATTATCAGATTAGAGCACGGTTTTTCCTGGGTCTAACATGAAGTTGCAGAATCTCTGAAGACGTGACTTGTGTGTGCATCCAGTGATATTTCTCATAAGACAGTAAACAGCAGTCCTGGAGCCCATCCATTAGGCTGAAAACCCTCAGTATAAGCTGCTGTAGCTGACCCCAGCAGACTTACACACACTCAAACACAGTGAAAACTATCAATAAGTGTTTATAAAGAGCAGAGACCACAAACGGACACTAATACAAGCCTGCTGGGTGTTTATATCCTCAGTTAAAAGGAGCTTTCCCCTGGTAACCTCGCTGACTTTCTGCTTGTAGCTTGTTAGCTTAGCACCACAGCCTGCCCTGCTGATTCGCTCGGCTCTGCCCACCGGGGAATGAACCACCAGAACGATTCAGCAGACGCCGGGAGGAACAGCCACCCGGTGGAGGTCCGTGCCGGTGTGTTTACCTGTATTGAGGGCCGGCGGCGCCGTGCGGGAACCCGTAATAGTGACTAGCGGCCATTTTGGGCAGCTTCCCCGCCGCCACCGGCACAGAGTCGCTGGCGAGAGATCGATTCTATTCAAACCGACTCTTTTTTTACGTCAAATATGGGAGTCGGCTCGTCTCGACACGAAGACTCGGCCCAGTCGTACGTTCTAAGAATGTGTTTTGACTCGCATCCTTAATGAATCGCTCGTTTTGGTGAACGAATCCCAAGGATTCGGTTCAATAAAAGACTCGGTGTGCCCTTTTCTGAACATGTGACTTTCACTTTTGACTGCTTAACTGTTTGAGGGTTCAGGTCTGTAGGAAAGCTGGAAGCATCCTTTCTTTATTCGTACAAAGATGACGAATTAAGGGGGAAACGTCAATAGATTAATGGAATACGTGAATCCCGTTTGATTCCCTGAACTGGCAGGACATGAGTGAAGTACACAAGGCTCCTACTTACACTGTGTTATATTCTGCCCACCACTCCGGGCACATGTGCTCACTGCCCCCTAGTGTGTGAACAGTGTACATGTGTGTGTCACTGTGTGGATGGGTTAAATGCATGCAAAGTCCCCTGTGTGCAAATACAGTGGGTCTTTATGTGCATTTATTTCTCTGACACTAAAATGTGAGAACTAGGGTCTGAACAATACCTTAAAAATGGCAGGTCCTTGTGAGTGTCCTAAATGTTCCTTGTTAATGAGCAGTAATGAAGCATTGTTAACATCATGGTTGTACTTGCAGATTATTTTTGCTTTTTCTTAGGAGCATTGACCCCCATTCTTTCTTCATTTAATACAATTCTACATCTCTGCTTTGTTAAATGCACCTGATGCATTATTGTCTGCATCAGGTGCCCTATGTGTTGTTTCAAACTAATAACATAACAATAATATCAAGAATGATTCATTGTTCATTTCTGTGAATGCTTGTATAATTTTCAAAGCTTGAACACAATTGATCTCAATTTATATTTTATCTTTTTTTTTCAAGTAGATTTTTATGTTTTAAAGTGCCATTAGTGGACCACAGACTACTGTCTTCCCCTGAGGATGGGCCTGCAGACCACAACAAAGTGCTTTAATGGCCACTGGTGGTCCCCAGCCCACAGGAATCCTTGATCTAAATCTTAACAAGAGTTCATTGTTGAGCTCTTGGATGAACCTGCCTCTCAATGTTACAATGTTGGAGTGAAATGTTTGACAGCTCTCTCCATCCAGCTGAGGATATGTACTGTGAAAGAATGATGTACCATCACTCTAATACAGTTCTAGAGAACTGTAGAATCTGTGATATAAAGCAAGTTTTTGAGTTGTGTTTGTGGGCTGTTGTACCCCATTACCTTTTAGGACACTTCATGCTGAATCCTCCTCCATCATCTGTAGAGTAGGCCTAGTTGAATGTATTTTTGGATCAGGGTGACTTTCAGTATATCTAAATGTTTTGAAGGAAGGAGAGTGCAAAGTTGAACTCTTGGATGGATCTGCCAAATAGTCAGTGTTGCAATAGGACCAGGACTGTAAAAATAGAAGAGCAGTTGTTCCTGAGGTGAATGAGAACATCAGTGCATGAATGATTAGACTGTCAACCAAGAAAAATGGTAATATGGTACCTGAAAATATATATATCCATGGTAGTATCAAAGTAGCCTTTACTTAAAATGAATTATACATACACATTATTGGCATGACCCGTATTGCTTATATCTTATATTAGAGCGCCCCCTAGCTATTAAAAGACTGAAGTCTCTCACCATGTATCACATTTCTAGGTTTTCTCTAGGAAAAAGATTTCAGAGCTTGCACTGCTCCAAACCAGAGGCACAGAGACATCAGGGACTTCAGACATCACTGGCGACTGGCATCACTGGGGGAAAAAGAGCTTTGAAATATCTGAAAGGGTCAAGAAAAATTGTACCACACATCTAGGAATGCATAGACTACTAAACTACAGAAGTGTACACTGGATGTGATGACAGATATTAAGCTTCAGCTGCTATCACTATGTGGATGTGGATACAGACTGATACTCTGCACTGAGGAAGTCACAGTCCATCATAGAGAACAGAGGCTTCTGTGTACCTCCTGCACCTGTGGCCAGCGCTGGACTCACTGACACACTGTCCACCAGTATTCAACGAGCCTCTGTGTGAGTACAGCCCATTCTGTCCTGTTCTTTTCAACTTGCTGCCCTGGAATGTTCTTAATTGGGGATTTAACCCCTTAAAGGAAAAATCCAGTGATTTTCAACCTGACCTCCATCTGTTTCATCTCTGTGCACTCAGTTATTATTTGTCAGCCAGTGAGCAATTGCTTCACTGTGTGTTATTCTACAAAAGGAATTATTGTTCATATAATACAAATTGCAAAGTGTATAGCAGATAGAGGCCTGTAGTACTAATTTAAGATGACTCCTGTCTTTCTTTCTTAAAAAAATGTATTTACATAATTTTCCACAGACCTCAGATATAAACATCCTGCTGTGATATATTATGGTGTCCAAATTGTGTTTTAAGCTGGATCGATATGGTTAATGTAACTAACACTAAAAACCAGGACCCAATTTGTTTTTCCATCTGAATGCAGTTTTGACTGAAAAGGATTTTTGTTACATTTGTCTTTTAGATTTGTCACTAAAGCAGGATTTTGATGTGGAAATGTAAATCTAATTTCTAAATCCCTTTATTAAACCATATGTATTTGCTTGCATAGAAATCCAGGCCCCAGTTTAGCATTGTTCAGTTGATGTCACATACAGAATTGACCACACTGTACTGTGAGATGGTGTTCCGATGAACAGAGAGGTTTTTTCCATTTGAATCAGGTGGACATTTGTCTCAGTGCATCAGAAGCTTGCCACTTCAGCAAGGGATTATCAGGTTGTGAGGAAGGATTAAAAATTCCTGCCCCCCTCTTGCCTGCCTGGAGTTCTTCCAATGTGCATTGACTTTTAGCTACAGGGTGACTTGTGTCACATGCCTGCCTCACATGCCACCAAAGGAACCATGTTTTGACCCAAAATGGCATATAAAATTTAGAACAGTATACTTACACCCAGTTAAAATAAGAGTTTGTGCTCCACCCACAAATGTGTTCTGACATAGCAACTGTTTGTAGGTTGGACAAGCATTACTGAATGATGAATTTTGCACATCCTGCTGGTGACATTAATACAAGCAGAGACATGAGCTAACAAAGTAAAATGTCAGTTTTGACTTTTAGTACAGAAGGTTGACTTTTAGTACAGAAGATGTGACTTTGTGTGTCATTTTGCAGACCCAAGTCCTCCACACTGGGACCATGGGCACTCCAGACTTGTCTACATTGCTGGACCACATTGATGGGAGAGATGAATGGCAGGACGATGACTTCCCAAGGTGTTGAGTGATTTTATTACAAAATATATAAGCATAAGAAAGCTTTCAAAAATGGAAGTCTATGAAAGCAACATGTCTATTTTGCTGTCATGTAAATGATCTTAATTTGAATTTGAAATTGCATTCTTTAAATTATATTTGATGACCAATTGAAATGTTCCAATTTAAAGTTTTACAATGACAGTGTTTTCTTCTCCTGTAAAGTTGTCATTTTGGAGATACAGTGTCTCTGAGTGATTATGATGATATATCATTTTTACATGACTAATTATATACAGTAGGGCCTTTTAGAGAGCATGAAATACAGAGTGTTGTAGTATTTGGTGGTGTGCCCCCTTTTGTTTTTATGACACAGCAACTGAAATGATCCATAGCAAAAACACTTTCTGTATTTGGAGGAATAAGTGAAAAGACCTAATAATTTATATAGAACAAGGATGTTTTGGATGATGCAACCAGCATGGAGGGAGGTGCATGTTGGCTTTGTCAGTGTAGAATCATTTCATAGTGTCAGAGAATATAATATATTGGCTGACATTGTTCTGCTCATCTGCAAAGAGTTACAGCACTTTCATTTTAATCTATCACTTGAAATCAAAACATCCAAATTGTATGTCAAAGAACTACATTGAATTTTAATATTTACCTAAAAATGTATTTACATAAAAAATGTAAATGTAATCTTTTCAGGTGGCAGACTTATTATTAGTCTATTTATTGTGGATTACCACTCCATTAAAATGCATAACATCAACACAAACAAAGCATCAATTCTAATAGAAAGTATTTCATTGTGGAAACATTGAAGTACTGTAACAATGGCATTATTTATTTTCAGTGAAGGTTGATGCTGGAGTTCTTCCATCGCTGAGGGATCTCTCAGCCACTGATCCAAAATCAGTACCAGTGTGTTTTTATCCTCACATGCAGCCTCTCTATGCAGAGGAGACAGGGAGCAGGTGCAGCTCTCTCTCCTTAAATGGTAATGAGCCACGTCATTTGACGCAGGCAGGAGCCAACAACACAGCAGCATCACTGGGAAAATGGAGGCAGGGCTGGCTTAGAGAAACACACACAGCTTCAGCATCAGCACCAGGCCTTCAGTGATGAAAAGTGATACCTTGTAATGGTGAAGGCCTTTGAAACAATGCAGTTTTGGGTGACAGTAGAGTAAGGGACTGTGTTACAGTAAGAGAATCAACCAAAGACTTCATTTTTATCATTTTACAAGAAGGTAAGTGACAGAGCACCTCGGCTTTCTATATTTGGATTGTGTTTATGGCCTCTTGTTACATTTGTTGGCTTTGGTTCTGGGGTATGTGATGGATAATATTTTATTACACCATACATTATGTTCTGTATTGAATAAGGTCTCGACTATAGTGTTACACCAGATCCTGCTTCCTCAACAATAGCCTTGACCCAGAGGAGGAATAAATTAGGCTCTGACGCTGAGGATTATGGTGCTGATGCTGCTTTGTTTTGCTCTGTTAACAGTCCATTCTGATTGCTGCTCCTCTCTATGCTTTTCATTCAGGAGGGGTTGCACTGCACACTGCGTGGGATGAGTGTTAGTGTGGGTATGGAGGGAATAACACCCTGTGCAAGTTAAACAGCACTTTGTTAGTCCTGAAGCAGCTGCAAACCCCCACTCCAATGAGCCTGTCACAGTACTGATGAGCAAACACACACAACTCTGATGCCAATTTCCATATGACTGCATCTGCTGTGTTTAACACAAGATCCATTCAGTGATTTGTCTGCAGGGAGATGGTTGAACTATTTTGAGTCAATGAATGAGTCAATGAATTTGGAATCATAATGTGTTTTTGTTTCTTACAGTATCCTAGATAGATGGATGGATCTATGGATACATAGACAGACATATTGATTAAAAAATTCAAAATCAGTTCAAATCAATCAGCATTGAAAATCATATTGAACCTTAAACTGGAAATGTAAATGATTACTCCCCAAATAAATAGATACTAATATATATAATTCAGGACCAAGTGGATAGTTTGAATGCAACTCTCCCAGCTAACAGAGATCATTAAATAGACATTTAATAAACATTTCCAAAGGTTCCAAGAAGGTTTGCCTATAATGTTACAGAAATTATCCAGGAATGTTCTAAAATGTGCTTGTATCAACACATTCCCAAAACCTAAAAAATAAAAACATTGACACAACCAATACATCATGTTTAATCAATGTGACACATAGTGACACACGTGACACTAGTGGTTACAGAACCAGCCTTGTGATTGGAAAGTTGCCAGTTTGATTCCCTGAACTGGCAGTTCATGACTGAAGTCTCCTTGAGCACTTTACAGTTACATTACATATTCTCCAAATTAAAGAATTGGAGCATTAATCTTAATATTTGCTGATTAAACAAAAGTATGAATGATTATCTACCAGTACTTGTCTACAAATATGCCTACAAAATGTGAAATCCCATAAAAACCTCAATAAACCCATTCTAGGAACGTCCACAGAACTTGACAGATTAAACGTTCTACGAATCAAAAGTCAGAAACTTTTCTTAAGTGTTGTTTGGCAATTATCCTGCAGAAACATTCCTAAATCTCAACCATTATCTGCCAGTTTTAGAAGCTGGTTGACCAGGTAAGATCACCTAACTCGACTGGAGCCTTCTGGACAGGACTTAATGGTCTGAAATGTTTGTGTTTCTTTGTGTGTGTACTTGTAAGGCCACTTCCAGAGCTGGGTGACATGGAGACTTCCTGCGCACTTGGTGAGGAGAGAACATGTAAGTAAACCTGTGCAGTCTAGAAACCTTCCTCAAATGTACTTGAAGCTTAATGTCTGTGGAGATTAACCTCTCCATTAGGCCATCCAGGGTAGGGTTATGTGTATGTTTGGCTTGAGGTTAAGGTTAGGTTAAAGGTAAACATATACAAAGCATCTGTCCTATACTATCAAAACAGTCATCGTATTTATTCTGTCCATCACTATTTGTAAGGCCACAGTACTTTTTAAAAGATGACTGTAGTCATTATTCTACTTTACTTTGTTATGCAGCTCCCCCAAGCTCCCTGCACATCAATGCGGCTGGTGGGGGTCCAGGCCATCGGAAGCGGCGGACCCTTGTAGCTCCAGACATGAACCTGTCTCTGGATCAGAGTGAAGGATCCCTGCTGTCAGACGATTTGCTAGACACTCCCGATGATCTGGACATTAATGTTGATGACATTGAAACTCCTGATGAGACAGACTCCTTGGAGTTCATCACCAATGGCAATGACTTAGAATGGGAAGGTTGGTTTAGGAAGCATTTGCTACAATGTCTTTACACAATGATCCTTATTGTTTATCATATTTAAAGACCAGTTGTATTAAGCTTATTATGGTAGACATCCAGCATGCACTACATATACAGTTGTAAAAAAGGACACACATTTTTATATATTTAAACTATTTTAATAATACTGAGAGATGGAGATAAACCACAAAACTGAAGAAATATATTAAAATATTCATAAATAAAATGAATATATTCATTAACCTCCTAGGACCTGGCGGCCACATGTGTGGCGTCCACACAAAGACCTGACTCTATGTGGCATGCCACAGAAGAACATCATGCAGTTCCTTGAATTTCGATTGGACCTTCTTGGCTCAGCATTCCAATGACAGCTCTGACTTTTCAGAACAGGATGACCCAGATGTATTAGTCCAAGGGGAAAAACATGCTGCTATGTTCAGCCACAAAACAAATGTTTTGCACATCATCACTAATTGCGACTTCACTGTATTCTATGATATATATATATATATATATATATATATATATATATATATATATATATGTATATATATATATATATATATGTATATATATATATATATATATGTATATATATATATATATGTATATATATATATATATATATATATATATATATATATATATATATATATATATATATATATATGTATATATATATGAAATATAAAACTAAAGTCCTCATATGTCGACATCATTTTCTCAGAAACTACATCATGTAAAAAGCTAATTCACAAGTTTTTACACAAATCAGGTGCCAATTAACCCAAATAGCAAAGAGAAATAAAAAATCCATGCCATGCAAGTGTTCAGGTCTTAGTTAAAAATGCAATTTTCTTGTGTGGAAAAATGAGGACACCCAATGTTTATTAACAGCCACAAATGATTAGATCATCATTAGACAGGACTTTGGAGGAGCCTGTCTTGTTTAAACCTAAGACATTAGTTTGGTTTACTCTTGATTGTTGAAAGTGAGAGGTATCACCAAGGCAAGATCCAAGGCAAGGTCTCTAAGACCTTCAGAAAAAGTCTGTGAAGCGATTTACAAAGGTCTCAAAACAATTGGAAGTTCTGTTCCACTGTCCAGAAAAAAATTTAAGAGTGGTGAACATTTAAAAGGACTGTCAATACGGCCAGGTCAGGCCATCATAGCAAGTACAGCCCAAGACCAGACCATTAGGGGTTAACATGATAAACATGAGAAACATGACAAATGATGAAAGTCTAGAGGATAGCTAGTGAAAAATGAGCATCAATAGATGGGCTAACTATACACCACCAAGGAGAAAGGGTGTTCTAATAAAGTCAATGAAAGTATAAATAATGATATGGTTCCAGGGTGTGCATGTTGTAAGCATGCAAAGCCCCCATACCATCTGTTTACCTATATAATGTGCTCTCTTTTACCTCCAGATGACACGCCGGTGGCCTCTGCCAAAACAGGCCCTGTTAACGGTGCTGACGATGTGGGGGAGGATGGAGGAAATGGTCGGCTGTGGAGGACAGTCATCATTGGAGAGCAGGAACATCGTATTGACATGCAAGTCATTCGGCCATACGTGCGGGTCATCTCTCATGGAGGTCAGTCCACATGCATCCAGTTTGGTTGGTAGAGTGATGTTCACCCTGTGTGTTTTCTGATGTGAAACTTCTACCTGCTACTGACCTGCAGGCTATTATGGCGAGGGACTGAATGCCATCATCGTGTTCTCAGCATGCTACCTGCCAGACAGCAGTTGCCCAAACTATCATTACATCATGGAGAACCTCTTTCTGTGAGTATTTGATGGTGTTATGTTTGTGTAAAATCCTGTAATATTACTGTAGAACCTCAGTCCACATACTTTTTTCACTTAAAATGCTGTTTTTGAATCCCTTAGCTTGTCAACAAATGCATGTCTACAGCAGTCTATGAGGGGGTGCTTAAAGCATGATTTGTATTTATGAGAGTGGTGGAGAACGTAATTACACTCTGCAACTGTAGGCAAAGCCCAGTTTCATATAATGGTGTTTTCATTTAGGAATGCAGAGATATTGGATGTTGTTAATGGATGTTTCTATGGATGACGATACCTGTACAAATTCCTCTTTTTCAGGAGTTCAGTAAAAATGTAAAGAATGTCAAATGTAAAGAAATCAATTTGATACTGATAAAATGTTAAGCATTTAGATGTTGGTATCGCATTCTTACACTGTATATTACCTCTTTCCATGCTTTTTTCACTCTTGCACACAGGTATGTAGTGAGCAGTCTGGAGATGCTTGTGGCTGAGGATTATCTGATCATCTACATGAATGGAGGAACACCGCGCAGTAAGATGCCGGGTATCAGCTGGCTGAAAAAGTGCTATCAGATGATTGACAGACGGTAAGTACTCTTATAGTTGCCTGTAACACATTGTATGTGATGCATCTGCACAAAATAAGTTTGGTGAAGAGAAATGAGAAAAATATTATATATATATATTTGGAAATAAAGAACTGAACATTGGCACGTGCCTATGTGCTATGAAATCCCCTAAATTGTTCTGGTGCAACCAGTTACTTTCAGAAGTCACATGCTTAATTAAGTCCATCTGTGTGAAATCTAAGAGTCACATGATCTGTCAGTATATACACACTGTATATACCTTTTCTGAAAGGCCCCAGAGGCTGCAACTCCATTAAGCAAGATGCACCACTAATCAAACAACACCATGAATACCAAGGAGACTTCCAAAAAAGTCAGGGACAACAGTGTTGAGAAGTCAGTGTTGGGTCCATATCTCTGATGATCACATGGAGCACAATCAAATCCATTATCTTCAAATGGAAAGAGTAGCACAACAAACCTGCCAAGAGAGGGCCACCCACCAAAACTCTCAGACCCAGCAAGGAGGGCATTAATCAGAGAGGCAGTACAGAAACCAAAGGTAACCCAGGAGGAGCTGTAGAGTTCCCAAGCAGAGACTGAAGTATCTCTCTACACAACCAAAAAAGCAATACACTCCATAGAGCTGGGCTTTAAGGAAAAGTGGCCAGAGTGGCCTTTATTTACAGACAAAAATAGGAAGGCTAGTTTTGAGTGTGCCAAAAGGCGTGTGGGAGACTCCCCAAATGTATGGAGGAAGTTGCTCTGGTCAGATGAGTCCAAAATTGAACTTTTCGGCTGCTAATGAAAAACGCTATATCTAGCGCAAAACTAACACATTTCATCACCCCAAGAACACCACGTTTTTAAGCAGCAGGGACTGTGAAACTGGTCAGAGTCAAGGGGCTGATGGATGGTGCTGAATACATGGCTAAATACAGTTTAAATGTGAATCTAAATGAGAATATATGGTCAGACTTGAAGATTGCTGTTCAGTGGAAACCATTTTGTTTCAAGGAGCTGGGGCAGTTTTGCCTTGAGAAATGGGCACAAATCTCAGTGGCAAGTGTAACTGCCATAACAGGGAGCTCTAAAAAGTACTGTTTTTAGGGGGGTGAATAATTATGCACACTGAAGGTGTCTGTTATTTTGTCCTATTTGTTGTTTGCTTCACAATAAAACATTTTCAAACCTGTAGGCATGCTCTGTGACTTAAATGATGCAAACCCTCAAATAATCCATTTTACTTCCAGGTTGTGAGGTAATAAAACACAAAAAATGCCAATATTTTTGCAAGGCACTGTATATCACTGAAACAGTAAGGAGATAAACTGATGTTTAACTATTTGCTTGTAGACTAAGGAAGAACCTCAAGTCTCTGATCATTGCACATCCTTCATGGTTCATACGCACAGTCCTGGCCATCTCCAGACCATTCATTAGGTAAGAGGAATCATCATCATCACAATCATCATGTCTATTTCTAATTAATTTTCAGTCAGAGTAATATTAATTGACACATGAAGTGAAGTTTTTTTTTAGAAGATCACAGAACACCAATAGAACACCAATAGAATTTTAGACAGATGATCATAATGTTTTGGATCATTGACATATAATTGGTACATATACACACATATTATAATTATAGTATGCAGTGCAGTGCATACAATTATACAGATATGTGCCAACAGCTTCTGGCAATGCACATATCAACCATAATAATGATGGAAATATTTGATGTCAGTGATTCTGAGTATGTAGTGACTTTTGCTGTCAGATGGGCTGATTTGAGTACTACTTTGAGTACTTGAGAATTACTAAGCTCCTGGGACTTTCAGCACAACAGGAGTTTGCTCAGAATGATGCAATAAAAAAACATCGAGTGAGCCTCAGTTCTGCAGATGGACAATCCTTGTTGGTGAGAGAGGTCAACAGCCAAACTGGTTGGAGCTGAAAGAAGCAGAAAGGCTATAGTAACACAGATAACACGGCTTTTTGGATATGGTAGAACAGGAAATTCACAGCATGAAAGTGCTCCAGAAAAATCTACAGGAATTGAGTGATGCAGTGTCAGCAGGGACCAGAATCTCTAAGGAATGTTTCCATCATCTCATGAAATCCAGTTCTCAAAGAAGGGAATCTGTTTTGAGAGAGACACCCTGCCCTGTATTAGTATAGTGTTTCTTATAAAAATGAAATGCATATTTAATGTGATGAACCTTCGTAACATGAAACGAGTATTGTCTAAACTTAGAAGCTGAACTATATACACAAGAAAGTGTTTCATTTCTTTTCATCTGCAGTGTGAAGTTCATGAACAAAATTCGCTACGTGCACAGCTTGGAGGAACTCGAGCGGATTGTCCCCATGGAGCACATCCACATCCCTGAGTGTGTCATTCAGTGAGTGCTTTACATCATTTAATTCTGTGAGCCAATGTATAAAGGTATGCCATTTATCCAAGGTCATATATTGCTGTGTGTTTCAGGTTTGATGAAGAAAGAATCAAAGCACGAAAAGAACGGTAATATATCATCAATATATCAAGTTTAGGCCTACCTTATTGGCCATTTTAACACCTATTATGCATAGGTACACAACACTGACTACACACGAGTAGCACAATAGTGTGTGTAGCATTGGTGTATTAGTAATAATGCACATTGTAGAGGCTCTGTGGTCATGAACTGACCCATACTGACCACTAGGCTTGAGGCTCTAGGGCTAGACCTTAAGAGTACACCAAAATGAACCCACTGTCTGACACTGATATTTACATGTAAACTATATATCCATCCATCATCTGCCGCTGATGTCATCTGGTCCGGGACATCAGCTTAAGCAAAGAAGCCTAGACCTCCCTCTCCTCAGCCCATCCAGAAGGACTCAATAGCATTCCAAGGCCAAATGAGAGATATTGTCTCTCCAACATATCTTGGGTCTTCCTAAGGGCCCCTCTCGGTCGGACATGCCTGGGAACACCTCATAAAGGAGGTGTCCAGGAGCCATCATAACTAGATGCCCAGACCAATTCAACTGACTGCTCTTGATGTGGAGGAGCAGCAGCTCTACTCTAAGCCTCTCCTGGATGACTGAACTCGTCTCTAAAGAAGAGTCCAGTCACCCTGCAGAGGTGAAAAATTCATTTACATTTACATTTATGGCATTTAGCAGATGCCCTTATCCAGAGCGACTTACAAAACATTTCTGCTTTTACTCAGGATCTCATTCTTGGCCATAGATTCACAGGTACATTTAGAGCCTTGCCCTTTGTCTCAGCTCTCTTTGGTTCACCGCAACAGACCAGCTCAGAGTCCGCAACACTGCAGACCACCTGTCAACTTCTCGTTCTATCTTTCCCTGACTTGTGAATAGGGTTGCCTGGAATATGGTCACCAGGGCCTCACCCTGGAGTCAGGCCTGGAGCAGGGCTCATCCAGAAGGAGCAACATGGCTGCCCTTTCCCATGGGCCCATCACCCGTGGGAAGGGTAGTAATGGGGTTCCAGTGCTATGTGGATCAGTTTGTGGCCAAAGCCAAGGCCCTTGGTGTTCTGATCCTCAGCTACTGAAACTGGCTCTTTTGAAAATTAATACTGTGTTTTTGAGAATCAATACAGTGTTGTAAAACATAATGATTACCCCCAATGTTTTGGATAAATGTGTATTTTTACTGAACGCCACAAACACAATTTCCAATAATGCTGGTTTCCCTTTAGAATGGAACAGGAAGAGAGGGACAGCCACCCTCAAGAACAGCAAGAATGCACCAAGACAGACAGGTAAGCAGACAAACAAAAACATTGATTAACCTCTGCAAAATCATAAATAGTTAGATTGTATGTTACTGCTTCCATTTTTTTTCTCCTTAAGACACTAAATCAGCTGATTAAACAATCTATCTACCTCCAGGCCATCAACGACGACAGCTGAGGATCGAGTCTTGTGAAAGACAAGGAGGCAATTCTTATCAGTAGAAGTTACTCACACATACTGATCTAACACCAGCTCTCTCTTTCTCTCTCACACAATGGTCTTAGATCAGCAGAAAATGGTGACTTTTACTTGAGAGAAAGAAAGCTCAAAGAAAAGGCACAAAGCTTCAAGGCTTGTCAGAAAAACACCACCAGGTGGCACTCTACCAGTTTCTGTATTCAGTAGCAGGATGTGTAAACCCTACAGACTCTCTGTGCTGCAACCCCCCAATAATGACCTTACCCCTGCTTTCTGACCCTGACACTGGACAAAATGATATATTTGCAAGTGAAAGCATCTTAAATGTAGGAATTATATGCAACATTTCTTATCAGGATGCTATAAGAATATTCTTTTAAACTACTTTTAGGTGTTTTAACTCTCTTAATATATTATTCTTCTTTAAAGAAAATGTTTCTTGGTTATTCAGAAGCCAGAATTTAAATTATTGCACTAAATGAAATTATTAGATATCAGTAAAATGAATGTGCGTATACACTTTCCAGTAAGTAAAACACCAATAATTGCCTATATTTTATGTTTTCACTTTTCAAGATGTCATTTTCTGCAGTGTGCCACTGATCAGTGCCATCTTTAAAGAATGTCTGGTCACCCACCTATACAAACCCATGGGTATGTATATTCAGGGGTGACGTTTAACATTAATGCATGCAATTATTTGGACCATTTCAAAGGCCATCCTTTATGTCTCCATGTACATGCGCCTGGCTAGAATGTATTGTTAATCCATTTTGCTGGTTCTTCATCCAGGTTTTCCATGTTTTGATCTGGGACTCTTTTGAAAATACTTCTGAATGCTTTCTGCCATTGGTATCATGGTCAGTTATTGGCTTTTAACGTTTTCACAGAAGTGCCAATCAGTACTTGCTGGAAAATTGGACTTGGCACAGACATGTTTGATGGTTTTTATGTTGCCTTATGTTCTGAATGTCAAGTTTTAAAAATTAAACATGTCCTCATGTGTATAGTGTCTGCTTTTATTTGACAGCAAATTGTGTTTCCCGTTTCTTCCTAATATTTTGTCAGTTATTTTTTCAAGAATGGACTAATAGAGAAACTCCAACCCTTGACAGGTATCAGTGGAACCAGAAAACTGGTGTTAATCATTTCACCTGACAGTGATTTTAAGGTTATGGCTGATTAATGGATCGCTGTACCTGACTGATTATATTAGGTTGTCCCTTTGCACATGCTTTCCATTCATGCTGTTGTGTTGGTAGCATCTGTTGGAAGTGAAGTATGGATTGGAAAGAGTTTGAAAGCAATTCAAGCACTTGGGAGAGTTTGAGAGGGGTCACATTATAGGGCTCTGTGATGCAGGATGATCTTATTCTTCAGTATTGCCATATTGACATACTGACTTGTGGTGTGGCTTTTATCATGACACTCAGTTGGTGCCATTCAATAGAAGAAGGAACACATTATTGATATAAAGGATCTAGGAGACCTACATGTAGCACAGAGAGGGAGAACCGAAGGATTGTCCATCATGTGTGGAATGACCCAACAGCCACATTCACAACAATATTCACAACAATTGCATTTAACACCATGTCAGTGTTGCCAAAGATTGCAGTGCTGTCATGCCAGACTATTTTGGAGTCACTCTGAATGACAGGAGTCATTTTGAGTGATGAGTCATTTTTTTGTCTCCACTTGTGCTCTATTCCAGTAACCATACCACCAGACATTTTCATCTCTGATTGAAAATGTTTGGGATACTATTGAATGTGCTATCAATATTCCAACCCTATCCCAAAATATGCAGGAACTGAGTGAGAATATTCAAGCTGTATGGGATGGATTATCACAGGACACCATTTGGAACCTCTACAATTGTTGCATTAGCAAACATGGTGGTCTGATGTCAGTTGGTGGCCCTGATATTTAGCTTGTCAATATATAACAATTGCAAGCTTTGTATTTATGGAAAGTCTGTTCTGTGTGAGATCCTTTAATATATTAATCTGAGAAGAACTACAAAAGAATAGTCTCATCTGTCTATGCTGTTAAACATGATATTTTTAAATTTCTATCACATCAGCAAGTGTGGAGTAGCCAGTACCAGTTGTAACTGGCCATTCTGTTTGTCTTGTCTAGCTAGTTTGGGCATGACTGAGTTGTGGAAGCTTTGTTGAAATGTACTGTACTGTCTGATTGTACATTTCTGCTCAAGTTCACTCAGATTCCTCACATATGAAATGAGGCAACCCAGCAAAAAAAATGTTTATATAGTTTCTATGTAATTTAAAATCCACATCATGTATTCGCTCAATTAATACATTCAAGTTATTATTTTTTATATCTAGTGGAAAGCAAATCAGTGAACCTTCTGTGCAATAAAGCAACAAATATTATATTGTATAGATTACATATGCAAATGCAGGTGTTATGACTCAATACATCTTTTTTCCACACTGTTTGGGTCAAGGGTTACAGGCATGGGCGGTTCTGTTGTTACATGGCCTTTGACGTACTATTATCAACCCTCTGACCACCTCCCAAACTATGTAATTGCTCCCAGATACAACAGACTTCCCACACTAGGCCTTAAGGTCTAAGCACCCTTGATCTGGATGGATCAGACTGACTTAAATTGGGATTTGAGGTAGGTGTCTTAACAGCCAAGCTGAAATGAGATTCTATACAGAAGTTCTGGGTGCTCATGTAACCTACAGAGTTATATAGAACTGTACACATCTCTATTAACAATCTGAAATGTACAAAAATAACAAAATGTTCCTCTATATTGAGCTCAGTCTCAGTTGTGGTTTAAATGTTGGTGTAAGTGTTATAAAACTCAATGTTCACAGCTATATTGACCTACATAAAGTACAACCTTCAGACAGAACTAAGACATTGCACTTGGCTACCAGTAGGAAAGCAGTATAAATAAGATAGGCATATATTTTTCTGTTACAACATAGCAACAGCAATGTACAAAAGTTTGCATGTGCCTGTATCAGAATATGCATTCATTTCCGATGATGATTTTCCGTATTTTATGTTACAGCCTTAATCCAAATGGATTCAATCCATTTCTCCCTCAAAATTCTACACACCATATCTCATGATGACAAAGTGAGAATTGTTTGTTGGAAATATTTGCAGATTCATTACAAATAAAACACAAAAATATAACATACATAAGTATTCATAGCCTTTGTTCAATACTTTGTTGAAGCACCTTTGGCAGCAATCACAGCCTCAAGTCTTTTTTTAGTATGATGCTATAAGCTTTGCACACCTGTTAGATTGTATGAGGAGCATTGGTGCACTCCTTTGTAATCTTGGCTGTGTGCTTAGGGTAATTCTCCTGTTGGAAAATAAACCTTCATCTGCAGTCATCTTTCCCTTGACTCTTGACTAGTCTCCCAGTTCCTGCTGCAGACAAACATCCCCAAAACATGTTGCTGCCATCACCATGCTTCACTGTGAGAATAGAATTGGCTAGGTGATGTGCAGTGCCTGGATCAATCATTTTCTAAACAGTTCATCAGACAAGATCATTTTATTTCTCGTGGTGTGATAGTCCTTTATGTGCCAAACTCTGCCAAAGGCATTGGCTGTCATGTGCCTTTTACTGAGGAGGGGCTTCCAACTGGCCACTCTACATACAGGCCTGATTGATGGACCGCTGCACAAATGTTTGTCCTTCTGGAAGGTTTTATCCAGTATTCTTTTTTAGAAATTTTCAAACAAAGATTTCAAACAAATTTTTCTGACTTTGTTATTGTGGGTTATTGTGTGAAGAATTTTGAGCGGGGAAATGAATTGAATCCATTTTGAAATAAGGCTGTATCATAGCAAAAACTGAAGCTCTGTTAATAAGTTTGAAATGAGTCACATGACTCAAGTGTCCACATTATATACTTCTATATATACACATGGGCTATGCATAAATTGTCTGATGTGAAACCCAACACTTATGTCCTTGTGACTATGGAAGAGGTCACCCCCCCACCCCTCACCCCTCACTTCCCATGAGAAGGATGAACATGCAGCTCTATAAGTGTGCCAGGGGGTTAGACTGTCCCATGAAACCTTTCCCCTAAATACATGACTGTTCATCTGGGACGATAGAGGAGCTATAAATTGACTTCATTCAGAGCTTTGTCATAAGATCTCAAAAGCACTTTACATTCACATTCCCACTTGCTGTCACTATTAGTGTGGATAGTGTAAACACACACACACACACACACACACACACACACTTACACGCACGCACGCACGCACGCACACACACAGATAGATAGATAGATAGATAGATAGATAGATAGATAGATAGATAGATAGATAGATAGATCATCCTCACAGTGTTGGTAGTGAAAAACTATACAATCAAGAATTTATGAAATGTGAAAGGAAGGGAAATGAAAGGATGAAAGGATTTAACAGACTTAAAATAAAACAGAAAATATTGCTCATTAATTAAATAATTTCCTTAAAGTGGTTTTGCGACCCCCCCAGGCATGTTCTCTCTCACTACTTCCTACCATTCCTTTTTTTCTAAAGAAAGTGTTCCAAACCTGTAGCGTCAGCCTTCCCGTCAATCTGATTGGTCCATCCATTGTGGGCAGGGCTTTGATTGACGTAACGCGTCTTGCTTATATAGCCATGTGGCGCTCTCTTCTTCTGCTCAATGGACAAAGTGTGACGTTGTAGTGCGGCTGAAGAGCTCTTCTTTTTATAAAGTTTGGGTGCTTTCAGGATTCAGATCGTATAATTGCTGGTGCTCGATAATATCTCAGTCCTCGGCTGAAGACGGACGGATAAGATGAAGTATATCATAGGAATCGGCGGGTAAGTGTCACAGTGGTTTAGGTTGTCAGTCCTGTGTTAATGACTCAACTCTAAACGTTTGTGGAGTTTTCTGGTTTTATAAACGTTGAGATGACTGTTGGGTTTGTGAAAATGGTTAGAAATGTCTGGGAAGTATTTGTTTAGTTATGTTTTTATTGGTCCGTGGGCCGCGCGAGCTCAGCTTTAGGCGGGAGATTCAAAAGGCTGCGCGTGCCGTGTCCGTTAACCGGACGAACCGGCTTCTCTGACAATTTCTCAGGAAAAGTACGAACACCTTTTGTTTATTTGACGTTTATTTTATATAAACCCCGAGTTCGTGCGTCTCGTGTCTCCACTTTAGTCGCCTGAGGGTTTGTTTATACTTTAATCTCGGTTCAGGGCTTTTATTTTGTAGTATTCTTTCCTCTTATTAACTGATGGAACTTTGCTCGATTGACTTTATAATTCATATATAATGTTGATATGTAATGTTTTTTGCTTCAGTATTTTTTAAGGTAGTTTTTAATAAAGAAGTAATTAGTTTTTTGTTGTGCTGGGTTTGTCCCGCCAATTTCTCAATCTACACATCATGTCATTTAGCCAAATTCAGCACCACTGTTTTATATAATGTTCTTTCTGAATAAATGTTACCTTTTACGAATGATAAGAAGTGGTTTTATTTTCGTTTAGAGTGACTAATGGAGGGAAAACCACACTAACCAATAGGTTAGTCAAAGACTTGCCTAACTGTTGTGTGGTACACCAAGATGACTTTTTTAAGGTGAGTAAAATGGTTTGTTCATTTTTAACTTCATTCAGCTTTAAAACTTGATCTGATTAAATGTAACTAATGCTGAGCTTATCATATTCATATTTTGTACCTGGGCTTTTGTTAAATGTATGTAAGGCAGTTTATATTTCTTTAATATTGTACTAATTCAGAGTGTTTTTAAGAATGTAATTTATGTACACATGTATGGGTTGTAACTAGTTTTGTCCCTGTAATGCAAAAGCCTTATCTCCATTTATGTAATCTTTCACTTTTTGATGTAATGTGAATCGAATTGTTCTTTACATAGTCAAAACGTCATTAATGGATTAAGACATGCTCCTTAATATTTTTTTTTTTGCATAGACTTATTATTATTATTATTTTAAATTATTTCTTCCTTCTGCTGCAAAGGTGGAGATATTAGGTTTTTGTGTAACAGCGACTTGCTTTCTTTTGTTTCAATTTTTGAAATAGTAAGCATACTACAGTTTTGTGGAGGTACAAAGCTTGTTTGGTCCCTTGTGATGATGGTGCAATCAGATCTACTAGATCATGGAGCACATTGTGGCTTCTGCAGTGTTTTACTGGTCACTGTTATTTCAGCCACCGGATCAGATAGATGTCGGAGAAGACGGCTTTAAACAATGGGATGGTAAGAATGAGATTTGACCATCGGTGACCAATAACTACTTCTATATTTAACATTGACCTAATAAAATCCATTTAAAATGTCATTCCCCTCCCATTTACTTATACCCTATACAGAGTGCTAAATAGTAATAATGTAATAATTTGCCAATGTCATTGTTTTATATTGTGCCTTTGTTTTTTGTCCCCCTTAGTGATGACAGCGCTGGACATGGAGGCCATGGTGAACACTATCAAAGGTTGGCTGGAGAATCCAGTCAAGTTTGCTCGATCTCACGGTATTCAAGTGACCCCAGCCACAGAAATTGGTTCCTCAGAGAGCCAAATCCACATTCTAATTGTGGAAGGATTTCTTCTGTACAATTACAAGTGAGTTACATAACTGTACTTGTAGATCTATGAAAATTTTACTTAATGCAGATTAGCTTCTTGGAAACATGTCAGAGTGCCCCAATGGGTCACGTGAAATGTCTTGGTACACTGACACACAGTGTGAACTGGAGGAACGTCCCTGCCTGCCCCAAACAGATGCCCCTGCAGGCACGTAGATAAGGATTGTCAGCTGATTCAAGCTGCCTGTGTTGAATTAGATTGGGCTATTTGAATGTTATGTGCTCAGTTGGAGTTATCTGCCACTGCAATAAACCCTGGTTCTAGAGGTATTCTGAAGAACCAAGTGAGACCAAAATGTTCTGAGATGTGTGTATGCTTTGGTTTCCCCCTTACAGGCCTCTGATGGATGTGTATGACAAATGTTTTTACATCACCATCCCTTACGAGGAGTGCAAGAGAAGGAGAAGGTCTGTAATGGGCTTTAAGAAAGTGTACAAATTGAATGCTGTCTTAAGATGGTCTCTGTTAATCAGTACTTTACATTCTCACTCATAGTACGAGACAGTACACCGTTCCTGATCCTCCTGGCTTGTTTGATGGTCATGTGTGGCCCATGTACTTGAAACACAGAGCAGAGATGGAGATGAGCTGTTTGCCCATTGGTTCGTAAACTCGAATTTTATGATCTATTTTCAAACATGTATTATTTAAATATTTAATTGCCAATTAAAATGAAGTAGACTTATCCATCCTGAATTGTGGTGTCCTTTTTTTCCCCCAATCAGAATACCTGGATGGCTTGAAGACTAAAGATCAGATTTACAACCAGGTGTATGAAGACATCCACAATACACTTTTGAATCGTTTATAGGTAAGAGAAAATGCTCTTTAATCTGTTATTGCTCCATCTTTGAACTAGTTTATTTTTTTATGGGGAGTGGGCACATTAGACATATTTTGAAAAGGCGCCTGTGCCACGTAAATGAACTTTGATTGTGCTGTACACAGTCATCTCATTTTTTCTGTCCAGTTGCAAGTATGTTACTAAAGATATATAAGCCAAAGCAGAAAAGTGGTTTAACTGTTATTAAAGCTTAGGGCATGCTATTTTTAGCATGTTGAAGCAAGGGCCTCAATTGGGTGGTTCCAACAAATTCATCCTGTTAATCTGAAGTAGTAACTGGTATTTAGATACCACATTTGAGTTTCCCCACTTATTAATTGATGGGAAAAACCATTCCATGACATTTGCAAATTTGTTGTATACAGTAACATGAGGGGGGTCAGTTTGCCATGAACATTGTATTCAAATATATTACAAGTGTTTCTAACACATTGTTAATGTGTACTGTTTTGCTTGGCTAATTTGTAATTTCTCAGTTAAGTGAATTAAGTTTAATTGGTGGCTCTAAAGATGGCTTTTACTTTGCTTTCGTAAATAAAGTATGAGCTTAATGCTCTACAGGTGTATAAATTATTTACAGCATGTATATGGGTTCTTTCACCTGGATCGGTGTTCTATTTAACAAATCAGAGTTTAACTATCTGAATTTATGTGGAAGTGCACTCCAGGTGCTAAGATGTACATTTGAATTTCAATGGACTTGGGCTGCATTATTGCCCCATTCTTCTTGTGGCTAATGGTCCAGCCTGGCTTAGACTGCCAATGTTACCTTTTGTAAAAAAAAGCTTTTAAAGTGACCTGAATGTGCAAATTAACATTTCTTTCTTTGTCTTTCAGCAGGAACATCCTGAGCAGCAGCTCCTGTGTACAGAACTGTAAATACCTCCAAGTGAAGAGTTTTCCCCATGGTTTTGTCTTTCCTTTTTTCTTTTCTTTTATTCCCCAATGTTTTTAAACCAAATGGATAGGTTTTGTAAATAGGATGATGTAATGTTAACTTATATTTTTGGAGGAATGTCTTTCATTTAAGGATTTGTTGTGAAGTTGTTTTATTCTTTCAAAATGCCACCCAAGGCAGAAGCCACTCTAATTCCATGATAGCAATAGTTGTCTCATCAATCAGTGAAAAATGTTTGTCAAATAAACCAGTTTACTTTCTCATCAGTTGTTTCTATGTTCTATATTCAATCTGATTCTGACTGACCACACCTGAACAGCTAAAATGTTTAAGATAACATTTAAGAGTTACGGAGCTCTTCATATAGTAACTGGATATATTTGTTTATATTGCATGCTTAAAATTAATAGTACTTTAAAAACAAGCTAGCTATATACATATTCATGAACTAGTACAGATATTTGTATGTAAAACTAGAACACTTCCCATGAAATGTGCTTTACTGTGTATAGACACATTGTTGGTCAGGAACTAACCTTGATTATTTTAATGGTGAAGACCAATGATGTTACTTGGAATAATTTTTTACTTCTGTAAACTTCACTGTTTTGTCATCCATCCAACCATGTTTCTATTACCATGACAATGGATATATAGATTCTGTCTAGTCTTGATCATCAATTATAAATTTATTAATTTATTGATCCCTTGGGAGGGTTCCATTAGGGAAATTAAGGTTCCAATAGCAGAATCAGTACAGTGAGGTGGTTTTCTGAGACGTGTGGAGCCTTATAAGCTGCAGGTTTGGCTCTTCACTGTGGATATGGAAGACAAGCTGTGTGAGCACTTTTAGCACTGCAGAGGGGGTCACATGCCTTGTAATAGTTACACAACCAGGTGACACTGGAGTGTCTGTGATGTCTGACTGGATCGTGGAGAGTGCATTCCTGATACCAGGAGACTGCTATGGTCACATGCATGAAAAGCCTTGTAGATTTGCAACTTTGAAATACATTATATAGTAGTATACATTATACTACCCTCCAATGTAGCTCTTCTTTTCTGGTGTAATTAAAGACTGAATATACATTTGTTGGAAATGGATGAACTCTAAAATCTAAGTGCTAAGAATTGACCAGTGCCTATGAAACATGTATTTGATGGTGGTCCTACACATCTACAGAATTAGAAGTTCTTCTGATAAAACTGCCAGTAATTGTAGATACAAGGCTGTGTTTCTAGCAAAATGGACACAAGCACTGAATAATGCATCTGAGCTATTAAAGCAATTTCAGCTGGACATTATATAAGCTCAACTGTTGCTCAGAGGCTATTAGGACACATGAAGTCAGTGATTCATAAAGTGAGTCAATACATTAATATCAACAAGCTCACTCTTTCGTATCATCCTTTTGACCTTTTGTTGGATATAAAGGTGAGAATTTTTTCCACTGCAAAGCATTCATGATTCATTCATGTATGCTGCTGTCTGCCATTGCTACACTAAGCAATAAAGTCTATATTGAGAGACAACCTGAAGGAAAAACAAACACAGTCTAGACATGTTCCTGAAGGAGGCCTAACCTTTTAATATTGAACAGGCTGGAACACCTAAAAGAATTTTTAATGGAGTTTGTAGAGCTTTATTTATTTCTACCCGTCAATTTCAGTGTAATGGTCACTATTTTCTCCATGCAAAGCATAAGCAACTCACACTATGAATGAGTCACACACAAATTATTGGGAGCCCTTGAATTCTTCTGACATACGTGGGTGCTGTGTGTATATTTAGCTGGGATTTTTACCATGCCAGGAGAGGGGAAATAGTCTTTATTATGCAGGACGATGTGTGAGCCTGTGTGTTTCTGGATGACTGGTCATTTCCACTGCTTTGTTTGTAAATATTTTAATCTTTGGGGATTAAAGAAGAACAGCAGCAGCATATTCTTAGCATTACTTTGTGACAAGGCCTCTTTCTCTCACTTCCCAGATGAATTATTTTTAAAGTGAATGGCATTTCTAGGTCAGCTACCTGGAGACTTTGGGACAATGAGGAATTACTATAGCACGTGAACAAATTTAATAATGTTCAGGTTTATATTTTAAATTATTTGCACATTTCAATTCAAAGAAATTGTATTTCTCAATGAAACAAAATAAGTTTAATCTAATATTTGATCAAATAATTGAGGCAAATAATTGAGGCCATCTTTTCTTAAATAGCTTATGATATCTGTAAAGACATTTCAGGGAAAATAAGCATAGCATAAAATGTTCTAGCTCATCTAATGCGATACAATATCATGAAAAAGTTCATTTTTGTTTATAATTTTATTCAATAAAGAAAACAGTATGTTGTATATAAAGACATGCATTTTAAGACATTTTGTATTCTGTATGGCTAATAGCTAATAAAAACCAGAAAGCCACTTTCTCAAATAATTTATTTTGAGTTTGAGTAAATTACTATCCAAACTATTCAAATACTGTGTATATTTCAGCACACACAACCATAATCATAAAGCTATCTGATCTCAAAGTCCTGTATCAAAGAATATTAAGGGAACATTGACTGTAAAGGGAAAATGTGGTGGGAAAGGTGCACAAGCAACAGGGATGACCATAGCCTTGATAGGATTGTCAAGAAAAGTTGATTCAAGAACTTCTGAGAGCTTCACAAGGAGTCTGGTGTCAGTGCATCAAGAGCCACTACACAGACATCTGCAGGAAAGGGGCTACAGCAGCAGCATTCCTAATACCAAACTCCTTTTGAAGCAGAGACATCAGAAATGTTTTATCTGGAATAAGGAGGAAAAAAAGAACTGTTGCTAAGTTCTGCAATGTCCTTGGTTGATATGAAATTAATTATTGCGCTTAATTTGGGAAGCAAGAATCGTAGAGTCGGAACTCAAGCTCCTCGAGTCTGGAGGAACAGTTGGGAGGCACAGAATCCATGGTGTCTGAAGTCCAGTGTGAAGTTTCCACAGTCTGTTATGGTTTAGGGGGCCAATGCAATCTGCTGATCTTGGTCCACTGTTTTATCAAGTCCAGAGTCAATGCACCATCTACCAGGTTTAGAGCATGTCATGCTTCCATCTGCTGACAAGCTTTATGGAGATGTTGATTTACTTTTCCAGCAGGACCTAACACCTGCCCACAGTTCCAAAACTATTACCAAATTGTTTGATGACCATGATACTACTATGCTTGAGAATCTATAGGAAATTTGAGAAGAGGAAGAGGAGAAACATCCAACCCAGTGTTGCAGATGAGCTGAAGACCACTGTCAAAGTAATCTGATCTCAAAAGTAAAACAAAAAAATGTAACTTTGTTTGTAGTGAATATAACATGAACATTCAGTATATATGGCAGTTGTATTTAACATTGTGTTCATTATGAATGCACCAAAATTACTGGTAATAAAATCTTTTTTTATCCTCCAGAAAAACTCACATCACACACGTTTTCTCAAAAATGGTTCTTTTATGGAACTGTTTGAAACAGAAATGTGTGAACATGAAAATACTTGAATGTGAAAGAACATCAGCATCAGGAGGACTCTATACTGAGTGAAGGCTCTTGGTAGAGCTTTGCAGAACTTACGAGGAGGTCCTTCAAACCTTGAAAGGCTAGTCATACACATCAAATTTACATAAACGCTTCTCTAAAGTACAAACTATTAAATGATTCTGTACAGTTTGCATCGGTTTGCAGCGTTAATGTAAATTTGATGTGAAAGAACCTGCTTATAAATTCTACAAAGAGCCCTCACTTGGTATATGCTGAAATTCTTCACACTGTGTAAAAGCTTCTTCACATTCACACATTTCTGTTTCTAAAGTTATTCTTTAGAGGACCAAAAGTGGTCTTTCCATGGAATTTATTTTGAAAGCGTGTACTGAGGTACTGTGACAGAACATGCTCAGTTACATTCTGAACCTTGCCATGTCATTATCACTAGGTTTGGTTTGATCATGTGTCCATGCTGATTACCAAGCTTAGAGTACAGAACATACTGAGGAACTTCACTGTGATGTTAATGCCAGGAAGCTAACTGCCCCACATGTATCTGCAGCACACCCTGCTGGCCATGCCAGTCATTTTTTAACAGTGTAAAGAAATTGTTTATTGGATTCTCTATTCCACTGGTAATGTAATTTTTATTATGTCTTTTTAATGTCTTACTATAGGATTTCTGAGGGAGAAACTGGGCCTTCTGCTAGATTTACTGCTTTCAGAGAATAAACTTGTATGCATGTACATAGAAATCCTGTTCTTTGTATGAAAAAAGAAAAAAAATAGCAGAAGAGAGAGAGAGAGAGAGAGAGAGCGAGAGAGAGAAAGAGGTGTATATATACACAGTGCACGCCTCCTTCTACAAGTGAGAGAATAAATGGATGAGAAGCAGCAGCAGCACCTTCAAAATGCTGTTGTTAACCTTCAGTTCCTCCAGCATGTCCAGATGTGAGCTTATGTTGTCCATGCTGTGCCTTTTGGTCTTCTTCAGCATGGCACAACAACCTACACTGCGCTCCTCACCACTGCAGTCCTCACCCAGGAGACAGGTGGTCCACTGGGAAGACAATGGCCACCTTTTCAGCTTAACCAGCACATGGTCCAAATACTATGTGCCTTCAGCCACGAGAAGGACCACTCCACTGTTCGTCTCCAGACACACCTTTCTGAGGTCCCAAAGACGACAAGGAGGACACACACGACCTGGGGTCTCTACTTTTCACTCAAACACAAGAAATGACATGACATCTGGAATACCAGGGTCCAGGAGCTATCAGCATCTTCCATCTGAACATACACAAACCATAAGAGGTTCGTTGGAGGTCCCACCACTGACACCAACTTCTCAAACTCCTTCAAAGACTCCAAATGGTACATCCGCACCAGACCAAAGACATACCAAATCAGCTACTGGCTCCACAGTTGATCAAGCATGGGTTACACAGACAGCCAGCAGATCTTCTTCAGTCACGCTCAGTAACCACAACAGTACAGACAGAGCAAATGCAGCTGCTCACGTTGACAGAAGGCCAAGTTTGATGGAAGATGAACCCAATTCCACTGGAAAGAGTAGAAATTCAGTCTTCTACGACCTAAATCCATCAACAGCAAGGCTGCAGAACACAGGATCAGGATATGGTACTAAGTATTTCCATCAAGGTAAGACAATCTTACTATAGTATGTGTTAGGGCTGTACAATACAGATATAGTGTATAATAAAATTAGCATTTATTTTTCTATTTAATATTTAAATGTGTGATACTGACCAGGTTTCTGGCAGGATTCTGGGCACGACCCCTCGCAATTAGCAGAACTAACACAAGACTCTTATGTTGTCCAGGTCTGCCTGACCTCGTTCCTGATGCATACTACATCCAAGCTGCAATGTACATTCAGCGTGTGCAGATGTATGCACTTCAGTGTGCAGCTGAAGAAAACTGCCTGTCTCGGTGCGTCCCTTCAGTTTGAGAGGAACCTTTTAAAGGTGCTCCAAAGAACCTTAAAAAATGTCCTTTTACTGAAGGTTCCTTGGAGCACCTTAAGAGATTCCTCCAAAATAAAGGTGGTATAAAACATTCTTTGAGCAATGGTGTAGAAGAACCACTATTGCTTCCTGATGGCTGTCTGTAGTAGAGCTGTGTGAATGTGAAGAACCTTTGCAGGCATTAAAGAACCTGCACTCAGTGTTCCCTTTCTTTATCCAGCTCTGCTTACAGGCAAAATGTACGAGACCTTGACTACAGAGTTCTTCTCCGGTTCCCCCAGAGGGTCAAAAATCAAGGCACTGCAGACTTCCTTCCTGTGAGACCACAGCATCAGTGGGAATGGCACAACTGCCACCAGTACGTCTGCTGAAAGATTTTAGAATACAATGGCCCGTATTCACCAAGCGTTCTAAAAACCCACACACTTTTAATATCCAAAATCATGAAGATTCTGACATTCACCAGACATTTCCTGTTTGGGATTTGCTCAGTTTATGAGGAGCAGTGAACAGTTCTGCAGTCCGGTACTCATTATGATATTGAATGAATTTTGTGTATAAAAAAATAAAAAATAAGAAAAGTGATTTACTTGATAAGACACCATATCTATTATTTGCTGAAATCATTAATTGATTGATCCATCTATCCTTCAGACATTACCACAGCATGGAAGCCTTCAGTAGCTACGACCTACTGGATGCTTCCACAGGCCGAAAGGTAGCAGAAGGACACAAAGCAAGTTTCTGTTTGGAGGACACCAACTGTGATCCAGGTGTTCATCGAAGATATGCCTGCACTGTTCACACTCAGGTAAATTTCTTTCACACCACTTGATCTACTTTATGCAGTTGATTTCATACTGTTTTATGATAACTTCATTAGTGATCATGAATATCCTTCATGGATCAGACATCAAGACACTCATCACAGTAACAAGATTATGGTGAAAAATCCGCATGAGTTGAATTTAAACATTTTTTCCTGCATTTCTATTTGGGGCAGGGTTTAGGTCCAGGCTGTTATGACACCTACCACGCTAACATTGACTGTCAGTGGATTGACATAACAGACGTTCCTCCTGGAGACTATGTCTTGAAGGTGGGACTGCAGGACGTGTCTTCTGTACTTTCTAATATCTATTTTTGCTCCTCATAGGGAAGTCAAAAAATATAATTATATTGATGTGATTTACAAAATCCATGGAAACAACATAGACTATTCAAACAGAGGTAGTGTCACCATGGAAATAATTATAGCATCATTTTGGATCCTAAGCCTACACCCATTTCCATGGTTGTTTTTCTGTTGTTACACTCCAAAGGTTTCCATGGTGATACTGCAGCTGTTTCCATAGTTTAGCTATATGCACTTTCATGGCTACACTACATACATTTTTAGGGTTATATACATACATTTACATTACATTTGCGGGATTTAGCAGACGCCCTTATCCACAGCGACTTACAAAAGTGCTTTGCTGTTTACTTAGAATACATAAATGTTCAAATGTACGATGTACACTTCCATGGAGATATGCAAGTTCAGCACTTTGGCTCCACTCCTGAAACCAAACATACACCCTTGTAACTGACCTCTCACTTCACAGGTCACAGTGAATCCCAATTTCCAAGTACAGGAGTCTGATTTCTCCAACAATGTGGTGAGGTGTGATATCAGATACACTGGGTATTATGTACAGGCCCACAACTGCAGAATTACAGGGTAAGCCCGTTTGCAGTCTTTTTATTATTATTTTTTCATTATTATTAAAATTTTAAATGTTAAAACTCACTTTCTGTTCACAGATTTTGATCCAGTCTGTCGCTGCAATGTGTATAATATAATGATGATTTGTTTTTGTTGTTTCATTCATTATGAAACAGAAATATGTCATGCAAATATTATAACGTTTATTGTCATGTCACATTAGCAAAGTTTAAAGGTGAGTTAAAATCTTACACTACAATTCAGTGCAGAATATTTATAGTATGAGAAATGAACAGATGTTACAGATGTTGTAGAGCTTTAGTCCATGTATACAGGCAATGTGGAATTAGAGCACACAGTATTCGAATCTGTTCCAGTATTAGTATTTATTTGTGTGTGTTTTTAGGCACTTTCTGTGTTTAAACTTATGAAATATGAAAGAAAGTATAGCAGGGTATAAAATGATCTTGTTCATTTAATTTGTCCAATTTACAATTCAAGACCAATACTGCAATACTGTAACATTTTCCATTGTTGATGTTTATTTATTAATATTATGTATGCTCATTAAATGACTTAAAAAATATAAAATGGTGTGTGGGGGGTGTGAATCATAAAGGTCAGGATATGATTTTCATTTTTGGGGCTATTAACCAGATATTATTTTTATTTGTCCATGTAATGTCCAATGTCCATAACATGCAATGTCATAATGTCCGTTTAGCCAGTATTTAATGTTAAATTTTGGGCTATGCATACTATCCACATTAATGCATGTCACAGTCACACCTTGTTCTTTAATATAAAACAAATTAAACTATTTTCAAAATATTTATTTATAGAATATAAGCAGCAATGAAAGAACATCTTATGTACAAGAACAGTTCTTAGTCTTATTGAGTCAGGCAGGTACATAAATAAAAGTTGAAAAAAAGAGCTGGGGTGTTTGAGAGTTGAGTGAAATCAGCCAAATTCAAACAGTCAAGAACAGAATTAAACATCCACATATTACCCTAGTCTTTGATGCTGGGAGTCATTTCCTTAATGGATTTAATTTTATGACATAAAATTCACCAATTTATATTCAGATGTTGAGCTAAAAGTTAAAGAACTGTCTTATTCCTGCAAACACAAAGTTTAAGGAGTCTGTTTTAATGGTTTTGGAAACAAGTAATTATGTTTTCATTGCATAATTTATTGAAAACACAGACTTAAAGAAGGAGAAGAAATTGTATTAAGTGAGCCAGACAGGATCCAATAAATCATGGAATATCAACAGAAAACAGTCTAACAGTCTGCTAACATTTTTCTAATGTGATTCACTGTTGATTGACTGGCAGACAGTTGGGTGCCTGCTGTTTCTCCTGCTTTTCTCGACAGAGGAGGTCAGCACTGGTTGAGTTTGCTTAAACGCACAGAGACACACCCTCATCTTCTCCATTAAATGACAGAAAGGAGTGAAATTCCACAGCAAGTATAGTGCTGGGTTCAACCTGCAGGTCATGTACAGTGAACACGTCTTACACCATGAACTCAAACACACAGCATTTTAGAAATTCAGACACTTTAAAAATAATATATTCCCAAATAAACATCTATAAAACTAAGCAGCCTGCTAAGATTCCACAGTCATAAATGAAATCCCCTGTAAGGGATGAGTGACAATGTTTAATTAACAATTAACTAATGTATACACTATTTGAAGTTTCATTTCAGTAGAGAAGTTAGGATACTGTAATTCCCTCTCCAGCCCTGTTGATGGCCAAAGTTTCATTTGACAGAATGTATTCAGCCCACATAAAACAAACAGTTCTGGTTGTGTTCCAAACAGCATAATAGAAGTCTATTTAGGGCATAGGAAGAACACCTGCTGCAAAGGGTTCTGAACCATTTCTTCAAAGAACCCTTTATGTAGCCTAGGAAAATGCTTTAGGGCAGTTTCTCAACCTGTGGGCTGAGGACCACCAGTGGGCCATGAACCACTCTCTAGTGGTCCCCAGCCCATCCTCAGGAGGAGACAGTAGTCCATTCTGGGTTGGTAACAGCACTTTAAATAATAGAAGAATTAAAAAAATTAATTAGTATGGTTGAAAATCAAGAGATTGATTGTGTTTAAATGATAAACACGATATAAACATGAATAGAAAAGCACAAAAAATCACAGAATTGTCACAAATAAAAAAACATCAGTTTGTGATACTGCACATAACATTTATTCATTTATACAATAAAACACTGGTTTTCTCACAGGCTGTTATGCTTTCTATAAATAGCTGAGGCATGAGATGCAAAAGGCAGAGAAAGGTCCCTGCTTTAGGGAACTGACTTTTTAATTATTTCATTAATTTATTACTTCAAAGGGACATTTTATGTCCTAAATATAATTGTTCTGTCTTGATACTTTGGAGGCTTTTCATAGTTATCTTTAAACTGAACTGTTTCTAAGATCTCAGTGGAGAAGGAAGTATGGTGTAGGGAGTAGGGTGAAGAGAGTAAGGTGTAGGGAGTATGGTGTAGGGAGTATGGTGTTGTAAGTATGGTGTAGAGAGTATAGTGTAGAGACTATGGTGTAGGGAGTATGGTGTAGTGAGTATGGAGTAGAGAGTATAGTATAGAGAGCAGGGTGTAGAAACTATGGTGTAGTGAGTACGGTTTATGGTGTAGGGAGTAGGGTGAATAAAATAAGGTGTAGGGTGTAGGGAGTAGCGAATAGGGTGTATTGTGTAGGAAGCAGGGTGTAGGGAGTAGGGTGAAGCTTTGACGAGCCTTCGGAATGGAACGCGCCCACTTCTCATTCAAAAAGGCCAGAGCTTAGCTTAGCTCGCTGGTTTGAAATACCGCCATGGCTCTCTGTCCCAGTATGAAGCCCAGCAGTAAGACTGGTTTGTCACTTTGGGGGAATCTGCTGCTTGTGTTCTCCGCACTGGAACTAGTCTGCGCCTCCACTAACACGCAGACTGTGGAGTTCAACGTGAAGCCGGGAGGCGTGCTGCACTCCTTCTCTCTAAACATAGTAAGTAGACACCGAGCACACCATCCTTTAGCTATAACGACGGTGTTATTATCGCAGATTAGGGAAACGTCTATTGCACTCCTCCAGTTTGATGTCTTTAACCTTACATTGAAGTGTAGATCAGTGTTTACAGGAACCAGGTCACTTATTCACTAAGCAGCTGAGAAAGACTCTGTAAACTACAGTTTTATAGGAATCAGGGTCTGACTCTCTAAGTGCTCGTGGTAAACTTGTCTGTAGTTCGCAGGTTTAGATGCTCTGTCGTAGATCTGAACCAAACAGGCAGTGCAAAAGGATGACATTAAAAGGCCTGAGTTTGTCGTGATGTGTAAAATAATCGGTGGATAATCCTCCCTTGGCCTGTGTTTTGTTTAATTGCGTTAAAGTGTGATGGTCGTGTTGTGTGCTGTTGTAAATATCGCCAGTGCTGAACGTCCACAAGGCAGCTTTTCATTGGTTAAAGGGCGGAGCGTCTGGGACTCGCTCGTTCTACTGAACCGATTCGTCCATTTGAATGAATCGAACGTCCCACTAAAGCGCTGTGAATCATTATGAACGTCCCCATAATGCAGAGTGAAATGTTCATTATATAGTGTACATCATTTCATAACCTATAATGCTCTACAAATGTTATTTGAAATGATCTCAAATGAATCAGATTTCTTCTTCTTTCCTGCATTTATATATATATATATATGTGTAAGTACCAAATAACATAATTATAACTCTGTCTAGGGGGGCAAGGGATCACTGTTATATATTGATGATTAAATATATAGCTGTGTGTGTATGTGTATGTGTATATATATATATATATATATATATATATATATATATACACATATAGTGGCTATGTATTATGTAATATATGTATTATAAATAAGTCTTCAACCTCAACACATTAAATGCTACAGAAAATTTAATTCAGGTGGATTGCTGGAATGACAGATTTGATTCACAAGAACCGTTTCGTCCAGGAGTCGCACATCAACACTCTGCCACTTGGCGTCAGTTTGTTGACTGGAGTCTGAAACAGATAAAGCGTCTTTCACATTACAGCCCAGGTCCCTACTCAGCCAAGAGCGAATAGAAGAGTAGAAACTGTTTACACTTACTTAGTGTAAAGTGTGTGTGTGTGTGTGTGTGTGTGTTTTGCATGGGGGGGGGGGGTAATTTCCTCAAGAAAACACTAATGTTAGAATAAATATAAATAAGTACATGTTATATATAAGTACTAGAACTTTATTGCCACAAAGTATAATTTTATGTACAGTTTGGTTGTTCAACCATTTCTAGTGCCCAATTTCCAATTTCTTGAACTCTACATCTTTATTATTACATTAATAATTTGAATGTAAAAACTATTGCTCATTAGTAACTGACCAGAGGAGTCCCTCTGGTCTATTAAACATGTTAATTATGACAGTAGTCGTGTAGTTATGAGTGTGTTTACTTACAGGGTATTTGTATTTACCATACACTACCTACATTATCAAATTACTGATTCATTAAGATAAATGAATTCCTGATGGATTGCTGGGGGCATTAAGGGCATATCTGGAAGACCTTCCTGTTACATTTTGCTCTGTTAAATCTATTTTGAATTTATTCTGTTACATAGAGTCTATGCAATATAAATAAAATTTTATATTGATTCTATGAACTAAAAGTTCATAATATTTCCAAACCACTAACAAGTTTTTATTTTCCAGAAAGAGTATGAGTGCATCTTCACCTATGCTTCTCAAGGAGGAACCAATGAGGTGAGACTGCTGGCAGAATTATACTGCTTACATAAATTAACAGATTACAACACATGTATGGCCATTTAAAACAGCAACAAACAGAGTTTTATCTGTAATACACATGGTGGTAATATAGTTGCAGATCATAATGAGTAGTTTTGCTGTGCAATGATGTAGATGGGTCCCTTTACCAGGAATCACATTTAAAATACATTTAGTCCAAAAGCTTTTTAAAACACAGATAAAACACTGTCTAAGGCATCAGGCAGTGTATTCATAACCATCTGGTGGAATAATTTTCTGTAATGGAGCTTTGGAGAGATTTGATTAAAGACACATTTTTAAAAGATTATCTTTTGTTTTCAAGCATTGCAGTATGTTGTGAACAGTCCAGGTACATTAGACGAAAGTTGTAAAGTTGTTCAAATACTTTATTATTATTAGTAGTAGTAATAAGTAGTTGTGGTAATAATAGTAGTCTGTTAGTTGCCAATAATTAATAATATATAATTAATAATTAATGTGATACCCCAAATAGAATTTTATTGACACATTTTTTTTAACACATGCTCAGCCACACTTACCCAACTCTTACACACTGTCTGAAGTAGATGTTGCAATTCAGTAATATTACTCATCAGTTATAAACCCCTTTGGCTTTGTTGCCTCTCTGTGGATTTGGAGAATGCAGTAATGTAAAGCTGCTTTTTGATGGTGGTGTGTGTATTTGTTTCTGTGCGTGTGCGTTCCCTGCAGCAATGGCAGATGAGTGTGGGTCTGAGCGACGATGACAGACTCTTTTCTTGCTCAGTATGGAGGTAGGTGTAATAAATCCCAGTGTGGTGCTCTAGTACTACCACTGCAGCTTTTGAAGTTATCCCAGACCACTGACTGCTTAAGATTCAGTTCATAAGGTCACAGATGTTTACAGTTTGTTTGGAAAGTTAGCAATGCATACATTTGTGATGCTATACTCGTATACCAGAATATATTGTTTTGAAAAGAACAGGCTGGACAAACATGCCAACATGGTTAACAGCCATGCTGAGAAAAAAATGAGCTTGAGCTAGTCATGTTGGTTACGTATAGGGGTTTGTAGGGTTTTAGGGTATAGCTGGTCTACCAGTATGACCAACCTAACCAAGCATGTTGACCAGCCTGGCCTCACTGGTCCACCAGTATGACCAGCTTAAAGTAGAGACCAACTACCAACTGGTCTTGAGATGGATGTTTCAGCAGGGAGGTAAACGAATGGAAGTTTGTGGGCACCGGTTAGCATAATGCATTAACATAATGATAATTAGTGGCTGCTTGCTTTCATTCACTGTTTAGAGCTTTAGCATTTTGCGTGAACTTATTTTTAATCATGTCTATGGTATGATGCATGTTTCGTGTTTTTGAAATAGTGTGATGTCTTGAGTTTGTCTTTGTTTTCATATATTGTCATGTATTTGAGATGAAGGGAGTCTTATTGATTTTTTCCCCCCTCTCTCTCTCTCCTTTTTAATGAAAGGCCCCAAGGGAAATCCTACTTGTTTTTCACACAGTTCAAAGCAGAGATTAAAGGAGCTAAGATTGAGTATGCCAGTGCATATGTGAGTATCACTTATTCAGTGTACTTCAGTCAAGAAGCAGCACATTCCTCATTAGCCTTAGCAAGCCTGTCAGTCTCGTACATTATAGTAGGACCATACAGTCAGTTGCCACTTTAAAGTATTTGACAGATACAGTTGCATAATGATGCCTATGTTGCTATTTTTTGAAACAATTGTTTTAAAAATGTATTGAAATACAATTGAAGCTTGGATGTAAAGGGAAAATTCATTGACGTTTCAACATTTCTGAATAATTCAATAGTTGGTGTAAACAGAATCATCTGGAATGGATTTGGATTTCATAATGAACCTCTGATTGATGACATTAAGTTTTATATGTAATGATGATTTCTTTGGGGACTATTTCTCACCCTGCCCATGTCCCTCCACCTGTTTAAAAATAAGAATCTTAAAACTGTCTAAATAAATAAATAAATTAATTAATTAATTAATTAATTAATTAATTAATTAATTAAACAAGGTCCCAGGCATCAGGCACCATATCCATAACAATTTGGTGTAATGATGGTTGCATTCACTACTGCTGTAACCAAGTCTGACATGGTAAGATACTGCATAACATTTCACATTAAATTTCTTTGAATAATTTGTATCTTTATTGTTGATTATCTAGACAGAAAATACCCTTGACCAGAAATTGCCCTTTCAGCAATAATTTAAACCCAAATATGTATTTGATGATGTACTCTGGAAGAGCAAAGCTTATAGGTGAAACTTGGTTACTACACAAAAAAAACCCTGCATTTTATTTTTTTACTGCATTTGAAACCTTGTTACATTTCTCCATAATTCCAGTCCAGCTGGATCTAATCCCAGTTTGTTTTTGTAAAAACATCAGCATCAACATACATTTGCATTTAAAAAATTGAATATCAACCCAGAATTCCTCAATTCTTGCACATCTACTGATAATTACTCACACTACAGAACAGAAAAGATTGACAAATGCTGAAATACACATTAACTGGTGAAATCAGCATGTGTTAAACCTGTCTGTGTTGTAGCTGGTCTGTTTGATGGGGGGCTCTAGATCAAAACTTAATCTGAATCATAAAATCTTGTCATCTAGGATCAAAAGCTCAGCAGCATACAGGCTCTTGGGAGGTATTGCAGAGCATGTCCTCATCAAAATCATTGCAGTCAGCATACAGTCATGTTTTTTGGCTTGGCCCCTTTGTAAACAGTGGGGGGATTTATAGAAAGAAATAATAAAAACCTGACAGATGCTCTTCACTTTCTCAGGTGTTTGTGATGTTCCTCCCTCTTACACTTTGGCATCAATCATTTCTATTTTTCAATCATTTTCCCCCTCTGTCTTTCTTTCAGTCCCAGGCAGCTGTTGGAGGTCAGAAAGATGTTCCTCTGAAGGAGGAGGAATACACAGTAGGTGAAACTACAGGTGAGGCACCTTCTTATGACTTCAGGCTCATAGTAAGATTAACACCAGAGAAGCAATTAAAAGTACAATCTTCTGTGGCATGAGCACCTGCAGTCGCATTCATAGTTTCTCCCATTTTTGGTTTCTTCCAGTGACCCACAATGATGGTAAATTCCATGCTGAACTTTCAAAGCTGACAGTCATTGGTCAAACACGGCACGATGAGCTCTGATGGAGCTCTGACATCTCCACTCTACCATACACAGAACGAGTTTGGCTGAGGCTCTGGAGAGTTCTTGAAGCTCCATCACCGAACTTCTCCCGTCTCTTGCGACATCTGTGCAATGGAAACCAAGCCAGAGAAAGAAATGAAAGGATACTTTCTGAAGCATAACCAGTCAACAACATTATTCAGAGACTTATGAAAGACTTATCTATAGAAGTTGCATTTCTTCTCTTGCAATAAACATGACTGTTGGGCATAAGGGACACCATGATGTATTCTAGACATCTCAAAGAAGAGATCAACTTTCTTTTATTAAAAAAAGGTGTGCATTATCAGAGGGTTCTCTTCATAAAAGATGATGGGTGGATCTTTTTTTCAGTTTCGTTACTAGAACAAAACCAACACGTTTCCCCTCTAACACTGGTTTCCAGTCTAGCATTGGTTGTACAAGATCAATGTGGAGAACATTTTAAGGATTGTGTTTCAGCATCATATACATACCGACATGGTATAGCTGTCCTATAATCCTGGTGACTTTCTCTTCATTGGAAAAAGCTTCTGTGGTCATCCTCAGTCTATATGTGGATGAAAAACAGGACAATCCACCAACCAGGATTTTACATTAACATATTTTTACTCTTCTCTGTTTTTATTTTCTGACTCTGTATTCAGATTTTAATAAATAAATAAATTCACCCATTATCAGGGACAGCAGCTTCTTTTTATCCTCTTTTCAATTCACGAGAGGTATGTGATAAAGGAAAGGCTTGACTGGAAATGGCAATGCTGCTAATGAGTAGTGAATGCCAGCAGCAACCAATTATCATCCTGAAGAACTCTGCTAACTATTAGCATTCAGTGGTTGTTAGCACATTAGTCTCTTTAAAATACTGTAGTGCTGAGTGCATGACTTTTCCACTCACTTCAGCAAATAGTTTGTACAAATAATTGCGTTTCTTACAGTACACAATCCTCTTACTCCCTTGTGGCTACAGGCCAGAGCTCTGCCATCTGGGGTTTTGTCCAGATGTTAATCAATTAATCTCAGGCCATATTTCAACTTAAAACATGCAGTTGGGCTCCATTTTATATCATTTAGAGTTTGATTACACCCCCCCCCCCCCCAATAAATAATTAAATAAATAGGAAATACACTGCAGTAAATGTTGTGAACCCTATTCACCACCAGAGGGACATACTCTGTGCACCTTTACCAAAAATCCTAAGAATTAGTTTGAACAGGCAATCAGTGAGCAGTGAAAACACCAACAGAACAGTTGGTTGTGTCCTGCTCCCCATCATCTTAAGATGCCCACTGTCTCTAAATCTACCATTGACATTTTTTTCCTCTGCAAATTCACTAAGTGGATACATACAGTACCCCTGCAAATGGTTTGCAGCCCACTGTGTTCCAAGTTTAACACATCTGCAGCACTTAAAAGCAAGTTATGTTTGAATAATGAAGCTCTGATTCAGTCTACAGCACTCCAGGACTCTAAGACCATACTTACTTAATGGCGCCCATCACCTTGGAGACCGGCTTCTTCCAAAGCTGGTGAGTAATCTTCTGTTAGCTGGCTGCCCTGAAAGAGCTGCCCCCTTAGACTGTTGTGGAGAGCAGTTTTCGCTTGCCCGAGTAAGGGGGGGTTTTCAGGTCTTGATCCTTCCCTTTACTTACCCCTCCGGCCCTGTCACCAAAAGGGTAAGGAGGTGGTTTCTGGCTCTTGGGGCCTTTAGCAGTCTCCTTGCTTTCTGCCATCCCATGATTTGATTTCAGCACTAAACCCTTTGTGCCAGACTGTCCAGTTGGGTATGCTGGTGGGGGCAAACGAGGAGTGCTCTTACGCTCAGGTTGGTCTTTGGTAGATGCCTGGAACCTTTTTTTGACTCTTGGCACTGTTGATGGATTGTGGGACAGGCTGTTTTGGTGCTCAGAGGTGTCCCTTAGTGGGTGGACCTCTACGTGCCTGAATGCCTCTTCTACAGTATGCACACTCCTGCTCGAGCTGGAACCTCCACAAGCATCTTTGGCATCCTCCTCTCCTAGGTCAATGTTGGAGGTCAGCTGGTCAATCTGTTGGACCACCTGGGGTTCAGAGAAAGAGGCTTGGCATCACAATACAGCAGCCTCATTCAACCGTAACGCCACCTACCAGCTCATGTTTGTACTAGCCCGCAGTCCTGAACCCATTCCCAGTTTCACAACACCAAAACAATCAGGGTGCCACATGGATGCAGACAACATCAAGGACGCCGATGGGACGCTTTTGTGTAAATGAGATTAGGACGCAGCAGCGTGGAACTAAAAATAGGCAGTTGTCCTGCCTTCCAGCTGCCCCACTCTCTCCACGCCAGACAGCTGAGGAAAAGCTGAAAAAGGTGCAGCCTAGCATCCCTAAAAAGCACTGCATTTGTTTGGGAAATGGAGCAGATAAAGCTTTTTTCTCTGCTCCCCCCTGTTGTCTCTCAGTTGTATAACCCTTCCATTACTCTAAGTGTTTCTGATGCATCTTTGGTTTTTCAAAATGTTCTTTCACTCATTTTACTGACATGACATAACAGAGGGCTAGTAACTAATGAGAAAATTGGGACCCACAGCACCACACATCCTTAACCATTTTGTACCCCAACACATGCTCATGAAGGGTTTGCTAATCAGCTGGTGTGTTAATGCAGGGAATTGTTGAAGTTGTGCAGTGCTGTGGATCCCCAGGAGCAGGATTATGGAGTGGCCTTAAAGCCAGAGATTAAACCCTTTACCTCTTTCATCTCCAGATGCACTTCTTTCAAGCCATGGAGAACTTCCTCAAGATTCACAACCACTCTGCAAATCTGATCCCGAAGAACCCTCTGCGTTTTCTTGGAACTGAAAACATAACTTTCTTCATTCAGGCCCTGTCCTCTGGTGGTGTTTGGTGGAACTTCTGTAGAGAAGATAACTTCATGTATGGGCCTGGGCCCATCCCCATCTTCAGCCACATGTCCCATTGCCTTGAGGGAATTCCCTTCAGTCCTGTCCACACTGGAGGGTTCTAGATTACTGCTGCAGTTGGGTTTCAGTCTATGGCGACTGTCAAAGGTGTGCTGGTTTGCCTCAGTTTGCCCAGAAGGCTGTGACTCTCGAACAGAGCTGGATTGTTGGTCCACCATGCAAACAGGCACTCCACAGTTTCTTTGACCTCTGAACTGTGTCGGCAACTCCAGAGCACATTTCCTCAGAGGGAGGGGTGTCTGGGTCTGGCGGAGGTTGGTCACAAAGCCGCATTCTCTTAAGCAGTCCCTCACAGAGGCGCTGTTGTGTTGCAGCTTCTGACACTTGCCCCACCTCAAGGTGCTGGACTGAGTCTGACAGCTTTCGCCAGTCGTAACGAGCTGCGCATGGCACTCCAGTGTGGCCAGAGATAAGGTGGAATGGTGGCTATATCCATTGCGGAGGGTCCGTTTGGCTCTGTGGAAACTCATTTCGGCACTGTCCTCAGCTTCAAAACTACTTGGGAGGTGCTTTTCCAGTCTCTGCAGAGTAGTCCATCTTGGTCCGCTCCTGTAGACCATTGTAAAAGTGATGTGGGCCAGTGAACTCCCCCAGCTCTGTGGTATCAGATAGATGAGCAGGCTCACACTGACATTCCCAGATTCATCCAAAGCCCAGCCCTCATTCTGGACAGTTTCCTTGTTGCAGTTCCTTCTTGCCTGAACCCTGAAACTTTTCCCCCTGCTCAGCCCCTCCACCCTCTCCTTCACGCTTTCCTGATATTATCCCTGTGTTTTTCTCTCCTGCTGGATCACTGCCGACCTCCCTCCCTCCTTCCCGCCCTCCCTCCTCCTGCAGAAGCACATGTGCTTTTCCTCCTCGCCCATTGCCCCCTGTGCTTGGCTGAGGGCCTCCGTTTTCCTCTCCTCCCTCCACTCTTCCTGCCTTCCCAGTTTCAGTGGCTGTTGCACGTTTCCTGTCTCTCCATCCCTCGCCTCTCGCCCCTCCTCTCTCTCTCTATCTCTCTCTCTCTCTCTGCACTGTCTCCCTTTTCTGGTGCTTTCTTCCTCCCACTCCTTCTCACGGCTGTTCCCCTCTCCCTCTCTCCCTCTCTCTGCCTCACTTACTCACTAGCAGGGACTAGTCGACTTCAATCAGGGCTGGGTTTTTTCTATTCTTCTTCTTTTTTTTTAATCCAGCGTTGGCACTCTGTCTCTGTGTGTGCCTGCAGCTCTCATCTCTGATCTGATTACTCCAGTCCCCAGCTTAGTATGCCACAATTAAAGCTAGGATTTGAGAGGGGATCGCCTAAGGGGGAGGCAGTAGGGTGGAGGTTCTTCTCTTCTCTTCCTCAGTGGGATAGCACATGCATAGATGCTACAGGATGAATAAAGGAGGGGGGAGACTTAACATGAGCATGACAGCACAATATTGCATCACTCTGTACAATCTTTACATATTTACTGTTCTCCAGCTTACACCCCCCCCCAAGAGTTCTTTTATTGTAACAGCACAGTTATGTCATCAAAATTATACCCATGCAGTCCAATAGCTGTTACCAAAAAAGGGGGGCTCTTACGCAACAATAGGCTTTTGTTTTTTAAGTCTATCCTGGTTGTCTTCAGTTTCAGAGTGATTTTTCATTTCTTAATCCCCAAACAACACTTTCCTGCAAGCCTCTTGACATTTTAATCACTCTCAAGCACTGATTACTCTTGAGAAAGAAAAATAAAAGAAGACGCGTCAAATATGTCTCTTGAACAATTTCATCCCATTAAAGAATCTGGAGGGCATACTTTTTTAATGACTACAAAGTCACTTTAAGACAAATGCCCTGTATGTCTAGAACTTTCTGAGCTACCACTGGTGGGGGAAGAGCTTACCCTACACTCTTACATATAAAAAGTACCACAAAGATTTTTCAAAGGCATTCCATACAACAGAGGTGTCCAATCTTGATCTTGGAGTTCTACCACCCTAGAGAGCTTAGATCCTTCCTGGCTCCTAATATTTAGATACCTGTGGATCAGGTTTGGTACATTAGGGTCAGAGCAAAACTCTTCAAAGTGGTACACCTGTAGAACCAGGTTTTGTCACCTCCATATATAAACCATTTTTACTACCTTAAAGAACCTTGCAACGGATGATTCTTGAAAGCAGGTCAATTCCAGTCTTGGTGAACTACCTGCCTGCACAGTTTGTAAGCATCAAACATGACAGGGCAGTGAATACCTGATTAAGCTGGATCAGTTGAGATGAAACTATGTATGGCTATGGGTGTCCAAGAATGGTGTTAAAACCACAACCTATGTAGAAATGATCTACACAGGGTCTCTGACTTGCTCAGTGGACTATGTCCCTGGCACTATGGCCCAAGGTTTGCAAGTCTGTATCCCGAGTCATACTGCTTCACCATCAGTAGATGGAGCCTAAAAGAGCACAACTGGCCATGGAGAGGTCAGTTGCATTATTTCCCCATCACTTTCACTGTGTTGCTGGCTGGCACAGGTGTCTGTTGGCTGATGATTCAGAACTGGGGCTCCAGCACTTTCCTCTGAATTTGTTGGCTGCCCAGTGATACTTCATTGGCTAGAATCTGAAGAGAGGCCATTGATGACTTCACACATATTAGACGAGGCATGTGCTTGCACTCATCCTGCTAGTGTTGGAAGATTTCCAAGTAATGGGACGAGGCCTAGGGAGTGGGTTAATTGGCACTAATAAAATTGACTAAACAAATAAACACAAAACCCACACTTTTAGAAAATAATTAGAAAGAACATACTTTAGAACATATTATATTTCTCTTCCATGATATGTGTCTACGGTGCTTAATAAAGCAAATGCTTTGTTGAATTCTTAGACGTCTAAGCTTATTCTCATTTGTTTCAGTTTATACTAACTAGTTTACATTTACTTCACATCTTTTGGTCTTCTCCCTTCCTCCCAGCATACGTCGACTCTACCTGCCTTTTTATTGTTAGGTTTTGAGCTACCCAAATCAGTGCATATCATTATATATATATATATATAAAACCACACAGTTGAATGCTCTTTCCTTTCATAGACAGCTGGAGTTGGTAGGAAGTCCAGGTACCCCAATTGTAAGTGAACAATAATGGGAAAGTGAGTTTGTTTCATAATATATTCTCTTTAATTTGGTACAGATTTCCCATATTTTGTTTAGGTTCTTCATATTCACAGAAATAACCCTTTGTGGCATTTTTAAAAAAACAAGTGTACATACGTGGTTGTCAATAAGTGCTAGTGATGAACTCCTGAGGCAGGCAGCCCCCAAAACCACGTGCTTCCCAGACGCTCTAATGCCTCTGAGCGATGTGGTCAGAGGGCCTGCTGTACAACTTGAGTCATGCTGCTGTGTTTTCTGCAAATGCTCAGCCTTCAACCCATCACCCACTTGCTATGTGTGTGAGCCAGAAATAGCTGGGGGGGGAAAAAAAGCACACTGCAGTTCATTTTAAATTCGTTTTAGACAAGTGTATGCTGTTACCTGGTCATGGCTGCAACAAGCGACAACACTAACTGCCCTGCACTACAGGTACAACTCTACTAGGAATATGACTGGGTTACTCCTGCAGTGCAATAAAAAACCCACAGATTTGCATAACAATTCAGTCCAATAGGCATTCTTTTTTTTTTTTACAGTGGCAAAACAAGAGTTGTGATGAACTAGATTGCATAAGCCAGTGTTGGTTTGACAGGCTCGTTGTACCTGATCCTCTTTTTTCTCCGGCCTACAGGACCACAGAGTAGTAACTCTACACTGTCTGCATGTCATTTAGAAACCACTTTAACAGCAACACGGAAGACAGCAGCATGCATTTTGCAAGACAGAGGCCTCCATGACGTTACGCTCATCTGGACCTGTCTAGGGAGCTTAATCTGCCTTTAATACTTTTATCCTTTTGTGAAAGGAAACAAAGCAAACGTTAAACCATCCAAGCTATTTTATGATTGCTTGTACCAAGAGTCATGCTCACCTTCAATTTGACCTTGGCTTTCATTTCTAACTTTTGAAATTACATAAAGAATATTAACCTGTTTATAAGAGCGCATCTCCTCAAATTGCCATGCTTTTCTGGTGGCTTTTCTTTCCCCCACTGCTGCTTTTAACTCAAGACAAACATGCCAATCTTTCCTATTCTCAGAGGACGCTCTTGAGGAGAACGGAAAACAAAAAGAATTTGCCTGTCTTAAGAAGCTGAGTCTCAGGTAACTGTCACATCTCAAGCAGCAGCAGCCGGAGGGGATAGGCATCAGCATACAGGATGGAGGGGATGTCAGAAAGGCAAACCGAAAGGCGTGTGAGGGGAATAACAAACGACACGGAGAGTGCTCGCAGGCATTTTGATCCAGTTCTGCTTCCACAGGCAGCGCAGTGCCAGCACTCGAGCGGGGCGGTTTTATTTCTCAGAACGGGACCACCTCATGATGATGAGCTTTCTCCACGCTGAAATGTCATAATCCTTTCCCTGGCACTCCTTGGTGTGGAACCTGAACAAATGTTATTCACTCGCAGACACTGTAGTCAGTAGATGATCACAGCAGCGTTTGACTTTGGTGTTTTGATCAAAGGAACATTGGTTGATTTTCTCTACATCATCTTATCTCACTTTACCCCCATCTCCTCAATATCCCCATCACTCCAACCTCATTTCTTTAACTTCCCATCAATTCTGCCCAGCTCCCCAATATATCACCTCACCCAATCTTGAGCCATTACTCCAACCACTTCTCTTCTCTCCCCATCACACCACCCCATCTATAGGCCCCTTTACTCCACTCCATCCCCTTAGTGTCCCATCACTCCATTATTTCCTTAACTTCAATTCAGCCCAGCTCCCCAACAGGTCATCACTCTATCCCATCTCAATATCCCATTACTCCATCCCCATTTCCTTAACTTCCCATCAATTCAGCCCAGCTCCCCAGCTCTCCACCCCATCTTGAGGCCCAAATACTCCACCCACAGCTCAACCACAAATTGTTAACTCCATCTCTCCATGTCTTATCGCTTCACCCCATGTCCAGTCATACAATTTACCTCTGTCTAGTCCACTGGAGCGACATGGAGGAAGCCACTAAGCTCCCTGTATCCCCAAAAACTTCACAAGAAAGTTGCTAAAAGTGTCAACATTTGAAGTGCTTTCTAAAAACGGAGACTCATTACAGATACAAGGGAAAAGCTGCAGAATTAATATTACAGCTGTGAAAACACTAATCTGTATAATGTGCTAAACGGAGTGACAGACTTTGCATAATGAAGGGAATAGTTTAAACTATCACTTGGAGAGCTCATTTAAAGGAGCTTTGTGTGAACCTCCTTTAGAGAAATATTTTACACTGGTCAGCTACAGTACTAATGCAGACACACAGGGAGTCATAGGGGCTCAATACAAAGAACTTGGGCAATGAATACACTCCATGATTACTATAGCAGCCAATCATTATGAGGTGAATTTGAAGTGTTTAGAGATTTTCACTATTAAGCAGCTAAATGTCCCGGAATAATGGCCCAGAACAAAAGGCAGATCTAAAAACGTGGGACAAACATTCCAGTGGTGTACCCATTAATTACAAGAGGTAATGTTTCTTGCACCTTGACTATTGACACTTTAAATACAGCATAGGATACATGGTAGATGTAAGCAGTGTGTACATGTAATTTCCACTTCCACACGTCTGACATTTACTTTGACAAACCCTTTTTCAATTCCTCATGTGTTTTAGGAACTGATCCGGCAGCAACAGCTTCTCTAAATACATAAATAAGTAGGATTAGAAAAGTGGGAAAGAAAGCAGTCAGAAAGTCAGTCAGTCTGACTCACGCACTAGAACCTGCTGTACTGCAAACCAAACAGAAAGCAACAGCATCTGGTTCATAAAAACCACACACGAAGGGGGTCTGGCTTGACCTATGCACACAAATGAGGCTGAAAAAAAAAAAAAAGGAAAGAATAGATTTGTTGAACAGGAAAAGAAGAACACCACGTCACAGTCATAATACTGTACTGAAGTTCAGGGATTAGCAGGCTGTAATCCAGGCCAGGAAAGCATGCATGCACACCAAAATGCATACTTTAGTCACACAGGTCCCCAATAGACCTAGTCAAGAAATGATCCACAAACAGGTACTTAAAAACAAGCCTTCCTTTATATATAATGTAAATATATACAACAAGTCACAAAAAAGTGAAAGCACACATCTTTGGACAGCAAAAAAAAAAAAAAAAAGTACAATTGTTCATGGTTGAAACTGGAATTCACAGGTCAAAAATGATAAATCTGAAATGTGGAAGACAAGACAATCCCTTAAGTATCTGCTGAAATTTACAGCAAGATTTCTGAAATCCGGTTAAATTGGCCATGTATGTGTACACCGATAGGACTCGACCCTGATAAGTACTCAGCTGAATTGGGGAGTGAATAGCACTCCCTTCTGTTAAATCTGTTCAATTCTGAAGCTTTATTTTCAGGCCTGCTTGACTTTCTGAATCTTTATTAATGAGCTTTAGTGTCATAGCCAGCTGAACTAGTTGACAAACATTCAGAACACATTACATTATATTTACATACACAAAAAAAGAGAACAGTAACTACTACTAAGTGCACAGATGTTGGAAATTGTTTAACTAAATGATACTCACCATCCAAAAGGTACAGATATGATGTGCACTTGAGAAACTCATATTGCAAATATGAATCAAGTGCATTTCTGTCCATATACAGAAACAGCCTCCAAATAGGTATATAAACAGCACCCAGGGTCTGAGATGGTTTTCCCTCCTAAATTCTATTAGAAATATGAAAAAGTAATTTACTCGTGCTCCGTCCCCAAACACACTTCTATAGTTGTTCTTTAGTTGATACACGTCAGTTTAACTTGTTTCAGACTACATTCCTAAACACACTTGAAACCTTTGGATGTGTGTGGAAAGTCACACGGCTAAGGGTGCAGTTTTTGTTGTGTAACTGGTGCTACCTACATTTTTCAAAACAAAGGTGCTACAAAGGGTCATTTGTGTGGGGTCATAGAATCATTTGCTCAGTTCGTTAAACTGAGATACATGTAAAAGAACATTTGAAAGTTTTAAGACACCAATGGAAAGGTTCCTTACACTCCCAGCTCCTTTTTCAAAATGGTTCTTTTTAAGGGTGTCAAAAGTTGTTATTCCATGGCATATTTATAGCACCTTTATTTTTAGAGTGTTAAAATAAACATAGTCCACCTCAGTAGTTTGCCTTTCAAACTGGAAATGTACAATAGTGTACGTAGTGACTAACCTCCCACATTAATTTATTATGAGATTCGTATTGAGCAGGATTTTTGCCAGTTCTGGCCAAAGCTTATCCAACATAGCAACAGTAATGATGAAACCATGCCTTTGTATGACAAGCATGGACTGATCAATTACACGCCATATTGTTAAATACTGACTCAAGTGCCAAAAAAAAATAATTCTCTGAGTAATGTCATTGAACAGTGGTTTCAAACCCTGGTCCTAAAGGATCTACTACCCTACATATTTTAGGGGTTCTGCTTTCAATTCAGGAAGGGAATGATAGGTGGATTATCTAGTTCATGAGAATGTGGGAGCAGGTTAAACACTTAAGTGTGCAGGGTAAGTGTTTCTCCATGACCAGGGTTGAGAACCAATGATTTCAAAGAACCTTTTTTGAAGAACTTTTAGACCAACTTAATGGTTCTTCCAAGACACTTAATAAACATTACGGTTCTTCCACTGTCTAACATCATTCAAATATGGTCCTCAGGGTTCCCTAGATGTTCTATTCTAGCTCCAACTGAACATACATTGGAATAGCTTCAGAAGCACTGGTCTAAAGAAACATCCACCAATTATTCAGGAACCAGAAGCGATTCTATGGCATTAGCAAAAGAATCCAGTTCTACACTTTCATTTTAAGAGTGTAGATCCAAGACGTGCTGACTCTACCAACGGATTTGCTATAGCACACAGTGCAGATCAAACTGGACAGAAAGCTTAACCCAAGAGCAGCACTCCTACTGTGCTTCCACCTGAATTCAGGCCCAGCTGTCAAAAATAAAAACCAAAGATTTCCTGTTTCCTCTCTTTGGCAGAGCTGCTTTACAGTATGTGTGTGAATGACAGAATCAGGCACTGCAGCAAATATTGAAAGGGGAATAAAATAGGACAGCGCTCAAGGGTGGTTAAAAAAGGCTCAGTAATAAAAATATAAACTTTCAAAAACAGCAAATTATAAAATAAAAGTACGGTGAAATATGCTCATATACTCTTTCTTCCTTCATTCCCATTGAGGAACTGCATCACTAATCAAAATTCACACACAAAATGGTCATAAAAACAACACTTATCCATGCATGAAAATGAATATTATCAACTGCAAAAATATTGTCTTTTGATTAAAGATGGCATGTCTCTGGTTCAATATCAGCTGAAAATGCTGATATTCTGTGGAGCAATTCAAGTAGTTTAGTACTTGAGTATAGAGCGTGATAGCCTACTTTTATGAGCCCATTTTAAGTGAAGAGCTTCAATTAAAAACAAAGATTTTTAGCAATAAAATAAAATAAATGGATCAATATTGAGTGATATTTAAGATTTCAATTTCTGAAAAGAAAGACAAGTGGTAACCAGCCATCTCTACTTGTATGATATATTAAACACAAACTGGTAGCCCCTTAATGTGACATTTGTTAGTCATGCAGAACGAACACGCTTTAGAAATCTGAAGTTGTTCACAGCACAAAAAGGTAGTGATTTGTTAGAGGCTCTACGTGTATTGCAGCCTTCTGCAAGTGTGCAAGTGTTGGAAAGGACAATGATGTGAACTAATAAAAATAAATCACCAGTGTAATGCAAAAACCTTGTAAAGAAGGAAAACATCTTAATCTTCAGTGGAGTCAACTTAATGTTCAATGTCATACTGAAGCATTTCTGTTAGTCCATTTATCATGAAATTGAAAGTATAAAGAGCAAATTAGGTAATTTCCAAAACTGGCTGTACAGAATGTTTGTAGAGCTATGCCATCGAACCACATTCAACAGGGAACTGTGTTTGTAATAGTAATTTGAGAGTTGAAGGTTCTTTAGACTCACACCTCTATTACAAATATGGTTCTTTATGGAACAAAAATTGGTTCTGTTCTGGCACTGCTCAAAGAACCATTTTAAGTGCCTTTTATAAAAGAATGCAAAAGGTCCCAATTTGCTCCAACGATCAATAATGGTTTTCTGCACCTTTAGTTATGAGAGTGTACCATCAGTAGATGTGCTCACTCTCCTTTAGGAACATACTACGATTGCACAGTGCAGATCAAACTGGATATAAAGCAGTTTAGCCCAAGAGCAGTCCTACTGTGCTTGAATTCATGTCCAGCTGTCTATTTATCATGACATTTTGACACAATGCAAAAGAACAGCTGTCAGATTCCGATTAGGTCAAAAGTGAAAAATAGCAAAAATGGAGACAAGGTTTTTGCGTGACAGTGATGATATATGGTGTAGCCCTACAGTGGAAAAAAACAAAACAAAAAACACTGGCCAAGCTGCAACGCGACTGCTTTCAGTCATCATGGTTTCTTCTCTCAGAGGGGATCCTCCTTTTCCCCATATGACTCAAAAGCATTAAAATGAAGATTTAAACGTGTTTGCAATGAGAGATTGTGTACATTGGTCCTTTGATCACTAGTCAGTCATTCCAGGCTGGCCTGACATCTTTGTGATCAAAACATGAATGTAAACCTTAATCCTACGTACGAGATGAGGCGTAAAAGATTTCTCCATTAAAAAGTTCAAATCACTATAAGGCATGAAATACATGATTATAGTTTCTCTTATAGCATTTCTGCCTTGAGAAATATGTTCAGTGTTTCTTTTAATAGTTACAACAATCAGCATACCCTGAATAATCCAACCTCTTATGAGCGAGTGTTTAACACATGAGTCATGCTGCTCTTCCTCGAAAAACATGAGGGTGTTGTATCAGAATGGAAAGACCACTTGGGGCAGCTGTTCAATGCTCATGTTAGAGCCCTCCTACGAGAAGAATAATGGGTCAGAAACTGTTTTCAAACTGCCTTTGGTGGACTGAAGGCTGGCTGTGGTTGAACAAATACAGCGAAAAAGTGTCTACATACAAAAGAAAAAACCCCACAACAAACAAAATGAGCTCAAGGAGACCAAAAACATGGTCAAAGGTTGCCTTCATCCAGCATCTTGTTGACCCCATCACAGATTCTCTGCAGGTGGGCCCGATAGACCTCAGAAGGGCTGTACAATGCTGCCAAGAAGTCACAATCAGAGAAGTGGTTGAAGACATGGTTGATACGTGCATGGGACTTTGCAGTAAGGTGGCGATTAATGGCCTGGTGCAGAAGATCCCTGCAGTCGTTGAGCAGGCCACTCATGACCCTCCGGTCGAAGGTGAAGTCGATTTGGTGGAAGCTGACCGCAGTCATGGCCAGAGTATGGACCTTCTTACGGAAACGCTCCACGAGCGCCAACTCTTCATTACTGAACTGCCCATTTCGGTAAAGGACGCCCAGCTTGACCACCATCTTGATGAGGTTCTTAATAATCTTTTGTGCCTCCTTGCGGTTACGAGTGTACTCCTTGGTCACACGGTATAGTTCGTCCAGGACTTCACTGCTGGTGTCATCAATGAAGAGGTTGGCCACCGTCTTGGTCGCCATCTTGCTCATTAGCTTCTTCTGGGCCTGCAAAGCCAGGTTCTTTGTGCTGAAAGAGTCCATGATGTCTGGAAAAACAAAAAGACAAACAGGAATCAGAATCAAGACTCACAGCGTGAAAATGTGTCAGCATGTAAGTGAACAGTCAATGTTCTGGAAGCAAGAAAAATGGGAAGGGTATGAAAAGCAAAACAAAAGCAAAACTGATGAATAGATGAAAGGGTCCGAGCATCTCCAGTGGTCAGTGCTCCATAGAAAGACAACTGGTGAACTGCAACAAGATCACAGAAGGCTCACTGCAGCTCATGGTGGCCCCCACCTTACAATTGGACTTCAAGGATGTGCTGCTAAAGGCTTTGTGCTAGACAATACAGGACAGAAGTCTTCAGAGGTCCTGTGGAGTCCATGTTTGTATTGAATTTTGTGATAGAGACATCACCATATTGTACCATAAGGCCCCTAAAAGACAAAATAATTTCTAAACTGAATTATATCAGTCAATTTTATTTCATCTAATCTATCCGAGCTTAACTAAATAAACAAATTAAAATAAAGCGCTTCCAATGAATGGTCCTTCAAATATCTTTATTGTAAATGATATTTGAAATTGTGAACATCCTCCTTGCAATATAAAAGCTCTGGGCCAACTGACTGTAGGCCTCGTCAACACAGTGACCACTGCAGGAATGAAAACAGACGTTTATTTGGTTGGAAAAAAAAAAAAAAAAAAAAAAAAAAAAAAGCATTACTGTAGTGTAAAATATCTCTTGAAAACAGCAGTTGTGGCAAAGCCCTTTTGAATTATTTTGATCAATTTAGTTATGGATTAATCTGCTGGTTATTTTCTTGATTAGACAAATGCTTGTTTAAAAACTCCAATACTAATGAATTTATTTTCTTTTGCATGTTACTATATTCCATGCATGTTATAATTTTAGATAGATAGATAGATAGATAGATAGATAGATAGATAGATAGATAGATAGATAGATAGATAGATAGATAGATCGATCTGAAACCCATGGCAATATATTGTAAATCTCTACCATACCGTAACATCTCTAAACAGGTTGCCATCTGAGTGCAACTTCATTCTAAAAAAGAATTTGAGTGGATTGTTTGTGTGGAAATGTTTTGGTGGAATGATGCTCAGAGTACAATCTTGTATAAAATGATGCCATAGATCACATTTAAAAGCAGCATGACAACTATCTCCATCTCAAACAACTTAATTCAGTGCAGTTAGCTGAGTCAGTGAAAGATTAAAGAATGAAATTCTTATTTGTTTATTATTAAATGTATCAAAGCAATAAAACGTGAGGGAGTTTGTTATAAAATAGCACAGCTAATTTCTTTATTCTATGGTCATTTACCAGGAGTTTTCATTTAAAGGAGATTCTGCCATCATTTATTTAGGCGCACCATTCAGAGGAGTGATTCACCTTTTATGAAAGAAAATAAAGTGTTGTGGCAAGATAACAGTGCAAATGCTTCTCAACAAATCAGATTGCATGGCCAGAACAAACTGTGGCATAAATAGATTACATTAAATATATTACTCAAATACACAGATAATTAGAATTTAAATATTTAGCATGCTGTGTTTACAATGTGTTCTTTAAGGTTTTCAGCATTTCTCTGCCCGGAACTATTTAACAGTTCTTTGTAAAACTGCTGGCAGGTGTCTTTCTGTAGACAATAATAAAAATTAAAACAATAAAAAATTAACCAACTTGCAGTCAGACGGGGGAAACAAGGGGAGGTTTGTTTCACACGTTCCCAAACAATACTCATGCATCTAAATGAGTTCAACAGATGTTTATCTGGACTTCTATGTGTGGAAGCATAAGGAAACATGAGCGCATATAGCTTCCAGCAAACACATGCTGGGGGACACAGCAATCAATGACAAAAGCAGAACATCAGCACACTGAAAGGAAACGTAATCACAGAATCAAGCAGCTCGCTGAGAACACGGCTTGTTTTCATGAGTCATGTTGCAGGTTTGAGGGCACAAGAACTTCACAAAAGGTGTGCAATTTCTCACCAGTGCAAAGAAGTTGATTACAGAGTTCCGGTTTCGGACTGACTGATGAAAGCAGAATGACAACAGTGATGTGAGCATTAGTAGAGATACTTTCTTGCCCTGTGGGACCACCAATGAAACAGCACAAATGGGGGGAAAAGGAGACTATAGAGAAAGGATGCAATGATTCCCTGTGGCTCTTAACATCTTTTCACTCAAAACGCAGAATCTGGAAACAGCCAATCAGAGTAACATGGCCATGGACTGAGATACACTACATTCCCATTTTGTCTAATGAATGCATTCAGCAGCAGATGTGCAAATGCACAAAGACAGCTTGTATATATTTTTAGAGAATGGCCAAGAAAGTACTGCCAATAGAAAAGGACTCTGGAGGAGATAAATTTGAACCCATTTACCTTCCATGGACATGGCAACAGTTTATCCTGCTTCTGTTTGAGTAGCTTTTAATACCCTTAATTTCAGAACAAATAATGAGTGAGCTGGTGTCCCGATACTTTTCTTTATGTAGTGTATGATGAAGTCAGGATGCATGTTATAAGTGGACCAAATGTTCCAAAATTTAAGTAAAGGCCCCAAATTGGAGACAGTTCTCATTGAGGCTTAAACACCCATTTTTCTTCCTTATGATTTGTAGGGCTGGGTGATCCAATCAATATATCAACATTTATATGAACAGAGCACATTGTAGGGAGTGGGAATAAGACTTGAGTATAAAGAAAGAATAAAGATTTCAATATGTTAATATAAGGTAAAAAAGACAGGACACCCCATGAAATCCCTTTTCCCTCCTCATCACCATTCAGCTAAAATATATGATGGATATAATTTGATTTTTATTCATATCACCCAGCCCTAACGAGTTGTGATAATTCTGAGATTATTCTGTGGGAGGGAGGACACATTATGTTGGGGGAAACAAGCAAACAAACAAATATCCATGTAAATATAAGTTACAGTTCTGAAGAATCAAGACATTGTTAACACTTTTTTCACACAAAATTCAGTTTGATTTTTGGCATTTATTCACACTGAGCCTGAGCCAAGGAAAGTTCTCACATGTCAGAATTGCTACAAGCTAAAAACTGCCTACAACACCAAATCCCACATGAAGCTCCTTACCTTCCAACACAACTAAAGCTGCAGAAGGATCAGCGCTCATTCAGTACGAGAGCTCCTTCTTTTCCTAAACAATTGTCTTCTAAAATGAATCATTTGCATTCCTTTGAAAATGCATGTCTGATGTAGTGTTTTTCTTTTTCCTCAGAAAAAAAAAAATCTTCATCTTGAATCTTGAGACAGAAGCACCACTACACAAGCTGACAAGATAGAGGGATTTATCCTTCATGTTTTTCAGAAGACCCCACCCAACCCAAATTAACATCTCTCGACATCAAAGAAAAATCCTATGAGGAAAAACACAAGGTGAGGCAAGCAGATACGAGGTCACGCTCCTCTCTGCGCACATTGAGAAGTAAGAATGGAGCAGTACCTTCTTTCAGAACACAAGTGAAACTTTGGGGATGCTTTCTGGGCTTGATGCAAACCACCCTGCTGTGAGAAAAATGCCACCAAATGACACATTTTACTAATGTATCCAAGAATTCCTCTCTCTGAGGTAATGAGTTCCTGGCAATGTTTGTAGCTTTAAGAAAAAAAGAGAGATCAAAAGCAAACGTTGCAAATAATCTCACCGGGCATCGAATGCATCTTGAAGGGAAATGAATGCGCCTTTTATGACGCATTCAAAAAACATTCAGAGTTGAGGTTTTACTAACAAATGCTGCCTAAGCCACACACTGCCAACTGCGGTGCAGTAAAACCATTCTGAACTTTGTCCAAGGAAATACTGGGCAGCAACCAACCGTCAAGAACTGTCATTAGTGGTGAGTTTTACACGAGTGTGAATGAAAACAAGTCGACAGTAACGAAGAGGCAAGAGTGGCTGGTTTAGGCTAAGTTATAGGCTAAACCCATCACAATAAAAGCTACATGAAAATGCCAACATCAACACAATGTGTGAACAAAATGTCATATTGCTACTATATTGCTCTATATGCTCATTGCAATACACCTTGCATGAGAAACAATAAAAATTTAAAAACTGGAAAACTTTCAAATTAAATAAAAATACAACAATTTATACAACTTTCAGCATTTTAATTTAATAAGCAAATCAGTCAAAATCTGTATTTAATTCCATGGAGCTATTGTAAGACCAGACCCAGTAAAAAGCTCAATTTCTCTGTATAATTAAAAATTTAAGATGTAAACAATCATTGACAGCTTTTGTGAAATGCTTCATTCTAGAGTAACACTGTGCCAGCGAGTGTGCAACATCACTGAATTGCGATTACTGAGGCATTATAATCAGTGACCTGTGCAGTGACTGTATTAAAAAATACTTTTGTAATCTTTGGAAGCATTTAAAGCAACATAAAAGTTGAAAATATTTAAGCAAAATTAGGAGATATCATACCAAAAGCCAAACTCAACAAAAATGCCAGATTATTTATTAACATATGAATCCAAATGACCTGGGTGAAGAAAGTGGGCATCACTGCTAACTAACTTCATTTTTATAAAATTTCTCAGACGTAAAATGTAGCAGGTCATCATTGTAAATCAAACCTGACAACAGTGAAGTCAAGCAGAAAGTGGACTGCAGGACTTGTTAAAACAGATTACGATTTCTGTTTCCTATAGGAATTACTGTGTTCGTATATCTCTTACTGGCTAAAAACGTATGGTTGCTCTGGCTCCCAATAAACAGCCAACTGTTACAACTGGTTCCCAGCGAGTACCTTGCTGAGCAAACCTGTCTGACACGTGAAGCGGTGGCGAATGACGCTGCCGTGAGCTAGTTTTGGCCTTTGTATTAGAATTAGACTTGGCATTTCCCCTGCTGTGAGGGCTCAAAAGTCAAGAGGTTCAAGAGGTTACCAGCTCTTCCTGAGGCACCCAGTGCTGTCTACTTTAGAAGGCAGAAAACCAACACAACACACAACATGATCATATCATTTCCCCTATAAAAGGAAGTGAACAAAAAGAAAGGTAATTTAATCTGATTACAGAAAAGCCTCGACATTGAATACCTTGAAAAATGGTGTTTAACCTGAAAAGAACTTTTCCTCCATCTTTCAATGACTGACGGTTCTCAGTGGAGGTTAAATGGAACAAAATATCTGAAAAGTTTAACACCTCTGTAAAAATTCCCCTCACACAAAAGTTATTACAGCAAATGTTTATGAATGTGCTGCCAACAATGCCTGAGACTAGTTTAACCAGAGACGATTTGGGGTCTGAAATATCTCTTTAAATCCATTCATGTTAGAGGGATATGTGCTTGTCTCAGGTTAGCCACCATTATACAACCCCTGGCAAAAATTATGGACTCACTAGTCTCTGAGGATGTTCCTTCAGTCGTTTAATTTTGTAGAAAAAAAGCAGATCACAGATATGACAAAAAAACTAAAGGCATTTCAAATGGCAAATTTCTGGCTTTAAGAAACACAAAACCATTGTGGTAGTCAGTAACAGATTTTTAGAGCAAGCACAGGGAATAAATTATGGAACCCCTCAATTCTGAGGAACAAATTATGGCATCACCTGCAAATTTTCATTACAAACACCAACACCTGCATCAGGTTAAAGCCAGTAAAAAGCAGTGATCACACCTTGGAGAGCTGTTGCCACAAGTGGACTGACATGAATCATGGCTCCAACACCAGAGTTGTCAATTGAAACAAAGGAGAGGATTATTAGACTCCTTAAAGGGGGTAAATCATCACAGTGTTGCACAAGATGTTGGTTGTTCACAGTCAACTGTGTCTAAAACCTGGACCAAGTACAAACAACATGGGAAGGTGGTTAAAGGCAAGCATACTTGCTTGAAAATGTCAAGACAGAAAACTTGTACATGTTGTTGTACATACAACGAAACAACTGGAGTCAACGTCTGTGACCGAACTGTAAGAAAGTGCCTAAAAGGAAACGGGATTAACATACAGAAAAGCTTAAAGAAAGCATCACTAACACCTAAACAGAAAAAAACAAGGTTTCAATGGTCTAAGGAAAGGCAGTCGTGGACTGTGGATGTCTGGATGAAAGTCATATTCAGTGATGAATCTCGAATCTGCATTGGGGAAGGTGGTGATGATGCTGGAAGTTTTGTTTGGTGCTGTTCCAATGAGATTTATGCAGACGACTGTCTGAAGAAAACATGCAAATTTCCACAGTCATTGATGATGTGGGGCTGCATGTCAGGTAAAGGCACTGGGAAGATGGTTGTCTTTTTATCTTCAATAAATGCAGAGGTTTACATTGACATTTTGGACACTTTTCTTATCCCATCTTTCGAAAGGATGTTGGGGGATGATAATCATTTTTCAAGATGATAATGCATCTTGCCATAGAGCAGAATCTGTGAAAACATTCCTTGAAGAAAGACACATTAGGTCAATGTCATGGCCTGCAAACAGTCCAGATCTCAATCCAATTGAAAATCTGTGGTGGAAGTGAAAGAAAAAGGCCATGACAAGCCTCCCACCTGCAAAGCTGATCTGGCAAAAGCAATCAGAGAAAGCTGGTGCCAGATTGATGAAGAGTTCTGTTTGTCACTCATTAAGTCAATGCCTCAGAGACTGCAAGCAGTTATAAAAGCCAGAGGTGGTGCAACAAAGTACTAGTGATGTGTTGGAGTGTTATTTTGTTTGTCATGATTCCATAATTTTGTCCTCAGAATTGAGTGATTCCATAATTTATTCCCTGTGCTTGTTCTAAAAATCTAACTGTTACTGCTACCACAATGATTTTTCTTGATTTCTTTTAGTGTTTCTTAAAGCCAGAAAGTTACCATTTGAAATGCTTTTAGTTTTGTCATTTCTGTGATCTGCTTTTTTCTACTAAATTAAACGACTGAAGGAACATCCTCAGTTATTCCTGGTGATTCCATCATTTTTGCCAGGGGTTGTACAATCGATAATATTCCATAAAACCCAGACCATGAGAACAGGTTCACTGGCGAGTCTGGATAGTAAATAAAGTGGCGATATTTATGCTGTAGTCATTAAGACCCCTGGTACTAACACCACCACCGTAAAGTAATCTAAATAGTCTGCAGGTTCTCCACAATGACCCACTTCACAGCAAAAGCATGTTGAATGACTTATCTTAAGCACAGAATTATGCAGTCTTTAAGGCTAATCCTAGAGTAAAACAATTTTCCAAATCCCCACTTACTGGGCTTAATCAAGCCTCTAGGAAACGGGTTCTTGCTGTTCAGACAATGGTTGTCTGTGATTTTGCCCCTGTATCATTTAGTAATGAGCAAAGTGATACTACACTGGGTTTCAGATTCAAAATATACAAACATTGATGTAGTTAAAGACAGGCCTGAAATATTTATGATAATTCATGTCTTTTGGCCTAAGCAAAGAACATGATTTATCAAATATGCAGACATTAACTGTAATTGGCCTGGATGTTCACACAAAGCAGAAAGCAATCACTTACTTGTGAGGTTCAGTCTTCAGCAAGATCAGTACCGCAAACTTTAATGGGCTGCACTGACATTGGGATTGTGAGCCTGTGTCTATTATTTTCTGTTGATACTGATATATAACCATATATTAAAATGTACAAACTGGGTCTAAACCTTCCAAGATAAATAAACATCAACAACATCTGTAGGGTTGCTGTGGACATTGGAGTGCAATGTCTGAACATTCTGCTTTTGCAGAGTGAGTCCTAAGCAATTATGACAACACAGACAGGATTCCAATATCATTGTGGATCTCAATAACAACTACCCAACAACATACCATGCAGCCCTCAACAACATCCTCAAACTGAACCCTTGTAAACTAGACTCCCCGCTGGCTGCGGAGTAAACCGAGCCCAAACAGAGGCCAAGGTTTTCCGTTACCTAACATCAACTGAAACTCACCTTCCTGGAGGTATAAAAGAGCATCCTCCATGTTCAGGCACTTCAGTAACAAGAGATGGCTTGGAATGAAGCAGGGTGGACAAGATCAGGCTAGGGAATTTTCCAGCCACCATACACAACTCTGTTAGCCTACCCTGATTGGCTCAGGTGGGAAAGAAAATGACTAAATGGAGCCACCTGGAAGCTCCACCCACTGGCTTCTCCTACATGGCCCACTCCCCCTACCCTGAGGTAAAATACGGCATGTTATAGATGATGCAGACCCAGAGAAAATAAAGAGAGCTTTTTTTTTTTTTTTTGCTGTATAGTTCATCTGCCGAAAAAAAAGAAAAAGAAATGACGGTAAGCGTACGTTGTGTTTAACTTTCAAGCTTTCAAGTAAGAACTCCAAACCAGTAAGGGATTCGCTGCCTGCAACAGTTACAGCAACATCCCTTTCATGTGCCATGCCAGCTCTCAATTCTTTACCTCCATCAGGTCCGCTTATGTAACACAAGGACTTCTGAAGCTGAACTTCAGTGTGAGTGGCCATCACTGAGTTCAGCCTTCACTGTCATGCTCGGTGGAGAAGGGTATAGTCTCTTTTTCTGAGAAGATATAAAAGCTTTTTTTTGCTCAGGTCCCACAGATCTACAAAAGCCTGTGGTGCAATTAATTATTCACAAGTGCCACAACACGGCCCATAGATGAATAATGCATGAAGCAATTTGAAAAAATATAAAGGCTTAAGTAGGAAAGTGTGCTGCTAGCCCAAGGTGATGGCAACCAAAGGCTGCACAACAATGAGAACTCAGAACTCAAAGTGTTAAGTCAAAGAGAGGTGTGGATTTTGATTAATGTTTCTTCAGCGGAGGAAGATGGAGAAGAACAGCTCAGGCTGAATGCTATGGAGTAGAGCACAGCTGAAAGCATTTCCTGTACTTTCTACAGTTGCACAATTGTATCTCTTGTGAGCATGACTGTGTTTGTTTGTGCAATCTGATGCTCCAGAAGGTCTTGCATGTTCTCAGAACAGACAAACATGTTCTCCTCTCAGTCACTTCACTCACTGTGCAGCTCTTGTGACATGAAGCAAAGCTTTCTCTAAGGGCGTCTGAGTTGTGAATGGCAGATAGAATGTGCTTTTCATAATGGTCAAACAAGGAGGACATTTAGGCACTTCATCTTAAACTCATGATCATGAGTGAAGACTGTAGAGAGTGGTTGTGAGCAGCTTTTAAGATATAACGATTGACAAATTAAGCTTAAAATGCAAAACTCTATAACTGACATTCCTAACAGTCTCTCATGTACAACATTTGGTTGAAACCATTGTCAATGGTCAAAATTAGGTATCTAAATGCAGCCTATCAGTGTAAATTGGGCACCCGGGGGGTGGGGTTTGTACTATGGACACACCCACACTTTTTTCCTCTGAAGGGCTTACACATTCTAGGCCAGAGGTCACCAACCCTACTCCTTGAGAGCTACTTTCCTGCAGATTTTAACTCCACCACAAATCCAACACACCCCATTCAGACAATCAAGAACTTCTGAAGGCAGTAATCAAGTAAAACAAACTTGATTGGAGATTGGATTAAAGGTTGAATCTAAAGTGTGTAGGAAGGCAATTCTCCATAAGCGGGATTGGTGACCCCTGTTCTAGGTGTTGTGATTTTTGCTAAAGTTTTGAGTGTGGCGCGTTCTGTTTTATTGATCTGAGGTGATTTAATCTGTGTAGAATAAAGTATAAGCCAACATCTTAACTGAACAAAGCCTTATTAAACCTGGTGAGTCAAAGCTGTTTAGCCATTGTTGCACTTGCCAAAAAACTGCTATGTGAAAGTCCAGACTTAAACTATAAATATAATAAGTGTGTCTTTGTTTTTTTGTTGTACCGTTTTGTACTTGTAGTGGTGTCCACACAGAAAAAAAAAATGTACTGATAAATTACCCTTTCAGTAATTATTACTGTTCTAACACTTGCGAGTGTTAACCCAGAGTGGTTAAATAATTCAGTTCCACTGTCTGAACTTCTGCTGATGATGATTTCTTTACCGTATTGCATAGTGGTTAGCACAACCTTCTGAATGATGATGATGCTTTCATTGGCTGCATTGGTTTACATTTTGTCAAAATGAATGGATCCATAGAAATGCTCCAAAATGACTTGGTATAAAATCTTTAAACTGACATCCATTGAAAGTTAAGAAGGCTTGGGTTATTTAAGTGTGACAGCAATAAAATGCTCTTTAATAGACTAAGGCTGTGTATGGGCAAGAGCCTGATGATATGACACACACCACAATACAAGGGTTGTGATTCAATAAATTGTGATAAATTTAGGGAAACTGTCATGGTATAAAAACCATCATATCTGAGTAAAAGAAAATGCAATCAGAACAGTTGCATCTGAGCACAACACTGCGGTCTAGCAGTCGGGGTTAGACACTGTTCGCCACCAATCTTTACAAGTAAAAATCAATACCCTGTTTTTGAGAATCAATAAAGTATTGAGAGATAATATCTTGATAATTTGATATATAGATTCCCACACAACTTACAATCAAGTGAATTCAACATTTCCAAAAGTTTTAGACAAAAAGACAGATAAACTGCACTGGGTGATTGGGAATATTCTGGCATATCTGGCTGTTGCAAAGAGTCAATGTACAGGAGGAGATGGTTTATGACTGACCAAACAAGATAACTTTCAATAAATATTCAATTTAATTCTGGTGTCAGTTAATGTACACAAAACACAACATGTCATGGAACAGCCTATCATCAAACAGCAGCAGAGTATATTCAACTGCATGTCAGCGCCAGCTAATAGCAGGCTGTGAACTGTGCGCAGTACGATGCTCACTAACTATAGGCTATATAGAATTACCACCATTAAAGTAGGTCGTATGCCTACACAAATTAGCCACCTATCACCTGCATTATCGATATACCTGTAACACACATTACAGGACCTTAAGGGAGATGAAGAACAAGCAAAGTCAACTATGACACACACACACACACAAACACACAGGTGTTTCCTGGGATACAGCTGAGGCTGCCTTGCACTCTCCTGTCCTGTAAATCAGGTCACATCCCCTGTAAATGAGTTACCCAGTCTGTCATTAACACATTATGTTGCCATAGGCGTCGAGGCCATTGTTCTTCTCGTACTTCACCCACAACCCCTGGAAGCTATTAAAGTAAGGAAGTTGACATGATTGAAGTTGCAGACGAGTTTCCTTTTGTTAATATCAACAATAACAGCCTTATTCATATTATAGGATCACTAGGAATAAAGTGGAAAATAGCCAATTAACAGCTTATTCACTAAAGTAATAAATACTTCCAGTTCCATCTTCAGCTCACCTTTTTCAACATTATTACGGTCTGATGTACCAAACCAGGTGCTGGATTAGGAACAGAAATAACACTCCTGTCAGAAGAGCTCTGGAGATCTTTTAGTGAACATTTGTGATGGAAAAAAAACAGGTTTTGTATGCATGGCAGTTGATTTTCACAGGGGACAAAAACTTTTGCACATTATTGTATGTACTGTATTTGGCAGACAGACAAACCCACAAATTATACATGCATCACATGATGTGTATTATAATGACATGTTACCCAAATGACAGAAATGCAAATATTAATGTGCACCTCTTAGTGCAATATAGTGGGAATGGATTCCTGTTCAATCTGTCAACACAGTCATCAACCCAAACGTTTCTACACATCAAACATGAGTGTACAGCAGCAGTACTAACATACACACACATCTGTGAACATCTGTGCATGGGGTGTTCAGTGTTATAAGACCCCCCTCCAACACAGTGTCAATAATCCAAGATTACTGATGGTTTGAGTGGGTTTAATGAGCCCATAGTGATCTAACTGATTACAGACAATCACAGAAATGCTGCAGGCTCCTAAAGCCATCGCTCCATCAAAGAAAGAAGGAAACTTTACCTCCAACTTTAACCGGATACAGGGGCGTCAAATCCGTGATCCACAATCCAACCCTCCTTCTTCAAGCGTCCATCTAAGAAGTGTAATTAGTAACAGCCATACCTCCAGCCCTGTTCACCACCGCGGAGGAAAGCGTCTCCCGCAGCACTACGCAGCCTGTCTGAGGGGTCCGGTACAGCGGTTCTGGGTGTCGGTCCAGCGGTGTCAATAATTGAAGTGTTGGGATCGGTTACGAGAGTCTGTTTTTTGTTTTTTTGCTGCACGGCTCCGCCTCTTCCAAAAGTTTCAAACTTGCGAAGGGAGCCGGGAGACCCGGAGATTGACACCAAGTCTGGCCAATGACGTTAGAGTTCCAGTGTACAGCTGGCCAATCAGAAAAGCGATGTCGTTCGCGTCTCCCACTCGTTTTCTGACAGACCGCCCCTCGGTGCTGCGATTGGCTCGTGGACAAACTGTTCGCTTGAATCCAGTCATATACATATATCTGTGTGTGTGTGTGTGTGTGTGTGTGTGTGTGTGTGTGTGTGTGTGTGTGTGTAAATGTCTCATTGTTAAAGACATGTTGTGTTCTATATTTAGCTTAAAATAAAGACCTTTTCTTATTAAGATGCACATGCACATATGCATGTGTGTGTGTGTGTGTGTGTGTGTGTGTGTGTATGTGAGTGTGTGTGTGTGTGTGTGTGTGTGTGTTTGAGTGAGTGAAAGAAAATTATGGAGGCGTGATTTGTTGGCTGTCCTGTTATGAATGTCTCATTGTTAAAGACTTCCTAAAGGACTCTTCTTTTTTTCTCTCTTCTTTTTTTTCTCATGCACTATTATCTATATTTTATATTGTAATATAGTCTGTATATTATATATTCTTTATATTTATATAGTGCTGCTTACTTATACTAAATTATTTGTCTTTTCTGCCTTTCTTCTGCTTTCTGTACTTATGCTGCTACTGGAACCTTAATTTCCCTGAAGGAACCCTCCCAAGGGATCAATAAAGTTCTATTCTATTCTATTCTATTCTATTCTATTCTATTCTATTCTATTCTATGTTGTGTTCTATATTTAGCTTAAAGACCTTTTCTTATTAAGATCAGCCCAAAACATGTGGATGTACAGTTGTCCCTAAAAAGGCTTATGTAAAAGCTGACAGAACCTACAGCAACTCTTATGAACTTTAGATTCACAGCAAAGTTGCCTCCACATATTATTCCGAATTAAAATAGCATGGCGACCCCTTAGGATCACAAAGTAGAATCTAGCACATGCTATTGCTATAGCATGGATTTGCCTAAATTATATCCAGTGGAAGTTAGATGTAAATATGATTTAATGAAATCTTATAATCTTTAGGCACTAAATAATATCATTATTATTTTTGTTGTTGTTGCTGCTGATGCTTTCCTAAGACACTTTAACTAAATCACTTTAACCTATAAATTTGAATTTGTGGGAGTATTTGTGTTAACAGTGCAGCTATACATAATAATTGCAGTATTTACAGTAATATTGCACTAACTATTCTAATCTAGGAACCTGATTGGCTGACTCCCTTTGTACTAACCAATCACAGCACAGGAGGGCGGGGCCTCTTGCAATACTGGTGTGGGAAAAAAACGAATTTAGTCTTTACACAACTTCCAGTAATTATCCTGTCAGTTTAACAGTAGCATCGGTAGCTACTCTTTCTATAGTCTTGAGAATTTCCAAAGGAAATCCCCTTTAGAGAGAACAATGAAGGGACCTGGTGGACTCTCTTCCTTCCAAAAACAACCAACAGCTGTTAAATAACAGCATGTAGGTTATGAAGTCAGACACAGTCCCCAACCCTGAACTCAAACTGAATAGTCAAAGCCATAATAACAAAGGCACAAACTTGGATAGATCTGGGTCCACACAACGTATCCTTGTTCTGTTTTATGAATAGACTGCTCTGGATGCCTGGCTGAAGTAAAAGCTTATTCAGAGTGTGAGAGTATCTCTTTAACAACCTCTAAACCACAGGAATTGTGCAGTGTATGAATCTCAAACCACACATCATAATATTAGTTTAATCCGTAACCTCTCAGATAACATATCCATGTAGGGCTTGTATGGGTTGATCAAACGGGAACCAGAAAGATTTGTCCATGCATTCCACTTTGGCCCCATATATGGATGCCTATTAGGGTCCATGATGGGACCAGGGAGGGTCAAACGTGGGCCCCATCTGGGTTGTGAACGCCGGGATGGATGGATGGGATCTGTGTGAGATTAAAATGGACTGTAACAATGGTGCCCAAATTGGAAACCCAAATGGGTCCCAGTTATAACATATGTATGAACCCACTCAGAGCCCATGTCCATCTAGAACAATACCTCGCTCAGGTTTCACCCATGTGAGGCCCACATGGGTGAAACCTGGATTTTCACACAGGAATAATAAAATAAAAAAACACACATTAATCTGACTCATGAAGCTGAACAAATTCAATAAAATATTGGCAATTTATAAAAATTAGGCATTAAAGAATGTACAGTTTAGAAAACTGCAGCCTAAACAACAAAAACACAAGCAGCATTAGCTACTTCTCAGAGGGACTACAAATGATGCCTGTTGCTAATGTATGGAAGTGGAATGGATGCACAGGAAATATGTAGTGCATCTCAAACCACAAACACTGTGATGTGGTAGTGAAGAAATATAAAACACTTGATCACTCATGGAGATAGTCTTGGTCCGCACAAAGGACAATTTTACTCAATCTGACTCAAAAATTTGAAGAAGAAAATGATATTCATATTTTCTATAAAGGCTTTTTGCACTGTGAATATTTTCATGGTAATTAAACACCGTATGTCAGTAGTGATAGGTCATGACTATTCTCTGTGAAGAAAAATGAACAAAAGTAGTCTCCTTTTATGATATCTGCAAAGAGTACAGCACCACCCTGTGTTTTCTGTTAGTACTTACTTTGTTCATTCTAATAGGAAATGTGAGAACAATTCAGCTCAAAGGTTAACAGGTAAACTTGGCAGCAGGATCATGGGCATTCATGGTCCACTGACTCATATGTAGGACCCACCTCACAATTTTCTGGACTTAATGGAAATGCTGATAATGATATGTCTTAGGCAAGACACCACAGGACACCTTCATTGTGTTTTTCCTTTGAATTTAACTGTTGTTCTTTAAACTGTGTCAGTATTCAATAATTAATGGACCAAATAAAAGTGCTTTAATTTGGAATTAATAAAGTTTTATGAAGTTCCCATTTTAGAGATTTTTAGAGATTGTTTTTGTCTCTTGTTCTGTACATGGTGTTTTACAGTGGTGAAGTATATTACCTGTTACACAAGCATTTCAATATGCAGGTGTCCTTGACTTTTAATACCTTGACTTTTTCTTGCCCCGCAGGCTACACAATGAAAGGCATTGCTCTTGGCTACTATAAAGATTGGCATGCTTCTCCCGTGTAACTCTGCATCACATCATATTTTTATGTTCAGTATCTATTTCTAGAACAGAGGTCTTACTTACAAAGAGGTCTTTCTTACATTAGAGGTCTGCTTACAAAGACTAAAAATAATGGATTTTACTTGTTAGATCCATGGATTAATAGATTAGACAATCCTTAATTTATCTGTAAAATGTAAAATCTGTAAAAATGATTTGATGGTAAAAATAAATAAATAAACACACACACACACACACACACACACACACACACACACACACACACACACACACACACACACAATCCTCCAGATAAAGGTGGAAAAATTCATCTGTAGCCACACACCAATCTCACTTATTCCTCTTAGCAGGGCTGATAAGTTGCACATAGACTTGTAGCTCCTTTCTCTTGGAGGAGGACCTGAAGAGGGATCTTTAATATTAATTTCATTGCTCTGATGAGAGCATGCAGGTGAGGCTCTTTTGGTGCTCTGCTAGAACAGATAATCTGGCCTTGCATGCTTTGCCCTCTATCCTGTCTGCACCTTTTCAAAGATGGATCCATTGGTTCCATGAGGGGCTGTTTAGCAGAGGTTGAGTCCAGTCTTTCAGTTGAAAAGAGATAAGTCTGACTGAACTAAAACAATATAGTGGAGTTTTGTCCAGCAGATGGTGCTATAGCTCTGATCCAGGGTTGAGAAACACTACTATAGAATGCAGTGACTGCTAGGGAACATCAGCTGTTTCTCTTTTCTTTCTACTAAATTCATAATTAAAATTACAGTTTTCACACATTAGCACAAATATTTGTATTTGCTTTGAATGTATAATCTATATTTACTGTTACAAAGTCTGTTAACTGTATCGTCCAGCACATGGCCCTTTGTCATGTATTTGAACTTGTTTTTGAGGAATAGTGGGTTTATTTACTGCATGGTTTTCCAAAAAGTCAATTTTTGCCTGTTAATTGGAACAAAATATTTGGGGTTTGTTCATCTGAATGTAAATCATTTATTATAATTAGATGTAACGGGCCAATAATCCACAACAATAATTTGACTATCACCACACACACACACACACACACACACACACAAACACAGCAAAACATCCAGCTCAGAATATGTTAACTTCATTGTCATTCAATGTAATATCTGATCTGATAATATTATTAACACAAATTGAATAATTGATTCAGCTGAAATAAGATTTACTAGTAACTGAACTAGTAGGGCTAAAATGGCTTGCCATAGACTAAGGTCTTTTCTTGTGTATTCTGAAAGCAGTAAAATACAAAACATATTATATAATTGCTGTGTTCATAGACATTAAAATAGCACATTACTATAACACTGGCATATTTATTTAAAAAATAAATAATCCGAGTATGTGTAAATGATGAAAGTGTTTAAAGTGTATGTATTTCAGGACACATATTTCAGTGCTAAAGAAAAGATTTTTATTTATAAAGTTTGTGCAAATATTTGTCAAATTCACTGTTGCTATTCATGTTGCCAAATCACACCTGTTCTTCTAAAAGAGAGAACCATAAAAACTGCATTTAATTACACAGTGTAATTGATTTCTGTAATCATACTACATAATCCTACAGAGCCCCTAAAATATCCCTCCATCTTCTGATCTGCTTTTTCCTGGTCAGGGTGGCAGGGGGTTCTGAGCCTATGCAGTATTGTTGGGGGCAGGACAGGAATACTGGACATGGTGCCAGCCCATCGCAGGATACCACACACACACAATTTGTCAAGGCCAATTCACCCACCACTTGTATTTTGTTAGTTGAGAGGAAACCACAAACCAAGCTCCACCCAGACAGCGACCCGAGCAGGAATTGAATCCACCACCACAGGCCTTCTGTAGTAACATCCACACTACCTGCAGCACTAAACCGGTGACCCGGTGATATAATCTAAGGCACGAGATTAATCAGGGGGGTATTTTTTAACATTAAAGAGACTGAGTTTCAAGGGGACAGTTAATTCATTTGAGGCACTGGCACTAACTCAAAAGTAATTTTATTTTTACTGATACTTCAAGGTCTTCACACAGTCCAGCAGGCAGTCCATCACTCCCTAACATTGATTGAACCGTGTTCGAGCCAATCTGGCAACCATCTTTAATCTCGCTTTAGATGAACCGCGCCCCTACTCTACGCCTATTGGCGAAGTGCCCGTGTGTGTCAGCCACCAGCCAATCCGAGGGCAGGGGCGGGGCCTGTGAGAAAGCGGGTGGGGGCGGGGTAAGGCCGCCTATGTGCTCATCATCCCTCACCGTTAACTTCAGACCAACTTCATATGAATGAACAAACCCGTTCGTTTCGTGGTGCAGCGGCTGAGCTGCCGGCGCGGTGCTTTTAACCAGCTTGTGTTCCTGCCGGGCGGATTACAGCGACTGTCTCCACCAGGACTCTCAGCCGGCTTTTCACAATGTGGACGGGGGGACACGCACGCGCGCGCGCATACACACACAGGCGAGGAGCGCGCGCGCGTCGGTAGCTCTATATTTACGGTGTAAATCAGTCATTAGGCCTCGTCTTCGTGGAGGAATGAGGGCCAGCAGCGGCTAAAAGCTGCTCTCCTGCCGCACCGTTGTTTCTAACGGCTGTAACGGCTGTAGGAGCGGTCTGTCTGTGTGATGATGATGGGCAGCTCGGCCTTGCTGAGCCGCTGTTTGCAGTTTCCTCGTTTCTGAAGACGACGGAGGCAGCGACGATGCTGCTCAGAAGCGGGTAGGCAGCCTAAGGAGTCTGCAGTGAGGCTGGACCTCGTCCGTCCTGAATTCGCGATATAACGGACCTTTCTAACCACCCAGACCCAGAAAGATAACGAGATAACGTTAAGACAACGTTTGTGGGATGTTTCTCGGCCACAGGAACCCAGCGTTGGGATAAATTGGCCAAGGTCTTAATTTAGACAGGCTCCTCGTTAAGCAGCTTAAAGTTTAATTCCTGAAGCTCATGTTAAGATAACTGATAGTTTTCACACCGAGAAACGACAAAGGCGTCCGTTTTGATTGGCGTTTGCGAGCCGCGCAGCGCTATGGAGCCGAACCCCGGGCCGCCGGAGCCGCCGGAGCCGCTGACCGGCTACACGGAGCTGCTGAGCGCCTCGTGCCGCGCCGTGCTCGGAGCCCTGCGGGAATGCGCCGACTGTGGCCTCGAGCCGTCAGCGCGCGCCCTGCGCGAACACGCGCACCTCTCCCCCTCCGAGGTCGCACTGTTCTTCGTGTGCGTGGTCATGTGGACGGAGCTGCGGCGCACCCTCACTGCACACGTGTTCGAGGTAATCAGGGGTTCCCGAGATGCTGCACGTGTCAGCAAGATCGGTCTCAGACTTCAGGTGTAAGGAAATTAGAAAGGGATGCAGTGAGACAGACATTCAGGTTTAATATCACATCCCATTTGGAGGTGAAGGATTGTCATGGGTAAACACCAGGGTCAGAGCATCTCCAAAATGACCAGGCAATGATCACCTAGTGTAAGGGCACCCATTGGCCGGTTCAAACATTTTGCAAGTGTCTGAAATTGGGTAATAACACTTCCTTAGTCGGTGCATTTGAGTAAATTTGGAATTCTTTGGGAATTCCTTGGAATTTTCTCACATGTAGTGGTTAAGGGAGAGAGATGAATTGAATAAGAATCCAAAGGGGCCAGTTTTTGGACCTGCCATTTATGGAAGCTGGCACTGGTCAGCATATTGCCCAATATTACTCACATATGTCAGATGTAATGAAATAAAAAAGGGATGCAGTGATACAGACCTTCATGTTTGATACGATATTCCATTTGGAGTATTGATTTATTTTCTTGATGTTTTGTGTTATTCTGAGATCTTAGTGTGTTCAGTGCATTGATTGGTCAGAACTGAAGCCTCAGCACAACCAGCTTCCTAATGGAAATAGTGGTCTAATGAAACTCTTCAGCATCTGTCTCTGTTTCTCTATGGAAATATCAGTTTGTCAGATATAAACAAGCTCAAGCTGGACCTAAAATCACAAGCGGTCTTTGAGAAAGGCATCTATCCCACCTGACAAGTGCTTAGCTACTAGTGCATGCTTGTGTTCTACCTTTCTCTTTTAAGATGTCTGTCGTGAAGGTCAGACATGACCTGAGGGACTTTGATGAGAGACAAATTGTCATGGGTAAACACCTGGGTCAGAGCATCTCCAAAATGACCAGGCTAGCGGGTATCACCCATTGGCTGGTCTAAACATTTTGCAAGTGTCTGAAATTGGGCAACAACAACTCCTTAGCCAATGAGTTTGAGTTAATTCTTTGGGAATTCCTTGGAATTTTCTCAAATTTATTGGTTAAGGGAGAAAGAGGACTTGAACAGGATCCCAAACTGGCCAATTTTTGGACTAGTCATTTATAAGGGACCTAACAGTAGGTCTGCGGAGAGACAAATCAAAAAATGATGACAGTGTTGAGAACTCAAACTCATTGATATGTGAAGGCTATAAAGGCTATGTTATCTAGGCAGAACCAATAGGAAAAAAACTCCTGTGCAACAGGATAGCATAGCTGCAGGCGTGCTAGAATGTTCATGCTAACTGGGATATGCTTAATCAACGGGATACCCTGAATATGTGTCAGATCTGCAGGAGATCCACCTGACAACTCACAGCAATGAAAGGATCTGATGCTAACATCATCTTCTCTGATACCAGAGGGCTTGTAGGGTGAAATGTTTTGACTGTGTGCAGATGACAATTTGCATATTACACAGGTGTTCTTAATGTTTTAGTTGCTCATTTAATGGTCTTTAAAATCAGGCTGTATCACAGACACCAAGAGAGTAATTAGACAAATGTAGTTAATTTTGTAAATTAAATAAATATATCCAATTAACTGTTTGAAGGTTTTGAAGATGTTTCAAAACTGGGGTGAGTGTGAAAATCTCATTAAACCACTGTTTCATTTGCCTTGACATATGGCTACTAGAAACACTACTATATGGTGATTACAGCACTCTAAGCAAAAGTGGTTGTATATAGCACTGAGGCAACTCTTATCCTTTCGAACTCTAGGCCAATTTGCAGGATGTTTTTGTAGTTTGACGTACTTCACTAAAAAAATTTAAAAGTATTTATGGGAGACAGTCACACATGCTTGATATTGTTATTTCTAGGAGATCCTAGGATACTCAAATTTGTCTTCATTTCAGATATAAAAATAGAAAATTTAAATATTTGTGTAAATTGGACCAAGCTTTGATAAAAATTGTACTTGTGCCTACTTTTTTGCATATAAAGACTAAAGACTCTCAGAAACCCTCTAAGAAATTGGTAATTCAGAGTGTATTTGAGTATAAAATACAGTAAATGTGGTTAATTATTTCTAATGGTTAGATTGAAAAAGTTTAGAAGGTTCATTTTCATCTGTAACCAAATATCTGAGTCAGTGACATCATCAGCAATTTGAACTGGAATTTGTGCTGTTTTCCTAGCTGGTAATTGCTCTGATCCTTAGATATGAGGCTTAAAAAAACAGCATGTAATTGCATGCAAAGTGCAGATTTTGGGTTCTAAGTTGTCTTCATTTGATAAAGAACCATCTCCTTGACTAAAGAACATTTGAAGAATAATTTTTTTTTAACAGTATAGGCCCAGGTATGAAAATCTGATGCTCTGCTGATTAAGTCTGGGCTTCTTTACATCACATTTACCAACAGCATGTTGTACTAAGCCTAATAAATGTGTGTAGCATTACACGCCTAAACACTGAGTGGTGTTCCAGTTGTACTGTTTCTGAATTTGGTGTGTTAGAGCAGGCAAACATGGAACTTTTTGTGCATGAAAGTGCAGACAGACTGCAGGAATGGAGGTGGAAACTCTGCTATATATACAGAGTGACATGTAGCTATGCTCAGTCGGTGCAGCTTCCTGACCACACAGCATGTGGTTCTCTTCACCAGAAGTATGTCGTTTTCTGTGAGCTTTTTATGGTTGAAAAGGGAAGAGGATGCTCTCTCTCAAGGCCTACTGACATAGAAGCTCATGGGAGTTCTCAGAGTATATATATATATATATATATATATATATATATATATATATATATATATATATAAATGCATGATTAGTCACTTAGGTTTGTAGAGGTCAGAGAACCAGGGTTTTTAGTGTCTGTAATTAGATAGAAAGTCAATGTTTGTCTTAGTGTGCAGCTACAGAAGTGCTGCAGTTACTAAAGACAAAGTAACAATCTGAATTAACTGTAGACTTTTAACTGGACATTTGACATTTGTGTTAAATATTTTAAATGGTTGTGAAACATTAGCTCTGTCTGTTGCACTCCATGTTTATTAAACAGCATTTGAGATGGTGAAAGTGCTGGGTCATCAGTGAGATAGTGTTGCAGAAAATGTGAAGTGTGTGTGTGTGTGTGTGTTTCTGGTATCTTAAGGCATGTTCTTTTGTGTAAGGAGCTATCTTAGCACTTTGACCACCAAACAAGTGTCTTATTGGGTGCAGTCTTGAGACTTATCACAAGTAACTGCACTTGTCTTTTGAGTGTGAATATCATTTTAAGTACATGCTATGTAGAACTGCACAATATTGGAAAATATGTTCAATGATAAATATACAGGATTTTCACCAGATATCTCTAGAAGCCACCAGAATGAGGTCATGATATTAATAATGCATTCTGTTTATGGAGTTGAAGTAAAATATTGGGCAAATATAGTTGGCTTCTGGTAGATATGTAATGTAAAATTAGAATAGTGTGAAATCTTTTTTGTGAAAAAGTTGGTAAAAATTGAGTAAAAATATTGATTTGGGAATCTGATATTGCACCTTAAACTAACTGATTCATTACTTTGATACAGAAGTATTTTTTATGACAGATCGACCTGAAGGAAGTATAGTCTGCACAATATAATTTATTTCACTCCAATCTCTGACGCACAGAGGACATTAATGGCATGCCACATTGGAGCATTGACTTCTGGTGAAGTTTGGTGAAAATTGCTGTATTTTGTAATGTCACAGTATATATAGAAGTAAATTTATATATATATTGCAAAGTCAGTGTTTTTCAATATCGTGCTGCCCTACTCATAAATTTCCATTCATTTTCTCTGCTCCCTGTCCACTTTTCCTGTCTAAGTTACAGTTTGGTCCAGCTAGTGTCATTTTGCTCCCCTCCTAAGTAGTGTTTAATCGTCTGATCCACCACAGTTTCTTGGTTTGAAATAAGATGGAAAAAGGTCAGAATATTGGAAGAGTTTACTACAAGAAGAATAGTGAGGTGTTAAGATTAAAGGAAGAGAATACTGAATTGTTTATGGGTCTCTGTGTGGAACTCATGCTTGTGAAATTTGCTTCATGTTCTTCTGTTTTCTCACACCATGAGAACACCATCCACAGTTTAGCTCATACTGTGTATTCTGTTGTGACATCCGTATGGTGGCAGTTCAGGACACACTGTTAGACAGTAGTTCTGTTCTGTTGTATAGTGCACCTCTACAGTATGCCTAATGTAAACTCAGTCCACTGTCAGAGCACTGTTACCAGCAGTGGCACATTATGAATAGATCAGCATTTTAATGACTCTTGTATCGGAAGCTTCAATAAAATTTCCCCAACCAATACTGCCAGGTCAGTGGCCTTCAGACTGTTTACATATCATCAGGACATGTGAGTGATAAGTGCTTGTCTTCAGAGATTTCTTCAGCTCTGTGTTTTCAGTGCTTATGCAAAGGAAAGATGTTTGAGATTTTTTTACTCTGAGCAAGTCAGTATTGTCAAAACAAGCTGCTTAAAAGTCACTAAATTGGAAAGAAGTATATCAATAATTAAATGCTGAATTCGGTCAAAGTGATGCTTGTGTACAATTGTTTAGTAGTTTAAAACTAAAATTCTGAATTGAAATGTAAGGTTGTGTTTAAATTCTGTGCTAGGTTTTGCAAAACTAAGAAATGTGAAAGAATGCGTGTATCAAGAAATGTAGGTCATTAGTAAATGTAGAAATGGTAAGCATGTGGCTTTGCATGGAGTGAAATATACTGTGATTTTTGTGATGTGATTTTACATGCCTTATAATCCTGTTATTTTATCTCAGAAGGAAAAATGCAGATTCTCCATCTGTGGAGGGCTATAATTAACAAAATTATATGATTATATGATTAACAATCATATTTTTCTTAAAGATTCCTCTTACTAGATGTGTCCTCATTAGGTCATCTTTGTTTTGGTGTGTGGATAACTAGCTGAAGAGATTGTATCTGGCCTAGCATTAACTTGTAGCTACTACAGGTGCTTACATGCATCATATAACTTCACTGGGTTTTGATACAGTGTTAGCTTTTATGTTTCATGCTCAAGTGAGACCTATTTGGCAGCTGGTACTGATGTTATTGCCGTTTGGTGTATTAGTACCCTTTTTTCTCGTCATAGTTACTCAACAATAAAAATCTATCACAACAAGTTCTTTTACCCACAGCACTGAAGTTCTTGGGACAGCAGGAAGAGTGTGTGTAGTCATGGCCATTACTCAAGACTTGCTCACATACTTCATTAAATGATTAGTGGACTCTCCATATTCACCTAAAGTACAGGAAGCTGTTGCCTATAGCAGACCACACTGGCCTTCACATCCTTCTCTCACACTAACCAGCTACAGTGCCATTTATTGAGTCACAAATGTGTTTTGTTGGACTTTTACCTTGTATGACGTTGTGTTCTGGCTGCTTACTTGCAGATAATCCAAATACAAAAGGAGAAGCAGTGAGATTGCAACAGGGGTGTTGTAGTTGGGTGATCAGATCAGCACAGGCTTTCAAACAATGAAAGATAACCTTCAGTAACCTATGGAGTCCCCAATGCATTTGCACTGCAGTACACACTTACATAAATTAAATTATTTCAATAAATGAATACTCTATAGATCATTGAGTGGAAGCAACCACTTCACATACTTAAATAAAGGAATTGTTTACATAAGTCAGGCTGAAAATAGAAAAGACTGGAAACATTGTGGAAGAGTAAAATACACCAGTGTCCTGGCAAAATCTAATTTAGAAAGAACACACAGAAAGTTTGAAGGTGCCCTCACATCTGTACTACATATCCAAATGTTTGTGGACACAAATCCTGACCTAAGCAATGCTCTTGTCACTAAAAACTATCAAATCCTGACAGCAATGCTCCACAATCTAGTAGAAAGCCTTTGCTGGACAATAGAGACTGCAACAAAAGCTTGCATAAACTCTTTCTAATGTACTTGATTTAAGAAAAAACACAAATGAGCAGGTGTCCCAATACTTTTGTCCATATAGTGTGGCTTCTTTTATTTGGATCTTCAGACTGCAGTTTGCTTCAAGGCAAAATAGCAGGAGTGAAAGCTGACAAAGGGCTTTTTGGGGCTGGTTGTACTTCAAAAGAAATTCAGAAAGGTAGGGTTGAACAATTTGACAATATTCTGAGCAACTGCATGTTTCATTACAAGTGTAAGTAGACCAGATTAATTTATGTTCAAATACAGGTTTGGAATATAAATGACTGTATGGGAGAGTATTTGAATAGCAGTTTTAAAATCTTCTTCTGCTGATACAGAATGTGCAGTAAAATACTGTGATAAATATTCTGAAAATGTCTTTGAGTGTCACATTATACACAATATAACTACTATATCACTATATCACTCCTAAAAACAAACAACAGCATCATCAGATGCTGCTCACATCTCCATGCACCCTAGTTCAGAAGAACAGAAAGTTTTTTTGTCCTTCTTCCCTTGTCTGGGTCATGGCTAGACTGGTGGACTATGCAGTGCTCAGGTGAATGTCGATAAACAAACTTTACTTCTTTGAAGTAACGTAACAAATCCATGAGAAGGTATGCTACTTCTCTGTGCTGCTTAGATAAAAATTTTCCACTCTCAGAACCTCTTACAGGGCCAATGAACTTGTTATTGTATGAATGTGATCATTATATGAGTCACTATTGGTTGACGTTATGGTGTACTCTCTATGTGGAAGCAAACAAAAAAGGACAACTGGCAAGCCCTATTTTTAAAATGTTTAAGCCTTTTTTTTATACCTTTTTCATAATTTCTAATATCTTCTATTGTTTCCAATATCCCCCGAACAGTAATTAAAATGAGCTCCATATGGTAACAAAAGTATCTTCTTCAGGATTCATATGCATGTGTGGTGGAGCACTGTTCAAACTAAAGCTTGTTGGATCGATGTGGCCTGGTTTTAACAACCACAATAAGGGAAGAAATGCTTAGCTCAGTTTTCTTGCACTTACACACTGTTGAAGATGCTAGAGATTGGTGTAAATAATTTACAAGGACCACATATTGGAAAACATTTTCAGTGCTGGTGCACATACATGTTTGTATCTGGTCAGTTATTGTGGGCTGTCACAGGCCATCTCATTAGAATTATACCATTCCCCATCTGAATAGGCAGGGTTTCAAAAGGCAGCCATGGGTCAAAATAAGGTAGCTTTGAAAATGTATCAGTTACCAGAAAGGACCATCCTCATTTGGGTAGCTGGAAACCTAAGGATGTGAACTCAAGGTGAAGTAAATATTAGCTACATAGTGCAAACAGGAACAAATTGAAATAAACTCAAAAGTAAAGTTTAAGGATTTGTATATCCAGGGCAGAAGAAATGTGAAATGATGACGGTGGGGTGTGAAGTGGCCTGTTGTCATTTAAAGGAACTGACAGTCAGACAAGAAGATATGACTGGGCTGTTTAAACTGGATGCTGGATGATGGATCTTTGTTGTATTTATTTTTAACAAAGCATGTTACAGACTTTTCATTAGGATCTCAGGGAACATTGTGGAAAAGGGCTATAATGTGTTGCCATTAGGCATGAACATCCACTTCAGGAAAAGGAGGAGTTGGTTACAGCATTATGCTTTTTCAGAGAGTGGCATAGTCACATACACTGCCCTGATAGTCATTAACGCCATGTTTTAATTCCTACTCAGGGTGGGGCTTGGCCTTTATCAGTTCTAGATGCTTCCTTTCCTTTGGTGCTGCCTTACATAATTGCCCAGCAGGATATTATCATTCAGCTCAGCGCCACTTGTTTGTGGGGGGTGGGGGCAGAGGGGTGGGTTTTGTCAGGGTAATGCCTGCCATTTGACTCTGATGAGGGAGTGAAGACTTTTGTCCCCTGGAGCCTCCAGAAGAAAAATAATCTTTATTGAGCAAATCTCCACATGAATGTCCTTCTGACTTGCATCACAATCAAGATGCCTAATGAATGGCTTTCAGTAAACTGATTGATTCTACTTTGAAGATCAAACAAATACAAATAAAGAGAGAAAGGACAGAGATGAAAGTGACAGAAAAGAGGCTGCTAGTTTGGTGTCTTTTGCTTGATCTTGATTTTCCTGCAACCCACCCTGCCATTTCTGAGTCACAGAATTGTCCAACATGGAAGGGGTTCCGTTCCGGTTCACAGACCTAATAGATTTTGGTGTATTTCCACCAACAAAATAGGTTCCAGAACCTGAAACATTTGTTCTGAGTGGGACCCAGAGATTAGTATGTTTTTCAGCTTGAACTGCTGTGGGTGTGTCTAGTTGTACAGGAGCAAGGAGCAATGATTTGTCTGCCATGTTGTAATCTTCCACATCTTCTTATCACCAAAAGTTGATCTATGATTGATTCCTGTTTGCTGTGCAGTGTCCTCTGTTGATGACGTTTGCTGTGACGTATCCTTGGTGCCACTAAAACTGGTGTAAACGTGAGATAGTTCACAAAGAAATATTAAGGTTCGTTTAAGCTTGAAAGAACTGGTTCAAGAGTTCGTTTGGTGGAAAATGTCTATGAGTGGTTGCTACGGAAACTGCATGTTCATCTGAGGGCCTGTGTCTTTCGAAGAAGAAGCAGAGCAAAGCGAGACTGAGTTTCTGTACACCAGTTAGGTTTGAAGGGCTTACAGTTCAGCTTGAGGGAAGTGGAACAAGGACAAAAGTGGCCATCAGTCCAGATAAACATCCTAATAATATCACAAATAAAAAGTTACTGACCTGCTTAATTGGATGTAGTGGTGCACTGTCATCTGTTCCTATTTTGAGCAGGCATGGAACAAGCCTTTCCACACTGACATGCAAGAAGTCTTAGGAGAAAAGTATGTAAATTAATCAAGTGGTGTTTCTTCATGGGACACAGCTTGGGAACCCCCAGACCTTACGTTTGAGGTTGAACATTTGCCATTGTGCTCTTGGCAATGCAATGTGAATTATCGAGTCTGAGCAAGGCATAATAGTGATTAATGGGACATTCCAAGTTCCTTGGTCTCATGTTTGTACCAGGAATACATCACAGGAGGCATTACCACCCACAGTGGCTGCCCACAGGTGCTTAATAATTGATTGCTGGTGCCTGGCTAGAGCTGTCATCAGACAAGGGACTCCAGCAGGAATCAAATGCACATTCAATGCTGAATGCAGGCCCACATGCATATCTCACATTGGAGGGAGTCCTACGTGACACTAATTTCTGCCCCATGACTTTTGGCATTTCAGTTTAAATTCTAAGTTGACCAAGTTGTACATGATGTAAGACTTCATAGCATGTAGCTTTCAACGATAAGACCCTATTATCTTCTTTATGATACTGCATTTGTTCTTGAAGAACTCTCTGTTCATAGCTGATATATCCTGAGAACATACTCCTATTGTGACAATTGTGATAAAAATACCTGCTCTAAACATCTCGTCTGAAGTGGATTTTCTTCTGCTGCTGTAATCCATACAAAATGACTGCTGTGTCTGGGTTGCGTAGTGATGTGGAGGTCCCCTGCAGTGCTGTATCCCCTGGAAGCAGCAACAACAAGCCGCAAGAGGTTGGCAGTCAAACAAGACTTCTAGCAGACAGATTGAACTGGGACTAGAGTGAGTGGTGAGGAGAGGGAATGCACTGCTGACAGCTGGATACTATAAATATCCGTTGTAGGGAGGGATGGCGAGTCACAGGCTCCATGTGGAAAACCCTGCTGATTTAAATGGGAATGACTCAGTGAAGGCATTCACAGTCGAAGAGGCTGCTTATAATCTTCTCAGCCTTTCAGAGACAGACTGTAACCCATCTGGCCAGTCACAGACAAAAGCCATTAATAGTCTGAATTACTTATCTGAACCAAACAAAGCCCAACAGGTGAAGTTAGGACAGGATCACCTGATAAGATGCGACTGGATGTCTACATTTCCTTCAGAAGTATCTTTCCACCCGTCCATCCATGCATCCATCCATCCATTCATCCATCCATCTTTCCATCCATCATTTCTTAAATGGTAGTTGTGAGTGAGGTTGAACTAGGCAGTTTGAACAAGGCATGATAATGGATGCCAAATTGATGGTACATTCCGTTTACAAAGTTCTGTTGGCATTTAATGTTCTTTGAACCACAGTGTCACGCATTTACCAGCATTATTAGAAACCATTATGATCCACACTGGCCATCACAGTGGCTGCCAACAAGTTCTTAATGATTGTACCCTGCAGCATCTGGCTAGAACTGTCCATATGAACAGACAAGCGGCCCTGGCAGCAATTACATCCACATTTAATGCAGGAGGCCCTGCACTCATTCCGCAGGTCAGTGTACCATTCCTTGGCTTCCGTAGAAGAAGTCATTTATGATACTTGGTCCTGTCCTACAACTTTTGCATCCCACAAATGTAGATGTCTGTCTTGGGTTCCTCAAGGCTTACCTATCACAGTTTTTAGCCTGAGATTGACAAATCAACATAAACATGAAAATGCATGTAGACCTACTATGTTTGCAAACAGGAAGTTTGGGAGGTAAATGCCATACTCAAGGTTTTCAGTTGTGTCAATACAGGGAATCGAACCAAAAACCTGCCAGTCATAATCCCGGTTCCCTAACCATAACACCACAGCTGCTTCTGTGCACGGCTTGACAAGGTGCAGGTGTGCATACTTGGATTGGGTTTGAGATTAAATCTTTCAGGCTTGGGTCAATTTTGGATTCAAAGTTTGGTCAAGGGTCAAGAGAGACTCTTATACACTGTTGCTAGACTACATCTGGATATGGACCAATGGTTTGACTTTAATTACAGCTCTACACCCACTTGTTTAAACCAGTCAATCTTTATTGATCACCAAAAGGCAAATTAGGGAGTATGCATTGGTGGTGTCTTCCATATCCTTTCCTGTCCATACAGTGCTCATCAATTCCTTTGAGGTGCAAGGGAAAGTGGAGATGATGTGAAACTGGATACAGCCACTAGATAAAGAGACTGCAGCAAACAAAGCCTTTCACTTCCATCTCTGATTACACTGGCCCTGAGCTTGGGTGTCTGTATGTTGCTCTTAGCAGGACAGATAGTCTGTCATGTCAGGACATAAGAATGTAGGTACTGTTTCTGCTTTTGGTATATTCTTGTAGACACCCACACAGGCATGCTGTGGAGGGACATGTAGTGCACATTAATCTTAGAGGTCTGCCCAGGCAGTGCATGGTTACTGACTTCCTGTTTTTTGTCCTCTTCTGCTTCTAAAGCAGAAGTATAGGCAAAATGAAGCCAAAGATTTGTGAATAGATAGATTCGACTTGCTCAGTAGAAGTCAACAAAAAGCAGTTAGCATCTAGTGTAAATAGAAGCATAGTGCAGAGTGAGCAGAGTGCAAGATGATATGCAGTAAATATACAGAGATCAGTCAAAACATTATGACCACATCATTGTTTGCACTCTCGTAGGAGCATTTTAGTGCCATAATTATTGATGGTAGTCCATCTGTTTCTCTGCATAAATGTTTATCCTCCTTTCACCCTGTTCTTCAATAGTCTTGACCCCACAGGACCACCACAGAGCATGTGTTATTTGGGTGGTTGGTTATTCTCAGCACCGCAGTGACACTGACATAGTTGTGGTGTGTTAGTGTGTGTTGCGTGCCTGATTGGTATATGTGGATCAGACACAGTAGTGCTGCAAATTATATTTTGAAATGGCAGGTTCCAATCAGGTTCAGATTGGGTCACAGCACTGAAACCAAGGAAGGATCTCAGACAGTCTTCATGATTACTTGTAGATGTAGCTAAGTACGATGTTTGATAAATCATCAATCACATTTTTTGAATTTGCAGCATTAAGAGGTCACATTTACAAAAACAAAAGCACTTCAATCATAAACATCTTAACAGGCCAAGTTATGTATTAACATAGAACTTTGAAATCACTTTCAAAGTTTTTGGACAGTTTGAATTTCTGAGCAGGATGTCAGAATAGCCTCACAGAGCTGCTCTTCTGAACTGAACTTCCTCCCAGTCATAGAGCTAGGGTTAAGGTTAGGGGAGAATGGTAGCCACACTATGAGTGTCTCTGCTTGTGTGCCCATAGCAGCCAAAGGCATAGGTATTCTTTGCAGCATGAGATGGTGCATTGTCATGCAGGACGATGATTTTGCTACTGAAGGCATGGTTGTTTTTTTGTACCCTGTAAGAATGTAGTCAGTCAGAAACTCTATAAACTTTTCTCAGGTCATTTTCACACTTTCAGGGACTCTAAAGGGGCCTACCAGCTCTCTCCCAGTGATTCCAGCCCAAAACATTTTTACGTTGCTCTAGATAAGGGCATCCGCTAAATACCATAAATGTAAATGTAAAACATGACTTCACCACCTGCATGACATGGTGTCCATCCACCAGGACATCCAGGATTGCACGGCACCCATAAGTAAACAATGTCAGGGCCACTGCCATCAGTTTGTGAGCATTGGTTGGGGGTCACCGAATAGTTGGTTTATGCACAACAGCAAGCCTCTGGAGGATCCTAAACCTTGATATTTGTGGGACTCCAGAGGCACCAGCAGCTTCAAATGACTATTTGCTACTTTGTGATGGCATTTTTGCAGCTGCTTTCTTAATCAAATGAATTTGTCTGTTAGAAACCTTACTCATTATGCCTTTATCTGACCAACCTATCTGTGCTCTTAATCAGACACAAATCTCTTCACAGGGCGATGATCATGCTTACGTTTTTGTGAAATATCTAATGCTTTCATACATTCTTGTCCAAGGTATTGCACTATTTGATGCTTTTAAGCAGCAGAGAGATACTTTTTCTTTCCCATATTGCTTGAAACCTGTGACCTGCTTAATGATGTGGAACATCCTTTTTAAGTAGTTTTCCTTTAATTGGGCTCACCTGGCCAACTACCGGTAATTATCACAGGTGTCTGAGATTGATTTCAGTGATCCAAAGAGCCTTGAGACACAACACCACCCAAGAGTTTAATTGAAAAACAAAAGAAAATGCAGTATATGTGCATTCTAAATTTTTTTTTTTATATATATATATATATATATATATATATATATATATATATATATATATATATATATATATATATATATATCTATATATATATATATATATCCTTACATGCCCAACAGTGTATATATATGTGTGTGTGTGTAAAATAAACATTTTGGTGAATGATAAAGCAGCTAATATACAATTTACTAATATGCTTTTTTGAATGTTCTGTATAGCCTTTTGCGTGGTGGTGTCATCTCCAGCCCAAAGATGTGGCAAAGATGCCAGAAAGTGCTTGGAAGCTGGTCTTCTACACAATGTCATGGTCATACAGCTCCTATCTTCTCTTCTTCTGCAATTACACATTCTTCCAGAACCCTCCATCTGTATTTTATGGTAAGAGAGTGTTTTTTGTAAAATTAATACACATAATTTAGACACAATGTCTCCTATGATACCAGATGTTTTCATTAATGAATGAGGTCAATGTTTCCACAATTGAGCAAAATTTTACACAGTTACCTAAAATCTATGTTTATTTACAACAGTAATGTGTCTTTAAAGTGTCTGACTTGCTGTAGGCTGTAAAATATTTGGTTGTTTATTACATTATTATTAAGTGTATATGATAAACATATTAAGACAATCTTTGAAAAGTGAAATATTTACCTGTAAAAATTATATTGTATTGATAAATTATATTGATATACACTGCATTAAAACACACTGTTGATTTTCAATATCATTGATTAATCAATATTGCAATTTGTTATTGCTTGTGTTTTATAAATATATAAACAACTATACAGTGTGTAGCCCAGTTTTGCATACCATGTATTCATACATTTAGTGTTCATTTGCTGTTTGACCTCGTCCAGGAAGGTTCCTGGAGTCCTGGTGTACTCCTGCTATTAGTTGTGACAGTTAGAGAAGGTTGCAATCAATAAGCATTAGGCACAGAAACATCACATACATCATGCTAATGTATTTTAAACTCCCCCTGAGGATTCTCTTCCGATACACTTACACCATCTTCACACTCAACATTTCACCAACAACTATTACTGTTGATAAGCCCCAGAGAATGTATTTTTATCTCAAATAGCTGATAAAAATAAAGTTAATAATTTAATTCAAAAAGGTAAACTTTCATAATGTATGTTTATTACACGTGAAGTGAAATGTTTCAAGACATTTTGTTTTACTTTTATGAAAACCAGAAATGCAGATTTTTAAATTATTCATATATTTAATTTCAAGTGTGAATAAATTACTAGTATTACTAATACTAATTAACAGTATCAACAGAAAGAACAAAAATGTCAGTTTAAATGTAAGAAATATAAAATATGACCATTTAACTTATGAACAGAATTCATTCAGTTAAATGATGAACACGTTTTTGTTTATGATATTCACATTTGAGATGTCCTAGTTTGTCTATTTTAGCTCTAGAGCCCCTGTCATGCATGCTTAAATGTCTCATAATTGAGAACTATATGGGGAGATGGCAAAATCCTGCAACTAACACCTGGGGTTAAACAAACATTTACCACATTTTCACACCCTGCATTTGTTGTCCACTGCACTGGCCCCCATGCCAAAATCAGATTAGCCTGCTGCGACTTGCAATGGGCATGTTGTTAACATCTAAGTGCTTCTTATCAAATGAACTTGCTGAAGACCTAAGTACCTGATTATACCCCCATGTATAGAGACCCTGTGACAAACTAACTCTATATACTGACAAAATGTGTTTCAACATCCCAAACCCAGCACACAATTTGCTACCTGAATTTGCAGAGTTGGGAGGACATACGTAGCTCCCAGCAGAAACTTGTTACTACTTGCATCCAACACTCATAACCCTCGCTAAGTAATTTCTTGCTTCTCAGCGTTCTCCCATCTCATCCACTGCACCTGTTTCCCTTGTGAAACTGCAGTTGCTCACCATGTCTTCTCTTCCTGTTCTCGAATAAAGCTTGTAGCCATTTGCCTTTGCTTGATCCTAGTCCTCTCATTTTATACCTGCCTGACCACATCATTGTACCCCAACACTCTCTTTGCTGCCTCTTTAGGATTCCAGGATTTCTTCTTGCTTTTGTCACTGGTTCTGCTGCCTTAATCAGTTCATCTTCTGATTCTAGTAATTACATTTCTCAACCTGCTTTTGCACAGTTAAATTCAACCAAGCTTGTCAGTGGTAGTTCCAGCACCACTTTAGCAAACCATGCCATACTACTAAGGCAACAAGGCACACCACCCACCTCTTCATAGAATTATTCATAATCCTTTCAAGCCTCTGCACCTCCCTTTTCAAACTGTCAATGGCCATGTTACATGAGGCAGCAAACAAAACTGCAAACACCAGAACAGTGACTTCCATCACTTCATTCTTAATGTGATTTTGTATTTTATTTATATGCAAATAAATAAATTAAGCCCGGGGTCATCAACCCTGCTCCTGTAGAGCTACTTCCTGCACCTCCCTGCAAACTGTAGATCCAGCCCTAATTCACCCCACCTGATCCAATTACTGCCTTCAGAAGTTCTTGACTTGGCTGATTGGAGTTGGATTGGAGTTGAACCTGCAGGAAGGAAGCTCAGAAGCAGGATTGGTGATTCCTGAATTAAGCTTTATGATAATGAATGTATTCTGTTTGTGTAGACTGGAAGAGCGGGATGTCTGTGCCCACAGATATTGCCATTGCCTACCTGATCCAGGGGAGCTTTTATGGGCACTCCATTTATGCCACAGTGTACATGGATGCATGGAGGAAAGACTCCAAAGTCATGGTGCTGCACCACATCATTACTCTGGCATTGATCACCTTCTCCTACGCATTCAGGTCAGAAAAGTCTTAATCCTTAAGAGATTAACATTGCATCAGTGATTCCAGTACAGCTGTTTGACATAAGAAATGGCATGTGCTTCTGAACTTGAGTAAGATTAGTTTGAGTGAATGAGCCTGGTCTTCTCTGAACAGATGGGTTCTTCTGAAGTGTTAGCAAGTCAATTAGCTTTCTTCACATTTGTGAAGTGATGTAGGAGGAGGGGAAAGAGGAGGTGGAGAAAAAGATGGCTTTAAAAACACCATATGTGTTCTTCACAACTTTCTGGCCAGATTGTAGAGCTTCAGAACAAACTGTTAGATTATATTTTTAAAGGCTGAAGTGCAGACAATGGCCAGTGGACTTTATCCTTCCATACTGAGAGATTGAAAGATCATAGGTCTAGAAGTCAGGAGATATTCAGAGATGTGTGAGGAGAAGGAGATTGTTTGGGTTATTAATCTGTCCAATCAGGTGTTCACGTACAAGTGTATTAACGGCCCAGTGCGTGGAACAAATCAAGTTTTTTATGAATAAATGAAGTAAGAATATTGTGCTAAATATTATCCTTTAACCTGTACTGGTCTGGCAATGAAAAAAATATGAACCCACAGTCCATTGCTCTTTGTTTGCAAACAAACAAATATAGTGAATCTCCAGAAACACTTCAGACCAAACAATGCACACAGAAAATAAAGACTTTTAAATTGCTGTCCACTGTAGTGTCCACCATACATGAAAGAGTTCAACACAACAAGCTTCCTTGTGTAAAGTTGACACTTTGAGACACAAGGTTTTTGCATGACAATGAGGATTTGTTAGCTGATGAAGAACCCAGTGATATGATGCATATCACAGTACTGCAGGGATGATTCCATATATTGTGATTATATTGCGATATTGAAAGCTAGCTGATGTACTTTGATATTTAAAAAAAAAAAAAGTCATCGTGTATCAAACACATCATATGCTGAATAAAATCTGAGTGAAAAAAAAAGTCTACTACTCTGAATCAGGCATCTACCAGGTCTGCCACATAAACTGCCACAGAATCAGTACAGTACGGCAAAACATAATATCACAATATTTCAGTATATCAATATTTTCTTACACCCCTAGTTATACATGTAATATTGATGCTGTGTTGTTACTCACTGAGTTTTTGTCTGTTTCTGTGCTTTTTTTTAAAGATACCACAATATAGGTGTTCTTGTTCTGTTCCTCCACGATATCAATGACATTCAGCTGGAATTTACCAAACTCAATGTCTACTTCAAGACACGCGGCGGCAGCTACTACCTGATTAACGACATCCTTTCCAACATGGGCTCTGTGAGCTTCAGTATCACTTGGTGAGAGCTACATAGACACACACACACACACACACTGTATTGTTTAAGTGCAATAAAAGTGTTACTATGACAGAACAGTGTTTAATTAGCCATCTCTAGAAAAGCTGTTTGAATAGTTTGGATTTCAATTTAAGAATGATTTGCATTCTTCAGACTAGTCTGCACTTTCTATACCCCAATACAGATTAGCCATGTTCCTTTTCCACTACAGGTTTTGGTTCCGATTGTACTGGTTTCCCCTCAAAGTGCTGTATGCCTCCTGCATCTCCAGCCAGCAGTCTGTCCCCAACATCCCTTTCTACTTTTTTTTCAACATCCTGCTGTTCGCCCTGCTGCTCATGAACATTTACTGGTTCCTGGTAAGGACAGCCACATAGTTCAGCAATGCTTTGGCCAGTTAAGGCTGGATTATTAAACATGCTCTGATTGGCTGACATTTATTTGATGGCAGTATTTAAAATAGAGAAAACACCAGTAAAAGTATGTTTAACATTTAATTGAGAATGGTTTCATTAGCCAAGCCAATATACATTTGAGTGAGATTCAGACTACTGACCAGGCTGCATTCAGCCATAGTTTATTCCAGCATGCTTTTTATGAAACAGATTTGCCCTTATAACAGTGATGTCTGCTGTTGAAAATAAGGAATGTTCTTAGATGTTACTGTGGAAAGAAAGCCCTAACTTTCTCACTTGTGTTTTGCAGTTCATTGTACTGTTTGTGGCAAAGGTTCTGACTGGGCAGATGAAGGAGGTCAATGATGTGCGTGAATATGAGGAAGACAATGTTCAGAAATCACTTACAACCAAGAGAGAAGACAATGTTCAGAAATCACTTACAACCAAGAGAGAAGACAATGGTCATCAGGACTCAGGAGAAGGGTAAGCCCAAAAGCAATAATATCTCACAAATTAAATTTTAGTAGCAACTTAGAAGAACTACAGCTTTCCCAGCCCCACCAAGTTAACCTTTTCAGTGCATCTGTTCTCAGTAAACCTCAGGCAACTGATGAGTCTTAGATCACAGCTGATAATGAACAAAAATATGGAATTGCAATCCTCGAGGGCGAAGGATAACATCTAAATTAAATTAGACGAAGGAGTTCTAAATGCACACTGGCTATCGAACTCTCCTGCCAGTCAAATTAGATGATTTGGTTTGTTATCGTAGGCTTGATTGAACAGGCCTGAACGAGACATCTGCCATGCAAATTATGAGTATTTTTGCATTTTAAATTGCTGGCATCCAAAGCTTCTACCAAAAGCCCAGTCCCATGTGATTGGATGATTACATGTGTAATACCAGAACATATTCAGATGATGTTATACCTAAACTGCTGATGAACTCATAGTGACAGTTCATATGTACCTGCTGTATATTTAATTTTAGATATAAAAAATGGTTCAGACGTTATATATGTGAGTTAATTATTATATTAAATAACTTGCCAAACAATCAGGTGTTAATTTTGTTTGCTGATCACACAGTAGTCTGCTAGAACCGACCAGCTACTGATCAGCTAACTTTATCATGTTTTTATTTTTCATCTTCTTATCTCCACAGCTCTGTTATTACTGATTAAATAAATGTTGTCACCATCATAAACTAGCCACACATTCGACAGTAGCCATAATTAACAGAAACATAGCCTTCAATAGGGCTACCGTTGTGTTAGTAAAGGTACATTAATGTTCATTTTATCTTGTCTCACTTCCTCTGCTCCATTCTGCTCCCACTCTTCAACAAAACATGTCTGCTTTGGCCTTCTTCTACCTTTGGGTCGGCAATGTAAGCGCAATACGCTGCATTACAAGTAGTCCATGTGAAATGCCATGCTTTGAGCTTTACAATTAAATAAGTGATTCATTAAGGCTGAGAAAATTCCTCAATCATTTTTTGTAATCAAGGCAATCAAATTATTCAAGGAATCGTTTCACCCCTACAACAGATACAGGTTAACAGACACAGTAAAAAAATTAGAAGAATTTCTCATTTTGAAGAAAGTAGTTGAGATCTTGAGATCTTGTCCGAAGAACAAAGCTTGGTTCCAGATTTCTTCTGGACTCTCTGAGGTGCATGGAGGTGTTCAGTTCCATCACTTGCCCACCATGCACAATACTGAAACATCTTATTCCAATATATAGATTCAACGTTATGTACTTAGATGCTTAATGGCTGATGTTGAGACATGATGGATTAGCCAGTTTGCTTTCTGAAATCATCTTCACTCTTAATGTAGTATCACTGCTATAGCAGCCTTGTAGTCCATTTATATGTACACGTTGGATACTTTCCTAGTGTGCAGAGCAGCTTAATGGTTTAGAATAGCCTGTTCTCAGAGCTAAACTAATTCACACTCATGCTCATGTGGCATGTAAACTGTACTGTCCTATAAAATTACCTTGTCTAAAATCAATGTGTCCGAATTGTAGTAAATTTCCAATACGAGAGGAAAACACTGAACAGATAAATGTGGTAATTAAAGATGCATTATGTGAGAATTTGTATCTTTTGTTTTTGCCCCCCCCCCCCCCCCTCCATAGTTGCATACTGTAGTTCACTTTTACACCACTGCTGTAAATTGCTACAAGTCCCCCCTCATCCACAGCTGTACACATGTATTTGTTGACATGCTGAATGATACAGAAGCAGCATCTGAAATAAATGAAGTGTGTGGACTGTGGTAGAGTAATATTTCAGAATGTTACACAGTGTTGCGCAGTTTTATAGAGGCTTCATGTAGAGGTCTGCATTCACATGGGAATTGTGAGTCGCTTCACAATAGTTTGTGGTGCAGATCTGAATTTTAATGTCTTCTGCTTGAGTGGGCTTTTAAACAGTCCAGTGAGACCAGGGTGGAACAACATATACTAGTGCACTAAAATATTTAATATATTTAATTTGATATCAACTAATATTTTGAGGTTCTGGATTAATGGTTTTCATGAGCTATGAGCCATACTGATCAGCAGTAAAACAAAAATAAGGCCTGAAATGTCACTAATGAATATAAAATGAGAGGGCTGCCAAAGGCAAATGCTGCCACTTTATAGTGGGAGCAGGATTAAATGGTTAGTTCTGCACAGACCTATAAAGTCATGCAATGTCATCAGACAAAGACAGAGACGGCTCCCTATTAAACCAACGGTAATAGAGAGAATGGTCCATCTACCAGCCCACACCCATAGCATCTATCTGGAACTTTCCCTGGTTCTCCCGATGGTCAGTACCATCAAAATGGTATAAAGTTTCCTACATTCTTGGAGATGAAAGAATAAAGGACCTCAGCATAATGTAAGGCATTGTCCTAGAACTGCATGTCCTAGGAATCTTTATATTTAAGACTGTGAGATTTCAGGTCTGATATTGTTCAAAATGGGGGAAAAAAAGCTTAGTGTAAGCTGTAGGTCCTGTACAGTACTATACAAATATTTCCCCTCAAACTCTTCATATTGTATAGTTAACACAACCGAGCTGTGACAAGGCCCCAACAAGGAAACTGAGCTGATCGTAATCTCAGTATTTATCAGTGCTGCAGATGTTGCAAGCACTACCACATGGATTTCATATCACTTCTAGAAGACATTTATTGTCCTTAAACACACGTGATTCCAGGCTTTCTGTCAACTCTGGAGCTTTAAGAATGTTAAACCATGACTACTAACAGCCTGGCTCTTTCTCAGTGCTTCAGCTTGTGCTGATAGTTTGACCTGTGGCACTTGCAGACAGGGATCAAAGCACTGACTTGCATAAATGTGATTACTGGCATGGCCTTATCTCTCTAGCCTTGGAAGAAGTGATATCCAATCCGATTACGTTCACCTCATTTATAACTCATCTCATTCTCCCTCTCTAGGAAACATATACAGAACGGCTTCAGCAAGGAGAAACATCTATAACAGCCTCAGTACTGCCACCTGCTGGCACAGAGACTGCAAGGAACACAGGCGATCTAGTTCAACTCTGACACTCTACAGATTCCAGCAGTTACATTGCTTTAATCATGCTAAAAGGAAAATGGCAACATTTTAGACCGTGATGTTTCTCTGTTCTACAGTTTTCATTTTATTGTGTTTATTTCTATTATTATAGCACTGTGAATGTTAATTCAGGTGATTTTTATTATTTGAAACATCACTCATGACAACAAGTAGAAGTAAAGAGAATGTTCTTGAGTGTAAGAATCTTGGCACAATACTATCAGGATATGAAGAATCTGAGGAAATAAGGGGTCAGTTCATGGTCCAGAGCTGCAGCCACCGTGGCTTTTAATTGTTTTTTTATTTCTCTTAATCCGTAGACTGAAAGCATCATGAATGGACGTTAATGTGGTATCCTGTCTCACTGAGTGCTGAGTGCATGGGTTTGCTAGTGCTATTTTTGTTTCAACATGTACAGCTTTTAAGAGTGCACAGGTTACTTCAGGCCAGGCTTTCTAACAGCCAGACCTGCTTTACTAAGCCATAACAAAGTAACCGAAGTGTAGGTTTGTCTAAAGGGATCAAAAACACTTTTGCCATGAGGATAAAGTGAAGGGAAGCTATTTCGTATGTCTTTGTACAGACAATGAACTGTCAATTCTTTTTTTTTTAATCTGCATCCATTGTTGCACTGAAATGAAGGCATGCAAGTTTCTGGCTGAATGCAACCATGGCAACAGGAGCGCTGATCAACTGCGCTGAATGTTATATTGCTGATCAAATTAAATGAATACCAATGTAGAATAATATTTAGTGCAGTATGTCATGAAACCAGTCAAAACAATACTTTTGTAGAAAAATGTATTCTATATATCACACAGTGTATGCACATATGATATTCCAGACTGCATGAGATCAGGATGATTTGGAATAACTAACTAAAAAAAAAACTATCTAAAACTTTCCATTCCAGGCCAGTCTTGGGGACTTCATGCATATCTTTGTGTACTGTACTGTAGTTCCCACCCTTTTTAGGAAACATTTTCCAGGATATTTTCCATCTATAAGTAAATCTGTTTATCAAGTGCTTTGAGGCTTTTCCAGGACATTTTCCATCCTTTAGTAAATCTGTTTAAGTGTTTTGAAGGTCATTGCTTTAGGGCTTCATTTTCCATAACCTCTCTACTATTTCTAGGATATTTTAAGTAATTCTCTCATTTACTGTTAATGTCTAAATTAATGTCTAAATTTCAAGGTTGTCTAGATTTTCCAGGATTAGTTGGAACCCTGCTAGTCCACGAGGTCCCCAGACTGGACTGGAATAGGAGACCACTTCAAAGATCACAAGCCAAAACCATGGATTTCCCTACAGTGGTGAACACCCTTGTGGGTTTTCATGCATACATTAAGAGTCTGCTTGCATGAGAGGATCATTTAAGAACAACCCTTCTGATGTTTATTACATTCAACAATTTTTATTTTAAATTGCTGCTGTTTTCCAAAATTGTTTTTTAATTAGAACTGGCATGGCCAGAACTTTGGCCTGGTGCCCTAATCCTTTATGAATCACACCTATTATGATACACACCTAAAGGTGGAACCGCAACCTAATAGCAGAGGTCCGGTTTGGAACAAGAGTTACAAGAGTTTAACTAAACTACACTATGACTTCCTACATAATGCAGCACAAAACTCTGATGAAAGCTTATACTTCCATATGATTTAGTACACTTGGCGTTGTAGTGTTTATTATACCCTACATGACACGGAATGAAGAATCTTATGATTCAAGGTGACGAGTACAATATATATATATATGACATAATCAATACCTGGATGGCAGCAGAATGTGAGAAGCATGAGTTCTCTGCACACTCTATGTTTTTTGTTCTTTTCATTCTCCCTGAACCCTGATAATCAAAAAGGGCTGAAACCAAAATCTTGGATCACCTCCAGTGAGTCCAGTTTTATTTGGTTCTGCGGTAGCTTTCACATAGTACGTGTTTGAGCTGTGTTGGGAGTTGAAATGCAACAAGTGTGCACATTTTAATATCTGTGGTGAAGAGATATATCTTTCATATCAACTGGGGATCACATCCAACATCACTTCAACAAATGTACTTATGCTTTACTATCTACTAGCTGCAGTACTGAATGCTGCTCATCAACAAATATTAAGATTGATCTGTTTAAATAATTACTGCAGTTCTTCACATTCACTCCACAGGCTCAAATGAAAGTGAAAATGATTTTTGTTTTCCCTTTTGGAAGCACAATTGGCTGTTTTTGTTCCTTTTATCCTTGTCTGAGTAAGTGTACTTTGGCTCAGTGTTCCCATTTCCTGTTATAATATTCTTCGAATGTGCCAAAAGGGAACTTTGAACTACTGATGAGGGTTTAAGACTGAGACCTAGGACTGGACCTGTTTAGAGCTTATTGTGATATGTATGGGGTTGTCAGAGGTATTTATAGCAAATTGCACTGTAATTTATTATTGTTTTTATTGTTCATTATCAAATTCTATCAAAGGAAGAAGGGGACTTGTTAGTTTCTTAATGTGTATTAAAACAAAATTGTTAAATGTACACTTTTAAGATTTTTACATTTCTCTTTGGACCATGAATTTACAAACTTGAAAGATTTGCCCTGACTTTAATCTGCCCACCTCTGTACGAAGAATTATGTCTTTTTGCAAAGGAACAATTTTTAATAATTCCACTGAGCCAGTGTTATTGTATCATATTTTCCCATGAAATAAAAATAAGGTAATTGAAGACAAATTGCATCACAGATGCATTGCAATGACTTTTTATTCATCAATTTGTTTTTTATTTATTTATTCATTCTGGTGCAAGAATCAAGTTCTCATAGCGCAGGCTCACACAATTCATAAAATGTAGATGCGTCAAACTTGGAAAATTAAAGAAACCATTTAAAATCAGTGCAAAGTGAAGCATTTCGCTTCCATAAATAACAGAGGAAAGACCTGTACCAATGGTTTCGCACTCAGTTGATGTGTCTTGAAAGTGACTAGCTCTCACACAAAATGGAACTAGGGAAAGTATGAAAGAGGTATATTGTTTTGTTTCAGCTGAAACAGAATTATGGCTATAGAGGACTGTGGAAACATGAAATGCTAAAAGAGAAAGGGGAAAAGGTCATTAGAAAAAGGAATTTAATACTCTGATTCTTCAATTCTTAAGACAAAGTTCTGTTCAAGAAGAAAAAAAAAAAAAAAATCTGGATGCCCAATCACCTAATGATTCAAAATGTTTCAACCCATAGATACTACTGTACATGTCCAATTGCATTACACCAGCCAGAAACTAGCTAGGATCTATATTATGTAAGGCCAAAGATATCCTGGATTTGAAATGAGGAATTACACTTGCGTCAGACTTGAGCTGTCTCAAAACTGAACACGTTTCATGAAAAACAGCTTTCTCCAGCTTGCAAACACTTTATTAACCAGCTGCAATTTGGCCCACTTTAACTTAGCTGCCCAAGAAGATGACCCACTGTTTGCTTGGCAGAGATCACCCAAGCTGTACTGAGAGAAACGTAGCTTTAGGCTGTGGGACATGGGAGTGAGGCAGTGTTAGAGAGAAAGGAAGACTTTAAAAGGCTGCTCTTGACCAGCGCCGGCAAGTGGTGGAGCAGTAAACAACACACTTGGCAAAGAGAAATCAAGTTCCACTCCTGGGAAAGTAAAGGGGGAGGGGTGGGTGGGAAGTGGAGACAGATCAGCTGATTTGAGAGAAGATAACTGAACACTCTTGGCTCCACAGTGGGACTGCAGGGATGAGGAGAACTGGAGCTGTTTAGTGCTGTTTGACTCGTGGTGCTGTGAGCCGACGTAAGATCCCATAAAGAAACCCAAAATTCTGCAAGTACAGAGAGCAAAGAAGTGAATAAAAGAGTAGCCTAAAATGACCACTATGAAAATAAGTTTCAGGGCCTTGTTTTTTCCTTTTATTAATGTTTGTGTAATGACTGTCAAGTAGTGATTAAGCGTATTCAATCAAATAAATCAACTGCATCACAAAACTAGCTGCCCTGAAGGTTTTGTTTGAATGTACCTTTGAAATGTCTGAGTCCTGTTATTGTTCTTGTTATTGTTTCAGTTAGGTCAATTAATTTAGCCTTCAAGCCATTAAAATGTCATCTCACCTGGACAGCCAGATACACCAATCCAAGGTATGCAGCAATGCACAGCGCTAGCAGCAGGTCAAAGATGGCTGGTTTTACTCTGAAATTATTTGAAAGATTTTAGAAAATTGTGCCGTTTGTTTAAAACATGCATTCAACTTTGTGTCAATGAAATTAAAAATAAATAGGTCACCTGTAAGCATTCATAGTTTGCTTGAGCTGATCATAGAAGACAAATTCTGGATCCCTGAAAAATTAGGGAGGAAAAGTATTTAAGATTTTATGCATGTACCAAAGTAAACCTGAACACTGCACTTAAAAACGAATCACCTAAGGACACACATTCACTCTTTTGCAGGGTTTTTCAAAACCGGTTGTGGCACCCCCACCGCAATACACATTTTACAGGACTTCCTGCTTTAATACACCCCATGCAACTCTGATAGGGCTTGTTAATGAACTGAATAGTTGAACCTGGATCTGTGCTGGAAGCAGGTAATCTAAATATGCAGGGCACGGGAGTGCTAGAACCAAGTTTGATAACTTGCTGTAGAACAGATTACTCAATCATATGACTTTCCAGAACACTCACAATCACTGATTTTGGATAATATTCTCATAAACCTCATTGGTTATACAGTTTTCCACAGTTCATGGTGCCACTTCTATGTCCCTGGTCATACTCTGTGCCAAATCAAATACCCTGAAGTGCCAAATTCCAGCACAGTTTCCCGATTTCCCGACACTAACAGAACTAGTAAACATGACAATTAACAAATGAGATGAATTGAGTGTTCTTGAGCAGGAAAAGCATAAAACTGCAGGAATCTGGCACTCCAGGATGAGGAGTGTTTACTACTGTTCTACAAAATCTGATTCATCTGCATTTCAGAATCTGAGTTTAAAACTTAGTTTGTTCCTTATAAATTTCATGTATTGTGTTTTGCTTATTGTTCCATGTTGGTTTTGAAAAAGAAGTGATGTACAAGTTATTAACAATACTACAACAATAACATTAATAATAATACTACACATTAAACACCTCTTATCGGCTCTGACAAAATGCCTCTTGACATCCTTCAGGTAGCGGCCCAGGTAGTACTCGAGGGTGCTGACCACAGTGCTGTCCTTGTCAACCAGCTGTGCTGCGCGAGGCTGGGTAGTCAGCCAGTCCACTAGTGATGCCAACTGCTCCTCCTGTACCTGCTGACAGCAAATATTTTAAATTAGCACATTGAGGAATTGACATCAATTGTCAAATCTGACTGATAAAGATAAAAATAAACAACCCTCCGAAATGACACGCCCATACATATGATGCCATCCCGATAGCGAGTCTAAATATAAAACGCTGGACCTTTTTCTGATTTTGTTATTTATATAAGCTGTGAGCCCAGGTGTTAAAACCACAAAGCCAGAAAATGCAAGAGCCAGAAAGATCCACTCACCATCTGCTCAGTAAAGATCTCCAAGTCTCCATTGGTGCCCTGTGGAATACAAAGACTTACTAGAACCAAGGCCATAGTTTCTGTGGTAAATTACGGGTAAATGGATGAATATCAACCTACCACATATATTTACATTAACACAACAGGTGTAATAAAGTGGAACAGAAATTACAGCTCAACATTAACTCCTGAATAAATAACACCCAAGTTGGAATTTGTTCAGGACAAACAAGTCTAAGCAGCCAGTTCAGGTCATTACATAACTCCATCTTCAGCATTAAGGATTCCTGTGCACACTGCTCCATATTTCTAAATTGCAGTATTGTGTTTTCATTAGATGTAGTGAGTTTTAAAAGCTCATGGAATTTTCTACTTCTCAGTATTACTTTTGAAGTGTACTCCAAAAGCTGTATTAAACCTGGAAATTGTTTCAAATGTGTTATTCTTTTGAATATGTATGGGGAAAAAAATGAGTGATACAATGCATACAATTCAATATATTATAATGTAGTGTAATACTGTAAGCCAGGCAATATTTTTTAAGCATTTTTAGGAAAACAAATATTATGAAAACACCAGCATAAAATCTGCAAACGAAAACATTTTAAGCAGGCAAAAAAGTAAATTTGAGTGGTTCCAAACTAAACTCACCTTTTCAGTCAAATTGTAGATGACCCTTGCCAGAGCCTCTGCAATCAGCTTGGTGTTCCGACTGAGCTTCTTAAGATCAACATGAGGCCTGTAACCAGATGAAACCCCAACAATGTGAATGACAGTTGTGGAAAGCAATGGTCGGTAACAGTGTTTCGTGATGGGGAATGGGTGGGTGAAATGATGAACAACACTATGACAGGTGACAGACAGAGAGAGCGCCAGTAGTCACCCACCCAACGGTGGCCTCTCCCGCCCCATCCAGAGAGGAGGACACTGACCGCATGTCCATGATGGAGTTTCTTGTGGCACTGCGATGGCTCTCCAGGTGCGACAAGGTGAATGCTGGCAGGCGGCGGATACCAAAACGCTCGTGCTCCCAGGCCAGAGTGTCGTCCGCCAGGTTGATCTTCTTGTGCACCATGGAGAACTTCACCTCTGGGTACTGCTCAGAGACGACCTTATGGGAGAATAGAAGACATAAGAGGCTGAAGATGATGAAAATGTGTAATTGTGCTTTAAACCTCAACTCAGAAGCTTCCCAGAGAAAACTCACGGTTAGAACAGTCTTGCTTGTGGTTTCTCACACTGTATGGCACAGTTATCTACTTAATACAGAGATCTGTATGGCTGATATGACGGGTTTTAGCTGATGGACATAAATTTGATCACTGTTTGCCTCATACACTGTGAGAAACCACACAAGCATGTCAATCAGTGGGTTACTGAGAATGTGTTGTAGCTCCAGTGCAAAACAGACAGTGAATTACACATGAAGTTTGTTACCGTCTGCAGCTCTTTAAGCAGAGCATGCTGTGGGCTGCCTTCTTTAGGTGGTTTAGATACGTGAAGGTGAAGACTGTCTCCGTTTCCCAGCGTGTCCAGACAGAGCACAAAAGCCACATTGTCCTGCAGGAGACTGGATTCTAAGGCAACAGTAAGAGAGGATGAGGCTGGGACTTTATAATATGAACAGCATGAGTGTGTATCTTTGACATCACACACACTGTTTTGCACTTTGACATAAATTAGACAATTGTTGTTTACATTGGACCAAAATTTCACGATGAATGGAACAGTAGAAATCTTTTAACATTGACTTCGGCTGAGTTAATGAGGTTTTGGAGATGCTGTTGGAGATAAGATTTTACCTTGTAACTCGTGACAAAACACAAATGATCAGTAATTATTCGTCTATCAAAACTGGAAGTGAACAATCAACTCTTTGGATTAAGAATCGCCAAATTAACAAATAACTTCAGAATAAATAATGCAGCTGCTTAAAATGTTGAGGTTCTTTTTGGCATCTGCTAACTAACAATGAATCATTGTTCATTGTATTAGTGTATTTTGACCTGACAGAGAGCAGCCGCTACATCACACAGTCCTTTTTTTTTTTTTTTGGAAGATTTCTCCTTTTGGTGGCGGTGCTACCAATGTGTGCTGCTTTATGGCTCTCATGGTACAATGTTTACAAACCATAGCAGTTTTATTCACACTCCACTCATGTGAGAGACAGCTGCTCTGTCTATGTTTTCACTGCAGGGAATTATTACTGCAGTAAAGTTACAGCTGCAGTATAACTGCATTCTTCACTGTTATTGTTAAACTTCAATGATTAATCCATCCTGAACCATTCTAAGCAAGTGCAAGAAACACTATTGAATTAGTTGCCAGCTAAGTCAATTAGTCATCGCACCCATAGAACTTAACCTTCTGAAATGATGATATATTAGATAACATTTCTAATATCATTATTTTGCAGTATGTAAAAAAACAAAAATTAAGAAAATGTTTTAAACAAGGAAAAAAAGTGACACAAAGCTTACAAAAAGTACAGGATTGTACCTGTGTGGTCTAAATTATCCTCCAGCCAGCGTTTGGTTCCCTGATAGTTAAACTTCCCACCTCCCGACAGGAAGAACAGCAAATTATACCTACAGGGAAAACAAAACTAGTTTAAAAATGAAATACTAACAACTTCATAAGAAAAGAAATATATAAAAATATTACAAAGGACTTCTCAGGATTGGATGTTCTTAGTTAATTATAATCTTTTTGAATTATGACAAATTAAGATTTGAGCCGGCTGTGTACCCAGCAAGAGTCCTTTTGTGTGAGTAGAGTCTGGAAAAGAGACGAGCCAGCTCAAGCAACACGGCCACTCCGCTGCCATTGGAGTCAGCACCGTAAGATAACCACTGCAATCATACCAACACACAAACACAGCTACTGTCATATTACATACACAATATGGTGATCACATCAAAAATGTTAAAAATGTTTACTGATGAATCATCAGGTTATTTTTCTGGACTAAATAAACTTTAGTAAACGATTAAATTAACAATTCTGGACTTTTGGTTGGTCAGACCAATCACAGAAAACACTGTGACTAATAAGAGGTCATTTGAATACTGCAGCTTTCTGTGGTGATATCTATACCACAACATTTCAAAAAACTATTTTTCATGTGTTGACTATCTAGAACTACACTTCAGGCTTCTTGCTAATCAAGCAATTTAGGACCGAAATACAAATCAGACAAAGCAGAAGACAGACATGTTTTAAGCTGCAGCAGTACTGTTGTAGTATTACTCTGATATGGTTAGTTGTTTGAAATTGTAAAGGAACCAAGATGGTATGGAAGTTGGAACTTATTAACAAAAGAATACAGAATAAAAATGAATAAGACATGTCCTTACCGGAGCCACACCAAAGGAATCATAGTGAGCCACCACCACAATGGTTGGCAAATCTTCACCACCTACTCCAGCTAGTCTTCCCTAAGAGAGAAAGGCAAGCATTATTTACACAATTACAGGCATTGAATAATGAGAATGTCTGATATCAAAAACAGAATTGTTCATTTTGGAGAGTAATTATTTGTCCTAAATGAATTAAATATATTCTGATAAAATATAACATTCAGTAAATGATGTTCTGATTTCTGGGCCAAAATAAAATGTAATGTCTACGGTCAAATGTAGATTTGTGTATTCAGTTTTCAAAATAAATATTTCTAAATCAAGCCCACTCCCCTCAAGTTGTGCAACTGTCTAAGCAATGACCCCATCTCTGGGAGATTAGATTAGTTTGAAACGATAACCCTGCTTTAGTCCTGCAGTGGGGAATTCGCAAAATCGCAGTGGGGGACATAACTGGTTGATTGCTCTAGGTGGGTAGGATCACCACCACCACCACCATCACCACCAAATGTTAATCTGTTATCTGACAAAACAGAGTGCTTTGAGCTTCAGTGCTGTTGCAAAATCATGCGATAGACTCACATGCAAACCTTCACCCTCCCAGCTTTTTAGAAGTGTTTGACCTGTTACAGATCAGTAATATATAAATCAATCAAGTTCTTTTGAATCTAGGATTAGCCTAAATCCTGCATGTGTAACAGAACAGACTCTGAGTCAAAGTCTGTAATGCACTGTTACTGATTAGGTAACTAAACTTTAGTTGGTCTTTAAAGTCAGTTCATAGCTGTATGTACAAAAATGAGCACACTTTTAAGAATGCCACAAATGAAATATGTCTATGAAATATCAGACTTCAGGCATTGCCATTAATTGTTCAACTCTTATCTCTTTGTGACTTCATGAATGATAATCTAGTCTAGATCAAAATATCCCATTATAAAATCAGCAAAATTAGAAAATTATATGTAGTTACCATGAATATTACACTTTACTTCCACTTATTTAATGTCAAATGTATAACATAAAAACTAACTCCACATAAATTTCTTAATTTCCCTGAGAGAACCCTCCCAAAAGGATCAATAAAATACTGCCTGTCTGTCTGTCTATCAATTAATATGATATTTGCTACAAGCTCAGTTGAGGTGAAAAATGCTGCCCCTTTAACTATAGTATTTACTAATATTTTAATGTGAAATCTTATTTTTTTTGTTTCATCTTGTAGAAACAATACTGATATTTATTTTAAATTGGGATATAAACAGAGCAAGAATATCGTTTATATGAGTTCTAACACTTAAAATCAATGGCTTGATCTTACAGAAACCTTTTCTCTGTTGATGAAGATCAAATTTCAATATATTTAAAAATAATGAATAATAAAGGATTTCATGGGGTGTCCTAGTTTTTCACATCAGCTAAACTATATCAGGAAAATAATTTTTCGGTCTAAACTGCCCAGCCCTACAATATCATGGTGGAAACCATTCTCTAATGATTAGGGAACCCCTGATGTACACTACAGTTAAGGAGGAAAGCTCACCTCTAGGCTGGTAATGGCCCAGTCACTCACAGCCTTACTCTGAGCTCCACTCGTCACCATTTGAAACCCATTGGCAGTGGCTGAATGAAGCAGTACTGGTGAAGAACATATGTGAGAGGTTGGAACACTCGCCAGCAAAAAGAGCCAACAGTGTGACATTCATTGACCACAAGCTGAGACACATCTTTTCATAGGTTCTTATCAGTAACTGGAATCAGTATCATTCATGCTCTTCACAAACGTGACCCACAATGTGAAATTTTCCTCACTCAAACACACAACATAAAAATCAAGGTTTTAAAATGTGATTGTGAAACCACAAAACCAGCACCAGAAGAAAAAATAAAACATCAAAATATTACAAGGTTATGATTTGGGATTTTTCTGGATGGGACAAAATGACTGCATTGAATCTGTTGCTGTGTTTATTGGAGGGTTTGGAATAAGTAGTTTCCACAAAACTCCCTGTACCTTCAGCTGCCGATGATGATCCTTGAGAGGAGGATGACGCCTGGGTCTGCGAGTATATGGACAGCAGTTCATCATCTTCCAGTGCAAAGTAGACAGGAACGATGGTCTCTGTAGCCAAAAGTTCTGGCTCCAGCTCCATAAACTGCTACAAAAAATGAAGACCTAAACTGAGACTATATTTAAAATATTTACAGACATCAGAGCATCTGTGGGTTAAGAAAAACGCCTTATGTTTAAGTGAATACAGTGATCCTGAGTGATTAGTGATGTCTTACTTGCACAATGTCCTGAGGCATAGTGGACATGTTCTTAGGTAGGATGATGACGACAGCCCCAGCAGACTGTCGAAGAGCTTTCTGATACTTCTCATAAGAGAAGTCAGCAAGTCGCATCATCACACAGCGGCGGCTCAGCACTTCTGCCTCCACAGTACGAGCTTCCGTGTTCAAAATGGCATTTCTCGAACCTTAAAACAAAAATAAAACACACACACTAAAGAAAAATGACAAGAAGAAACAAGCCTCACAAAATGACCCTTTTTCAGTTTTTAAACGACCCATGTTTTAGTATTTTTTTTCTTGAGGTCAATTTACAATGTGTGGTTTTAAGATACCAAACCAATCATAATTATTTTCTACACAACCATCTCACCCTATTTTTAACCCTTAAATAAACAGGCTTTCAGACTGATTTAAGCCATGCCTCTTCATAAAAAAAGGAGCTGTAACACTCCTGAAAACTGCAGCGTGCATCAGCGGGGATAAACTGTGGTAGGCTGAATGGGTGGAGACATGTAAATGAGTTGTGACATCAGAGAGAAAGTTTATTCACACTGCACAGTGTCTGAGCAGTGGGCTTACGTTCTGAAACTAATATTTACCTTTACTTCTTTAAATGTAAATATTCTAATTAAGTGAATGAAAGGCTCGTTTAAGGCCACTTGGACTCAACTGTTGGGATCTGCGTCTCCTTGTTTGACTCCTTTAAAAGGAAAAATCAGATTTTTCATCAGGAGTGTAAAATGAGCCTTTTCACACGATTCCACACAGCGTCGCCTTGACTTTCTGTAATCTCATAACCAGCAGCTCATTTACATATTCATCCAAAAGCACTTTAGGCCCCGCCCACTCACACTGAGGCTACAAGGAGTGTGTTCTGGAGACAGCCAATCAGAGCAGAGGTGTACATAAACCAGCTTTTATGGACTCAAAGACGTTAAAATGACCATGTGGAGGTGAATTGCTACTGTTTTGAGAGTTAAAACCACACAAACGTCCCTGATGTTCATTAAATAAACACCAAAACAATAATAACAATTAAAGCGCCGTTTAAAGCGTGGTGTCCTAAAGGACTCGGTCAGCTGAGGAAGGAGCGGACTGTCCGGGCTGCTCGTACCGTAGTTCTGGCCCTGCAGGTCGTACTGCTGCATGCGGTAAACCGTGAATTCATGCGCCGCTTCAGCTGGAAGCGGAGAGACGAGGATCAGCACGGCCGGCAGAAACACTATAAACGTCAGAGTCAGCGGGAAAGAGGATTTGAACATGTTGTCAAACACTTCGCTCGCCTCCTCGAACATGTTTGGAGCGACGTCGGAATCCCGCAGAACCAGCAAAATGAATGAAAGTCGTTCCAGTGACAGTCGGCCTTGCACCGTCGGACTAAAAGGACCTTGGTATTCCGATCAGGCAATGGGGAAGGTCTCCTAGGGCACGTTCCAATACGCGACCTTGTGTACTAAGTAGGTCCCCTAACCAATGCAAACGCTGCATTAAATGTGCTTTTTCATTTCTCTCTCTGTGTTTGTTTTATTTAAAATGTTATTTAGAAACGTTATGTATGTTGGTTTGGGGTGAAAATTCTCCAGTGCAGTTTTACAAGCATGTTTACAACCCTGTTATTGTGTTTCTGAATGAATCGGGGCATCAAACCATGCCTCCCCTCTGTCAAACACATATTTTGTGAGAGGCAATGCCAAATGTTACTGAGGTAATGGATTTTTGTTTTGTGAATGCAAAGCTTTTGTGAGGAAACACGATAAATAAAGGCACGTTACTGACCCAGTTTGACGCCCCTGCCCTAAAGTGTTATGGGTAGATTAAAAAAGAAGTAAATAACATTGTCATTTTGCATTCACAAAACAAAACTGCATTCCCTCACGTTTTGCATTGCCTCTCACAAAATATGTGTTTGACAAAGGAGAAGCATGTAGGACCAGATGTTAAGCCTTTGCCTTAGGGCTTATAGTGTTTTTAGTGTAGCTAACGTAAACTGCCCGTTCAATGCCAAGTTAATTCAGCCGTTTAATGAACACCACCATATATGTAAATCATACTGTCCTGTCAATCTCAGCAAACATTGGTTTGTGCTCACTAACGGCATAATCATGTTTGATTCTGAGAAGCGATACTATACAATGAGCTGCTCCAGACTCTATGTTGAACATGACACAAAAAGAATGCAAACCGATAAAACTTTCCTGGGCTGGGTATTTTTATATTATGTGGATGTAAACATAACAATTCAATACTGATACATAACAGTTTGGGGGTTTTGGATTTGTCCTGTTTCACAGCTGTTTTTCTTGGGTTTTAATTCTGAAAAAGGATGACAAGGTTTGACTTTCACAGTACATCATGCACATGTACTAAATTATTCAGCTGTGCTCATGGAAACAAGGTCCCACCCTCTTTAGGTTGCTATGGCAAGTCAACAAGGGAAGTGCAGAAATGAGACGTACCCACAACCTACTGTACCGGTATTTTAATCTGGCAATATTGCAGGGCTCCTAAACTCACCACCATGCAGGTGTGATGCCAGTGTGGAAACCTGCCTTTCCTACTGAATGATCCCATCATTTTAGGACTGTTTTCCCCTCTGTTCCAAAAAATAAAGTAATGCTTGTAATACAACAATAAATTTGATAAGTAATATAGTAACTCCAAGCACTGGGAAATGGTTTGGTTCACATTCTGGTTACACATTTTAAACCCTTGTATGTTTTACCCAAAACAAGTGCCCCAGGTAAGGGTGGGGGCAGATCAACTGTTAGGACTTTCTGCTCTGCTGAATGCGAAAAAGTAAATATTGAACAATGTGAAGATTTATCAGTCAGCTATCTGCCACACCACTGTGGGTTGTGGGACATTTTATTGGCAGCATGTTGAAAAACACTTTTATATTTCAAATAATCCATTAAAGACTATATGTGACAAAGTTCCAATGCCACTAAGACACACATGTATATCCTTCACATAGGAACATTGTTTATATTTCTTAAACCCAAACCAACTGGTATTATTGGTGCTTTTTATTGCAGGATAACATGTTAGAATAATCATAATATATTTTTTATTTAAGGCCTGCATACAGAGCCTGTTGCATTTTCTACCGCTAGATGGCGCTGTCAAACCTCTAATAAATGGTAATGAAGTGTAGGGATCTGAAGATGTAGACAATCATTCAGCATGGATTCTGTGTGAAATGGTTAATAGTACAGAAACTTACCCTAAAATGAAAAAGTCAAGTTTATTGGTGAACAATGAGGGTAACTGTGCAAGTTGGTTTGTGAAGTGGATAACTGTGGAGGATCCAATTCCCTGGCCAGACATTGCCCTCCACCCATAAGAATCCTGTTCTGGATAGTGTCAGTGAAATGCTATCTCTTACATACACCAGTTATAATTTCAAGTCCTCACAATTGTAGCATGTATGTGTTGTAATGTGCAATATTATGCATACCCAATATGGACAAAAGTATTGGGACACTTGCTTCATAGTTTTTTTTTCTCTCAAGGCATGGGTATTAAAACTGTCTCTAATACCCAAGGAAGGCTTTCAACTAGATTTTGGAGCATTGCTATGAGACGTTGATTGCATTCAGTGACATTAGTTCATGGATGATGTTTATTTGGGTTTATTCTAACATATAGTTTTACATAAACACTGTCACTGACCTTTGGCCTTATGTTTGCCTATATTCTAATGTTATTTAGAATTTTACAGATCACTGATCACTTTATGTTTATTTTGATTTATTCTAATGTTATATTGGGGTTTACAGGTAAAAAGCTCACTGATAATGTTTTAAACATATTTTCTTTATTATTTAAGATCTTAATGTTCAGCTGTCTGTGTAGTGTGTAGCATGCATTTTGTAGGATTCAAGTCTTACTGTGTAGAAAGCAGGCAGTAAGACTTTCTGTTACATACTGCTAGAAACAATGGTTTGTTTTGTATTCTGATGATGTTAGAAAGGTCAGTTTAATAAGTCAGTTAGCTTGTGTTATTGTACACATTGAGAGCTAATGGAGGGTCCAGGAGGAGCCAGCTTTTCCATTAAGCTGCATTAATGTGGTCAGGAAAGACTCGCTTTGCTCATCCTTCAAATCCCATTTCAGAAATACTCTGTCATGATGAGCATGTCATGTGATCAGAAACAGGGTCTCGGCCCATCATTCAATTTTATGAGTTCAAAGACTGACTACATTATCTCTCTCTCTCTCTCTCTCTCTCTCTCTCTCTCTCTCTCTCTCTCTCTATCTCTCAATCTCTCTTACACACACACACAAAGAAGAAAGCTTGGTTCCATCTTTAACCTAGATGCCTCCAGTCAGCATATGGATATGTTCCATTACAGCACCAGCTCACCTGATTTAACATCATTGCGCCATGATTTACCAAACCAGGTGTTGGACTAAAAATAATACTAGACTCCTATGAGGACAGCTTTGAAGATGATTTAATGAGCACCAGGATGTCAGACATGACTTTTCTATGAATGTTATTTGTATTTATTCCAAAATTAGTGTTTTACTGAGTAAATTAACACATGAGACCAGATAAGGAGCTTTTCAAACTAATCTTCACAGGCACTTTTTATACAGTATATGTACAAATGTATTGGGACAAACCTCCTATTCTGTTAATTCAGGTGTTTCATTCAGTCTCATTTTCATAGTGCAATCAATCCAATAGCCATGCAGCCTGTCTTCAAAATCATTAGTGAAAAAACTGGTCACTGTAACAGATTGGTGAACCCCCCCCCCATTCACCTCAACTGTGATTAATGTGGTATTAGTGAAAAGTGGAGGCATTTATGAACCATGGCACTCAAATGCAAAGTGTCACACCACAAGTTACAGAGAGGGGTCACAGGGTGCATAGTGCAAGTCTCTAACGCTCTGCTGACTCAATAACTGCAGTTTCAGATGTGTGTTAGAGCTGTAAAGGGGGACCAACTCCAGTTGAATGCCTATGCATAATACTTTAACCCAATAAATATCTTTAGTAGATTAATATCTCCATAGAATTTAGAGTTCATGCTCCTTCTATAAGTTTATCACTTGGAGTTTGCTTGTAGGTGCTTGGAGTTTTACAAACATAATGGATTTTGTGTGGATTTAGATGCAGTACCAAATGTACACTGCATACTGATAATTAACCACAGATTAGAAAATGCAGTCAATATGATTTGTTTGTTTAAATGAAGAGTTATTTATTTATTTTTTGGTGAGTGTCCTTTAAAGCTAGTGCTATTTAGCTGTATTTTTTAAGCGTATACTTGTGGGAGAGATCATATTGTTTCCCAGCAGGTAGGAAGAAAAAAAAGAGAAAGCACACACTTGTGCATACAGAACGCTGAGCCAAAGCTGTTCTTCTTGTCTCAAACTGTTTTATAGTCATTAGGCCTCTGCACATTCCGCTGAGCTGCACGCAGAGAGCATGTCCTGCTTCCTGGCTTCTCTTTCACATCTATTTCCTCTGAGCAGAGAGAGGCACGCTGTCCATTAGCCCAGCAGATCAGTTTCTTCACATCCAGTTTAGAAATCACTCCAGTGTGAGAGTTAGAGAGCCTGTGCCCGAACGCTTCACTTCCCAGTCTTACACTGACGATTAGCAGTGAGGAAACATTACTTAATTGTAGTGCTTTATGTGCTTTCTACTCTATAGAAAGTCCAAATGTTTTGCAATTACGAGTACAATGAAGAAACATCTCCATGTTGCTTTTTTTTTTAGACATTTCAATATTTGGGGTTTTTGTTTTTTTGCAACCCCAAGCTATTAAATTATTTAATAACCATTCTTGAATATCTATTGATTATTTCATTTTTATGAATAATTATCTGTCTCAAGATTTCATTCATCACATCCTGCAGAAATTCATTTCAGGGAGATAGAAAAGTCACTCCAAACAGACCCTATAGGGAGGGGTAATCTGTTTACATTCTTGGATTTTGAACTCCCCCGCTATGGAGCTAAAGAATTGGGCAGGCTTTTCTAGATGTGTTTTCCGTCTATTAGTCTAACCTGGCCTTTAAGTACTTGAGTATTCTGAGTGATTTACATCTGGAGGTAAACCATTTGATTTTAGATTCATGGAAGGCTCTGTTGGTTATTAAGTTTGACAATGAAACACTTAATTGCTTGAGAATATTTTGACTTGAATAGATGTGACTTAATTATTCTTCATTAAGTAAATTTTTTTTTGTGATTGTCTATTTTAATTGTCTTTCATGGTCTTCCAGGCCTTTTGGTTTTGTTGGTTTTTTAAATTTCAATTTCAATCCGAAACATGAATGTTTCTTCATGTTTCTCGAGTTGTCCAGTCTGTTCACCAACTGGAAAATTCCCATTTAAAAGCCCTGGCTCTGTAACAGTAGTTAGCATCCAATGGCTTTTCTGATTAGCAGATGCGATTAAGTCATTATTGAATACAGTAGTTGGCTCTTTTTGTGACCAGCTATGTAATCATAGCAATATGTTGCAGTATGTCCATTTAGAGGGTTTCAGAAGGAGCACTGAAGGGAACGGTGTGTTTGTGTGGCTTTTTAGTTCAAATTCATTTGTTGTTCTCCAGAATCACACACATCAGCTTTAAGAATGCACCAAATTGTTGATTCTGTCATTCCTATATATATATATATATATATATATATATATATATATATATATATATATATATATATATATATATATGTATGTATTATTTTATTTTTTTGTAACTTAATTATGATCTCCTTTACATGCATAAACACCTCTTTGGATTGCATATTGACATTTCCCAGAAAACAATGCAAATTCAACAATTGGAATCACCTCCAGACCTTTTATGTTCAAGCAGGAAAACAATAAAATGATGCAGTGCAGCTGCATTACTAGACTGGGATTGGGAAACACTCAGGTATTGAATAAAGGCTTTTGTATTAAATGACACTATTGCTGATACTTGTCTGGAAGGTAAATTTACTTTGAAGGTAATTGCTGCAATTTTAATATCTATGTGTCATGGGACCCACGTGTTCTCAGATGTGTTCTCTTCCAAGACCAGCTATTGACTCAGAAGCCAATATTCAAGCAAACAAATTGCAGCAGGTCAGAAATATGTAGCGTGGGCCTGGCACTGAAGGAGCAAAGGCAATTAAACTCCCACAGTGGCCTATGTCACCACTGCCAGAGATAAAGAGCCCATTCACATTAGCAGGTCAGGAGTAGGAAGCTCAGTCTGGATCACAGTGTCTTTAGCATGAATCTGCCCTGAAGGCTACTACAGTATAAGGTCAGTGTCAGGTTACTGGACTTTGAAAGCTTTGTCACTGTAGTGGCTATGTGGGGTGGGCAATATGACGATATGTTATTGTTGACATCATGAATTACTTTACAGTACCCTTTGTGAATGTGTGATGGATCGGGTCAGTAGGCCTTAGAGCATAGACAGAAGTTTGTCTAGCTACACTTAAGTAGAACAAATTATTGCTGGGCTATACTGAAGTTTAGACAGGCTATCGCTGGACATCCGTGGAGTTTAGACAGAACATTGTTGAGCTACTTGGAGTTTAGATGGACTGTTGTTAGACTAAATGTCTGTGGGACTATAGTCATGCTTAGTTAGACTTCTGTTCATAACAGTCATGTTTAGTTTTTTATACTGGTCAGATTTAGACAGAATTTTGTGTTTCAAACAAACTACTGTTGGGCCACAATCAGGTGTGGATTGTTTTTTTAGCAGGAGTCAAATTTGGACAGATTTTTCCCAAGCTACCTATGGGTTTATACCAATTTTTATAAGGCTACTCTTGAGTTTAAATGATCTTAGTTCAGCTAGTAAGGCTAATGTTGTTGAACTATAGTTGGTTTCAGTTAGGTTTCACTTGGACAAAAAATTTGGATTTGGACCAAACATTCAGGCCCTATTAAGTCCCTTATCAGTGCCAGATTAGCTGGATGGCTGAAGAACTCACAAACCATGTGGGTTTTATCCTGCTGGCAGTAAACCAGATCTAACTTGTGAATATGTGAATTCTGCATCTGTGTGCATAGGAAATGAAACATTCATATGGTCATTATTCTAGTGGCTGGAGAAACCCTTTGGATGTACTGTTGTGGAGGTCCAGATGTGTCTTTCAGTGGGCTATGTTGAGATTGAGCTTTTTGTGGTTAAATAAGTAGCTTGGAGGGAATGTCTACACATGCTAGACATTATATAGAGTTTTTTCTACAGCTTTTAGACAATAGTCACAATATTCTAACATATTGCATAAGACAATTATATCTCTAATTTTACTTGAATTAATAATAATATCATTGTAATCATGATGATGATGATGAAGATGATAATAATATTACACGTAGAAACTATATTTTAGCATACAGACTAGATGATATGTCTCACATCTTCAAGTTGTGTTTGAATTGGCATGACCATCATTTCTGCAGACTGTATGATCTAGTTGTTCACTGATGTTCCCCACTCTACCCTCTGCTGCTGCCCATGATGGATGAGCTTACTGAATAATGCGGTGCCTCAGAAGCAATGATGAATTGCTTTACGTCAAGCCCCATCTCTGAAGTGAATGCTGCCCTGGAGACACAAACTCAGAGACAACCATCAGACCCCAGAGCTGTAGCACTGCAGACTACAGTGGCCAACAGCAACAATGGCTGCTAAAACACCTCGCTTCAGGGTGCCATTGCACATGCGAGTCTGGGGTGATCTGGAGTTTCATAGGCTGGGGTAATATGGGGTTTCTGTGAACTGGGGTGGGATGGGGTGAATGGTATTAGTAAGCCACCTGGGTGCTCAGGTCTGGCACATCCTTTGATGTGGAGTAGAGAGGTGGTGACCAGATGTGGAGCCCCATCTGCGGTCAGAAAAAGACGGTTCAAGAAGGGGATTCTGCTGCGATCTTTTTCCTTAAGGCAAATGCACACAGCCACACATGCTCTCAGAATCACAGAGACAGGCCAAGTAATGCTTTTAGACTCAAATTTGTGTTTAAAGGGCCCATATTGTGTAAATTCACAACTGTATAATAAAATGTCAAAATGTAAATCAGTCGATACAGTTTACATGTGGAATTGTGGAAAGTTCAAAAAGAGCCCATCTTGAGTTCATTATGGTTGAAATGACAGAAGCATGAACATGCTTACATTTAATTCGCTGCAGTTCAGCCCCTCAAGTGAAGTGATGCAGACAATCTATAACATTAAGCGTGCACTATTTGGTGCCATGTTCCATCACATTTGAACCCCCTGCTAGTGACTGGTGGGGATTTCTGTGGTGAAAAGAATAGGATATCTACAACAGCACATAACTTGTTTGTTTCGTTTAACAAATGCTTGCAAGAAGAATAAATGTAGGTTTCTTATTTTTATGTTTTCATTTTCATAATTCCTAAAGTTAGCTATTTTAACAGTAGCATTTGCATTAGTAACATACAAACATCTTATGTCTTTAGTTGTGCTTGTGCTCTGGAATGAAATATCTTAGGGTGGCCCACATTCATTTGTAACCCTGCTCCTTCGTTATCGTGTCCCAGGTGTGGTTAATGTTGTCTTGTATTTAAATCCCTTTGTCTCAGTCTGTTTTTGTCAGTTCTTTCATTTCCAACTTTGTGTGTCAGTAGAGATCTCGTCAGTTTGTTTGTTTCCGTCCTGGTTTGTTTCTGTCATGTTTAGTTCCTGTCAGTCATTGTTCAGTATTTATCAGCATGTTCCATTTGTTTTGTATTTTGTGTTTTTTTTTATTAAATCCTGAACCCCAGCATTTACCTCTGCTCCCTAGTCTTCATCTACTCATCTGTTCTGCTCACAACCCTGATGCATACATTAATAACAATAACAAATTATTGCCATAATATTTAGCAAATATTGCTAAATGATCTTTCATTTCAACTTCCAGTGCATCCAGAAAGTATTCACAGTGCTTCACGTTTTCCACATTTTGTCCCTCAAAATTCTACACACAATACCTCATGATGACAGTGAGAAAAGTTTGTTTGAAATCTTTGCAAATTTATAAAAAATAAAACAAAAATAAAATGTAAGTATTCATATTCGTTGCTCATTGCTTTGTTGAAGCACCTTTGGCTACAAGCTATGATGCTTCAAGGTTTTGGGAACTTTCTCCCATTCTTCTTTGTACAACCTCTCAAGCTCCATCTGATTGGATGCACAGCCATTTTTAGATATCTCCAGAGATGTTCAATCGGGCTCAAGTCTGGGCTCTTGCTTGGCCCCTGTTTGTGATTCAGAATGCTCTGAAGCTGGTTATCATTAAGGATGTCTCTGTACGTCACTGCAGCCACCTTTCCCTCAAACCTGACTAGTCTCCCAGTTCCTGCAGAAAAACATCCACACAGCATGATGCTGCCACAACCATGCTTCTCTGTAGGAATGGAATCATTTTTTTCTCATGGTCTGACTGTACTTTTATATATATATATATATATATATATATATATATATATATATATATATATAATATATATATATATATGCTATATATATAATGTATAGTGTTTGTGCGCTGTATCACTGCTTGATTTATGATCATCAGAGAGTGAGCAGGTGTGAACATACTGTACATACTGTTATTCAAGTAATGATAGGGGTGACGTATCATAATGAAAGCCTTTTGAATGGTATGAAGAGAAGCTTGATGCAATGACTGTATTTCTGTCGGCCTATCCTAAAGCCATTACACACATGCTGATTATTGTTGTAGATGATGGAGGAAGCTGCAGCTTATCATACGGCATTAATCACAGTCAACATAATAGACTGGCTAGAATTAATGCTATTTGTTGTGAGCTTTTCAAAATCAGTTGTTGTCTTTTCATATGTATCTGTTAAAAGCCAATGTTTTAACATTCCTTATCAAAGGTTTTTGGACAGCATCATGTTTTGTTACTTTGTTCTGCATTGTGACTTTTCTTCCCTGCTCAGAAGGGCACAAGGACCATCAGTTTTAAAGCACAAACTGCCAGCATTCATTAAACCAAACTACTTTCATTCATATGAGATCAGACTCTGAATCTGAAACAAAGCACAATCTATTGTATGTCTTTTTAGGTTAGGGGAAAAAGGAAGAATGATGTGTTTAGTCTGAAGAGGTGGTTCTACCAGGCTTCTGTGAACAGAGTGATTCTTACTGGCACTGGGTGTGGGCAGCAGGCCTGGGCATCAGCCACATAGCACACAAGCTCTGTGTGTGTGTGTGTGTGTGTGTGTGTGTTTGTGTGTGTGTGTGTGTGTGTGTGTGTGTGTGTGTGTGTGTGTGTGTGTGTGTGTGTGTGTGTGTTTGTTTTTGTACTTTTCACGGTGTGGATGTCTTATATATGCTGTGTGTACTGTATTCAGTATTTTTATGACCTGATTTTTATACATTTTATATAGATAGTACTATAGATAGTAACAGTATAAGTGTACATGTTTTCAGTCTGAACCATCATTAGTGCAACTCAAACACCTAGAATGTTATGAAAAAGTTGGTGTTCACTTTGTTAAAAAAGTGAACTGTCATATTTTATATTCAGTACAGGTAAAGAGAAATTTCACACCTTTTTGTTTTACATTTAATTCAGTATGGCTTATAGCTCATGAAACAATCAGTTTGTCAAATTAGTAGAATATTTAATTTTGAGTACAGAACAGGTCTAAGGAACAGGTTTAAATATGTATATACGTATTATTGAACTGTATCAGTGTGTTCACGCATTAGATTAGAGCTGAATGAAAACAAATTAGAGTCATTATTTTATTATATAAACAAACAGTGTACTGAAATATTTTGGTCTTGTTATGAAAACATTTGGGAAACTCTGAATTAAACTATAAGCTGTTAGCAACATAACATACAGAGCTCAGTTCGAGATCAAATACATAATTAAATAAATAAAACATGCATGGTGGTGTAAGTGTCATGGTTTGAGGCTGCTTTGCTCCAGCAGGACCTGGAGAGCTCTCCATCATTGAAACCACTTTGAACTCTTTATTGCATCAGTGGGGGCTTAAGGAGCCATCTATAGAAAAACAGAATCTGAAACAAAGTAGAGTGGGAAAATTGTTCTTCCAGTCGATGTCATAGCCCAGTAGACAGTTAGAGGATATACCAGCTTTTAGAACATAGGGTGTCCTAACATTTTCATTTTCATCATTTTCAACATTTCATCCAAGATTAATTACATTTTACAGAAATGATATTTAAAGAATGCAAATATCGTTAAATGAAGATCAAATATGTAATTAAAAAACGTTTCACATGACTGACATATAAATATAATATAAAAATGTATGTGTGTGTGTGTGTGTGTGTGTGTGTGTGTGTTTGTGTGTGTGTGTGTGTGTGTGTAACCATTTGAGGCATTTCTTCCCAGCACAGCAACAGGCATCCTAGTCACACTGTGACAAAGACAGGCTGTAGTGCATGACGTCTCAGGTGAAACTCTCAGGAAGCTCAAACTCAGTGTCATGAAGTATATAAGATTAGACATACTGATGGTCCCTCCATTAAAGTTCAGTTCAGATAATGACTAGCATCAGTAAGATTAGCTTTTTGTGTACAAGATAATTTTGTATGTACATGTGAAACTTTTTGTTTCCTTCTAGCATGGTCTGAAAAACATTGACTCATGTGCACTATAGATTATTTAGGCTTAGACAGTAAACAGTTATAGTAAACTGTTATTATTTACTAAGAAGTGTAAGATAAAATGGAAAAACTAAACACCAAAGCCATACAGACAGCAGCAGAGTGCAATAATTCATAGGAGAGAGAGAGAGAGAGAGAGAGAGAGAGAGAGAGAGAGAGAGAGAGACTAAAAGTCTGGCCAGTGGGTAAAGGCTAATATGATTGACTTAGGGAGGGAGCCTTTTAAGCTGGAAGAACAGAGAGAGACAGAGAGAGAGAACAGCACAGACTGATTCGCAAATGGATTCTCTCTCTCTCTCTCTCTCTCTCTCTCTCTCTCTCTCGCTCTCTCTCTCTCTTGCGCTGACTCCTATGGACAACAAATCTGAGTTGGAGAATCATTCATTCAGGCTATGGCTACAGATCTAAGAGGGAACTTGTTCGGTGGCTAAGTGATTACTGAAGATTCTTCCAGCTGCTTTGTCATCATTAATTCAGGCTGTGTTAATGATGTCAGACTTCAGGCTGTTTTTATCTCAAATCATTTGCTGTTTTTGTTTAACCTTAAACTAATGCTGTTTCTACCTGAGACTTCAGGCTGTTTTTGCCTCAGATTTCAGGCTGTTTTATCTGATTTTAGGATGTTGCAGATATCAGGTTTTGGGTTTCAATTTCTAATGTCAACCTGTTTTTATGTCAGACTTCAGGGTGTTTTTGCCTGTGACTTAAGATTGATTTCAGGTTGTTTTATGTTTAGACTTCTGCAAGTTTTTACTTCAAACCTCAAGTTGTCTCCTGGTTGTTTTTAGCTCAAAACGTCAGGCTGTTTCTACCTTAGACTTCGTGCTGTCCTTACCTGTGACATGATGGTTGTCTTTATGTCAGGGATCAGTCTGTTTTACCTCAAGCTTATGGTTAATTTTGTCTGGAATCAGTCTGTTTTTACCCTAACTTCATGGTTGTATTTATGTCTGGGATTAGTCTCTTTTTCCCACTGACTTCATGGTTGTATTTATGTCAGGGATCAGTCTGTTTTTACCTTCAACCTCATGGTTGCCTTCATGTCAGGGATGACTCTGTTTTATCCCTGACTTCATGGTTGTTTTTATATCAGGGATTAGTCTGTTTTTCCCACCTCACTTCATGGTTGTCTTTATGCCAGGTATCAGTCTGTTTTCCCTCTGACTTCATGGTTATTTTTATGTCAGGGATCAGTCTGTTTTTACCTCAGACTTCAAGCTGCTGTTTCCTCAGATTTTAGATTGACTGTAACTCAGAAATTAAGCTGTTTTACATCAGATTTCAGATTGTTTTGATCTCAAATTTCAGCCTGTTTTTTCCTCAGACCTCAGGATATATAGTAGTTAACTTGTTACCTCAAACCTCAGGCTGACTCTTCATTGGGAACCTTCAAGGTGTAAACTGATGCAGAAAAGCAATTCAGATTTGAAAGAGCTGCATGGACTTCTGTCTCTTACAACATCCCTTTTCCTCAAATACTCTCTGGGATTCATTACTTAGCATGGTAAGTTAGCTCTCTTACTCTCTTTATTTGGTAAAATAATGAAAAGTGCTATTGTCCAGGCAAAAGAAACAGAACATTGGTGAGTTTGAATGTGTTTATTATATAGCTGATGGGAGTATGTTGAGAGCTTCAGTATAGTCTAAGGCTTAAACTCTAAGCTATTCTATATTTTGTACTTTTTTGAACCTCATTATGATTTATTCTAACTGATTCAAATGGGACAGTACAGATTCCCCAGATTGATAGATATCACCCAATGATATTCAAAAACTTTCCCACCTACCCTTAATTAACCCTAACTTCTAATAACATTATCTTCAAATCACACCCCTACCCATCGATTTAGATAATAATATATCAATAGAAAGCATTTTGTTGTTTTTTTTTGGTTGTTTGCATGATTATCTCTTTCTCTGAAAAGCATTCCAGTCTAAGCTCTGGGACGTACTCATACTGTTATGCTTAGATTGAAGTAATGTCTGGGTCTTCAGATCCATGTGTTTTTAATTTCATGATGCATCTTCATGATTTAATTTACATGCTTAAACTCTCACCCCTTTGAGGACAGTCCTGAGCAGTGAAAAACACCATCTAAATCACTCCACATAACGAAGAAGAAATTTCAGGTCTGACTGACACATTTTTACTTCTACAAGCTGACAGTAAACAACTCAACACCAAAGCTCTGTTCTGTATGACTAATTCAAGCTCACACATGTTCTGAAAGTGAACAGACCGGCTTCTAGTAAACCATTTAGACTGGTGTTACACACCCAAACATCTCTGGGTTCTTGGGATTCTTTTGGCTGCTTTAGTTCATTAGGTAAATTGTTTAATTCAGCCGTGTCTCAAAACAATATGACACATTGCAAATAACCCAAAATGCAGCCATGAATAATTTGTTATTATACAATAAGGTCTATATGTTCAGTTGGACAATAGCCTATATTTTGTTATTTGACTCCATACTCCAGCAAGTGGACAACTATGAAAATGACTATGAGGATAATGTGCAAAACGTCAGCTTTAATTTAAGGCTGCTTGTCTATATTGACTTTATCATGCACAGTGCCCCAGCAGACCATAAGTAATTAAATATTTGGCTCCTCAGCTGTTTGTCAGCCAGCTGTGAGCCACTGCATCATTAGTTCATGTACAGACAGCTAACAAAAAGTCTGGAGTTTCTTCTAGATGATTCTAAGTTTGCCTAGCTTCTGTTGCTACTTCAATGTGAAGTCCATAGAGGATTCACTGCCAGTAAATCAGGCCATGAGGATGCTGACAAATCAGAATAAAATCAATAAGAAACCATGGCAAAACATTAGGCATGCCAAAACAATTGTGTGGCTTTTTTTAAAAAGGAAGAAGCACTGGTGAGTGTAGGAATGACTTTGCAAAACCTCAGAAACCTCAGCAGGGAACAATCCAAGGATGAACATGAAAACCACCAGTAGACTTCAAAGAGTTCAGAGTACAGTTTACTACCTGTAGTTCTTTGAGATGAAGATTGTCTTATTGAGTAAATTGAGGGAGAATCAAGCTACCAGTGGAGCTGTATCACTGTTATTGATATGTTATTGATATGTATTGATATTGATATGTGTCAAACATGCAGAACCAAAACAGTGTTTACTTTACTAAACTCGTTGCTTGTGTTTATCCAAGCTCATCTACATTCACATTAACATTTAACATCTATATTAATCCAGCAGTTTTTTAAACATAACTGTTCATGGGATAATCTTTATTGTTTGGCAACATGGCCTACTGTTAATAAACTACATTACTTGGAAGAGGAATTGTTTATTATTAGTATTATTTTTTTTTTATTTAACAAGTAATCCAGGCTGAATTTCTTTTTTCACCTTATTCTCAGTGACAACAATGGAGGAGCCATCTTTCTTTACTTTGTGTTGGTTCCCCTCCACAAAATGATGATTAGATAGAGATAAAAACATTTGAGTAGATGTTTTAAATTGAGCTCTTTCTGCCTCTTTGACAGGAGGTGGATACCAATCTTTCTGTGTTATGTTTGTAACACTATTGTTCAAGCAAAATCATCATCTTCCAATTATTGTGACACCCTCTAACTGAGCACCTTATATTACTCATTGTGTGTGTTTATTATTGCTGTGGTTGTAATCAATATCAATGGATCTGCTTTTGCGCTGAAAGTTTTACACAAAGGCAGAAGAAACAAACTCTTGAAAGTGGGCATGGTGAAATTAGGTGAATAATGCTAGTGTGAATAGATGGGAACCTGATCTGGGCTGAATAGGCAGATCTAAATGCATTGGTTTTTGTGACAATAGTTCATGCAAAATGGCTGTTTTAGCTGTTTTGATGGATTGTATGAACTATTGAGTAACATGTAACAGTGTTACATTACTGTATCAACCCAAGAATTAATTAAAATTTGTTTTTTCATGATTTGGGCCATTAGAAAATACAAAGGTAACACCATTTTGATCATTTGTGAAGTGTCAATAGATGCTTTGTAGATTATCAGCTTATCTTTAACACCCACCTTAATATCTTTTAAATGCAGAATAACTCAAAATTAAATGAAATCTTTAGTGAAATGGATTCAATAAGGCCTTCTGTACTATGCCCACCAAAAACCTATTACCACAGTAAACTGTAACACACAGTCTCTCAGGGCTTATGGATTAAAGATCTAGTAAAATATCAACAGATCAATATGTCCATTAAATCATCCATAGTGTTAGGTGATGTACATGAGAATTGTCAGAATACTGATTTGATGGTTCCCTGAACAGACTTCTGCAGACATGTGACCTTTTGTAGTTTTGTAAAAATCCTACAGGGACGTTGATCACGTTAGCAGTGTCCATCCCACCCTGTCCAGGTGAACAGCAGTTGTAACCTTTTAATGCTATACTGTAGAGATGTGTGTAGGAGCGAGAGCTGACATTTCAAACATAGATCGCTTTGCCTCCCACATCTAAAGCCACAGAGCGTGAGTATTATCTCATTCGTCTCAGAGCCCATCTCTTGTGACCTTTCAAAGCACAGCAGCTCACTGGAGCTCGGCCTTGTTCGGCAGAGTGGTATTGTAAGTGTGTAGCTATGTAGTGCCATTTGCCATGGAGGGCTTTAAGGTCTGTCATGCTAGGGCATGCAAGGCAGACTAGGGGACTGGACATAAATGTTTTTATCCATAGGTATGTAAAGTTTTCTTAACCCATCTACCAGTGAAGAGGTGGAAGAAAGACTCCAGCATCTAAAAAAACATTTAACTGACAAATATGACCCAACTATACTTATAATTCAGGGGTCTCCAATCTCATCTGCTAAGAGTGATTTCAAGTAGGCAAAATCACACTTGATTCTTTTTATTGAATCAGACAAGACTCTCTTCTTACGAATGAAAACCTTCAAAAATATTTACACCAGCTGTATTATATATACAATATATAAGACCAAGCACTCAAATTGCAGTGTAAAGGGTCTTAACCATCAAAAATAGCAAATGACCAAATCAAATCAAAATCAAAATTTATTTGTATAGCACATTTTACACCTAATTTTGTAAAAAAAAGCTTTCTAGAAATAAAATAAAATCTGTTTATTATTTAGTATGTTAATATACAGTACATATTTCACACATACCATTCCAGTTAGTTAGACCCAGTAGTGACCACAGATGCTTCAAAAAGCAAACATATAACATTTAGACCCAAACAGGGGCATAATAATAATAATAATAATAATAATAATAATAATAATAAGAAGAAGAAGAAGAAGAAGAAGAAGAAGAAGAAGAAGAAGATGAGAGGTATGAGAGGAAATGTTTGATCTAAATGACACTAAATTTGAAACATATTTATAGTAATTGAGCTATAGATAATGTTTAGATTTCTATAGATAATGTTTTGGATTGTTAAACATGGGTCAGTTTGATCTGGGAATGTTATTGCACTACCATACAGCTGAAAAGAACAGGAGGCTTAAATATCACATTGGACAGATCTTGGTTACAGGGATTTGAACTTTTTAGTTCCTTATTATTATTATTATTATTATTATTACTGCTGCTACTACTACTTCTACACCTACTGCTGCTGCTACTTATATGAATTGCTAACATGAGAGCAGGAATCATATAATACATTTAAATTATTATAGACTATTATATTGTAGAGCATTCAGTATTCCTGCATTGACTTGACTACCAATGATACACATAATTTAGTCCATCCCTTCCATTTTTGAAAGGGCACTGTGGATGCAAAGCATATGGTAGTATTTGTAAGCATGTGTTTACTTACATTTACTTATTTACATTTTTTGTATTCTCTAAATGAGCATCAATTGTATTCTAGTATAATCTATCTATCTTTTATTATGGACCACAAATCAATTTACTCTTTTTCTCTTTTTATCCATTACAATATAAACAATACATTGATAGCTGACAGACAACACCTCATTTTCTCAACAGCTTTGTAGTATTAAGATCATCTTAAATTGATGAGTGTTTAACACTAGTATTTGTGCTAGGTGGGAAATCCAGCATAAATCAGAACCAGTATAAATACAACAAAATACAACAAAAAAGTTACAAAAATTTTGACTTAAGCTTAAGCCATAAGCAAGTTAGAAACTGACCATGCAGAGTCTAACACCAGCTGATTGTATAGTATCTTACCTGTAAAAAAAACAGCATTTGGTCACATCTACTTTTCAAAATTGTCTTTTCAGTCTAGCATTAAATCATTTTATGCTGTACCCCAAAGGTGCCTGAATGATGTGTATTAATAATTCTCAATGGATTGAGGAACAGGGATGTTAACACAAGGTTGAAAATACATTTTTGCCCAGTGGGGGAAGATTTTGCACCACTGTGCTGTGTTTAAGGAACACTCTTACATACCCTCAGCCATCTCAGCAATTTCCTGATGAACACTGACCAAAAGTAGCAGTTCCCTGCCACTGTGTAAAATAACGAACACAGACATAACTCTCAGCTCTAATACTGTAGCACTACTGTTAAAACGGAAATGTGCAGATGTTGCTATTTATTGAAAAAACGCAATAAAACCAGCTCTCGTTTGAATTAGGCAATACATTTTTCATTTTACTGAGACCAACATAGTGTGTTTACACTGAATTAACTGTTCCTCATTAACCACATCAATTATATTACATCAACATTTGCTAGGAAATGATGCACATTTAAATTTAGTGCATTTCTTCTTTCAATTTGGAAAAAAGTACATTGATTTCATATGGTCTGATTTTTATTGAAGCACCTCAAGGAACTCTTATTTTCTGAAAGATCCAAACTGTTCAGACTGTACTGCACAACACAATCAAGCCTTTATGAGGCCACTGTGAGGGTGGCCCAGGAATTTTCCAGTGGAAGACAGCAACAATGATACAGGACATTTTTTACTGCATAAAAAAGTCTAAAATTTGACTCCTTTTCCCTTGTTTACTCTGCCTTTCTTTGAAACACTTGAGTATAATCGATCATTCAGGCTTGTAAGAAAGGTGTGGAGATGTTTTGGGTAGAGAGAAACTCATTGTACAGTTGCAGTGTGAGTTTGCATTCTTTTCCACAAAGCAAATACTTTTTGTTCTTTTGATAAAGTTACACTGGAGAAAAGGACAAAAAGCTCCATTTGTTCCATGTTCCATTCAGTTCCATGTTCCATGTTCCATTGTTCCTCATTTCCTCAAATAAGCTTCTGGGAGCACATTTGTCTGGTAGTTCTTCACACTGCACACTCTCCAAACCTTTACAAACAAGAGCTGTATTATTTCTCAGAGAAAATTCAAATGACGGGTCTGGAGTGAACATCTGTGGCCTTGCGCTCCAACTCGACTGGACACATCTGCTGTTTAATCTCCACCCAAGCTCTTCATCCACTTCATGTCCGTTCACCAAACAAGAAAATTCATATTGAGGCCCAAATAATTGCATTCCAGGTTCAAGTACGCCAAGTTTAAGCACGCTGTCTTCCATCAGACCATAATTTGTGGCTCTAAGACTCAGTCTTTGATGTGATCAGATGCTGAAGGACTGGAAGAGGCATGTACAAGAACTGTGGGTAATACAAAACTGGATTTAGACTTACATAACTAAATCATAAATGATTCAAGTTTAGCTAATAAACAAATTACTCATGGTCTGAGCTATGTAGTACTTTAATGTTTATACCCCCTGCACACTTCCACTTTACAATTTGGACACAGAAAAATGTCTGACACTCATTAGCATAGCATAGCATGTGTTAAATACATGTGTAAAATTAGAGTTTTAAATGGAGGTCCTTATAATGTCAGTAGACGAGGTGTTTGTTTTAGCATCAGCAGGTCCACTGTATGTATTTTTTTCTTATTGGGTATATTGGGCCAAATGTAGCATTGGCACTTCATAGGGTATGAAAACGTGAAAGTAAAATTGATCATTTGAACAATTAAAATCACTGAATGTTCAATGTTTTTGTAACTTAGTTTATGTTGTCATAATGTTGACTATGTTTGCCAAGACAAAAAATTCCATTGGTCCTGGTTGCCTTCCATCCTGTTTTTGAGTACAGCCACAGTTTTACTATTCATATGTATCAACTTTGGAGAAGAGAAGAGCGTGATTATAATTACATTGCTTATAAATACATTGCTTAAAATGTTTATACATTCTGCCAACATAAAAGTCTATACATGTTGCTGGATATTGCATATTGCTAGGTTATGTACAAGCTGAAGTGTCACCTCAAGAGATTTTTCAAAAGTGTTGAGAGTGCCATTACTGTGAGATATTGAATACCTCTCAGCCAATTACATAAGGTCAGACCTAACTATGGTGTAACAAATGTTTATAGTATAAGGGATTTGCTTTGGCTTACACACAAACTTATATTTCCAGACATAAGACCAGAGAGGTGGGCCTCTCTGGGAGATAAATTCTACAATGCTGCCTGACTTATCATCTCTCTCTCTCTCTCTCTCTCTCTCTCTCTCTCTCTCTCTCTCTCTCTCTCTCTCTCTCCTGTCTCTTATACACATCCTCTCTCCCTCTCTCTCTCTCTCTCTTGCTCTCTAACAGCCTCCAGGAAGCATATGAGCTGCAGCTGGTGGTCTTCTGGAGCCGAGGACTCATTGCCAGGCTGGCTGTGGTGGGGAGGGTTCCTGGCACCGTGATTTAGTGGACAAACAGAAATAAAAATCACATTGCCAGGGATTTCCACCCCTGCATGGCTCTGCGGATGGTCAGGGGCAAATCCACCTGCACATGGGCACACATTCTGGCATGACTCACCTTCTGATGTCTCAAAGCTGTGAACAGAAGAAAAGGGATTTGTTGGTGAAAGGTGTCAACGGGTTCATGCTGCTGTATATACAGTATAATACTCACACATCTGGGTTTAAAGAGATATTAGCCATTTGAAGCTAGATGTCCGGGATGCCTTTGATGCTGTGCAAGTGTTTTTTGTGCATTTAGAGTGCTGCTCTAAATTAGAGAGTGTTCTGCCTTGTTTGTGCAACCTCTCAGGCACCCAGTTCATTTCAGTGCAGCTCCTCTGTATGTTTTTCAGATTCAATAACACAAACAGTGAATCACATCTTTGAAAATATTATGTATCCTCAGGAATGAATAGATAATGACTGGAATAGCAAGTTGAGGGAAAGTATAGCTGACCACGAATATCCTTTGGCTCATAATGTGCTTACATAGCTCTCAATGGGTTGTTATTAGCATACTAACTATGAAAGCCACACACCACGCAGGGCTACGATTCATAAACTGTATAAGTAACTCTAGAATCCATTCATTCAGAACATTTACATGGAATATGGTGTGAAGTAGCCTAATATGGGACATATTTTGTATTTGGGTTCTGCCTGTTTGAAGATTGCTCCACCCTAATCTGAAATTGGACATTTAAGAAGTCATGTGATCACGTTTTTACTTGTATTGGAATTAAGATGCATCCCAGTCTGTACAAATTAGTAATACTAACCAGTTTAGTATTGTCTATACTTTCCCTCAACTTGCTATTTCAGTAAGTCATTATTTATTTTTATGTAATATTGAATGTCAAACTTGTGTGCACACATGCAGTGGGCAGCCCTATCCATGGTGCTCGGGTAGCAGCAGGGGAGTTAAGTACCTTGCTCAGGAGATTTAAGTGCCTGTCAGTTGAGGGAATCAAACCGGCAAACTTCCAGTCACTGGTTCACTTACCACCAGTCCACAGCTGCCCCATAAATCCCTGATCCTGAAGTGATTTGATCACACAACCTTCTGATCACTACCATTGTGCCACGAGGTCATTGTTCCACAATGCAATGCAAAACAGACAGGGAGAAGCTACTTATGTCTGGAACTGTTTGAAAACAAAATTGCTGACAATGATGCAAGTGTACTTGCAATGGCAGCAGAAGAATGATGTTTGTTGGCATGGCAACACTGCATCACTTCCTGTAAAAGCTATTTGTATGTTAATATTTTATGTGCTATCCTGCCACACCCACACTATTAGTATATATTATATACACTATATGCCCAAATGTTTGTGGACACCCTTTTTACTGAATGCATTCAGCTACTTTAAGTTGCAGCCATTTCTGATAGAAATGCAAATGCAAATGCACACACACACACACACACACACACAGCTTGCCTAGTACTTGTAGAGAAGTGCTGCCAATAGAATAGAACTCTCTGCAGCAGACAACCATGAAATTGTTGGCACCATACCTAATGTCAGGTCTAGATTTCAGCTCTGGTGTAGTGTAACTGTGTAATGGTTTTCTATCCAATATTTTTCGGATGAGTTGGGGTGGTTGTTTGGTGATTATCAAACATGCTAAACTCACTAATGCTTTTGTTGCTGAATGCAATCAAATCCTCACAGCAATGCTCCAGAATGTAATAAAAAGCCTTCCCTATACTTTAGAGATCTTATTATTCCAAAAGGCAGGATTTCTTGATTTTGGATGAAGCAATAATGAGATGTCCCAGTATTTTTGTCCATATAGTATACCTAATAGTATTAGTGTGTAGTATGTAAATAGGATGCATTCCTATACTAATTGTCCCACATTAGGGCAGTTCACCCTACACTCTGTTAGGTAGGCCGCTTTTCCACCTGTATATTGTTCGTATATTGTGGCTTCAGCCCAGACCGTCACTTGCTCAAGGCACAGAACTTAGCTAATTGGTGAGCACTGGTCCCTTCAATGTACTGTTCACAGTGGCTAAGTTCAGCGTCTGCAGTGAAAGAGTTGACTGAATGATGGACATCTACACCACTCCCATGAAGCCTGAGGGTGGAACAATGAATGAGAGTTTGTGGTAGAGACCCGTGACATCTGCCAGGTTGGCACAGAGGTGTGTGACGAGGTGGGGAAGTGGGCAGAAAGTTTCTTATAATGAATAGCGGCATCCATTGGAAATGTCAAACCAGTTGTGGCATGATGATGCCCTATTGACTTTCCCTAAAAAGCTGTTTTGGCTTCAGACTGTAGCATTGATTTATGTGGCATCTCAAGCAGCCCACTGATCTGGAATGGCCAACAGGTCAACCCACCATTAACAGAGATTGGTAAAACCAATTAGGAAGCTAATGTTTCACATTTAGTGCCTCCCTTTATCAGTATGTTTGTATTTATCCTATCCTAGCCAGTTTACTTTAATCGAGAGATTAGAAATCTTTAGCCTGGAAGCCAGAGACGATGAATGATTTAGTCAATGATGATTATGTCTAACAAATAAGAAGAAACAACATCAATATATTAGCTGCAAATACTCGTAGCAGCATTAGCTATGTTTTAGCAAGTGTGTGCTCTTATTTTAGTCACTTGTCATAAGAGTGATATATGACCATTTTCCAACCTTGTAATTTCAATGGATATCTTATGCCTTTATGGTGGATATAAGATAAATGAGCTCTGTGCTGATTGGCTGTATTAGGCTGAATGGATGGGGATCTTAATGGAGGGCAGTCTAGTCCAAGCTTAACTGGGGCCCGGCCTCCGGTGCCTGCTAAGCTGGTATCAGTGTGTCCACAGTGAGCTGGCTCAGCTCAGCAGGAACAGGAGTCCTGTCTATACCACCACATAAACCATCTGGTCTGAGCACTCAAAAAGAGAGTGCAGCTATTCAGTGGTCTCTTTTGGTTCCCTAACGGACATCTATATATTTCTTCTTTCTAGTTCTCAGTGTAAGAATTCTGTAGAAATAAATGCATTGAACCTGCTGAACACTAGTGAACTCTCTGTCTGTTTTGTTGGGGTAGACCTGACCAGTCCTTATATGAAATGCATTGATAATGTTTTTTAAACTGTTTAAAAACAATACAGGTAATTGCATAATTACTCGTGCATTTAACTACATTTACAGTACAGAAAATGTTTCTCTGTCCGACAACCAAGGTGGTGGAAAGAACTGACCCTAAATGTCAGAGTCGCTTACTGTTTTCAAACACTGACCTAAAGTTTTTAGTTCTTTAACTTGTATAAAAAGGAATTAAAAATAAAAATACAATTAACATGATTTATCATCTAACTTGATCAGGCAACAATTTTGGGGTCATTTTTTTTTCTGTTGCTCCCCTATGCAAATTCTGGTCTGCTACACATCATTAAGAAACTTCTGAAAGTGTATGTATTTAATTTAGTTTTTCAATAAAAAAAGTAATAGTAGTAGTAGTAGTAGTAGCAGTAGAATTATTACTATTAGTCATAGTAATTGAAGCACAGTAGTAGTAGTAGTAGTAGTAGCAATGGTAGAAGTAGTAGTATTTAATACAACAGCAGCAGTAGTAGTTGTAGCAGTAGTTGTAGTTGTAACTGTAGCATCAGTAGTAGTTGTAGCAGAAGCTGTAGTTGTAGTTGTAGTAGTGGCTGTAGTTGTAACAAGCAGTAATATCAGTTGTAGCAGTAGTAATATGATAAAGGTGAAGGTGCACATTGATCCACTGTGCTGCACACAGGGAAATTTGTCCTCTGCATTTTACCCATCCACACACAGAGAAACACACACATACACACTAGAGAATTCACACACTAGTGAATTCACACACAAGGGGGCAGTGAGCACATATGCCCGGAGCAGTGGGCAGCCCTTTCCACAGCGCCCAGGGAGCAGTTGAAATACCTTGTTCAAGGACACATCACGGGCACTTCACCCACCAGGCCACAACTGCCCCAACAAGTAATAGAAGTTGTAGTTGTTGTAGATGTAGCAGCAGCAACAGTAGTAGTAGTAGTAGTAGTATTTGTAGTAATAATAGAAGTAGGTGTAGCAACAGCAGCAGCAGCAGCAGTAGTAGTTGTAATATTTGTAGTAATAGTAGTACTAGTAGTAGTTGTAGCTGCAGTAGTTGTAGCAGCAGAAGCATTAGCAGTAGTTGTTGAAGTAGCAGCAGCAGTAGTACCAACTAAAAGTCTTTCATAGAGCTGCATTTTAAGACCAAGAAGCATACAGTGACTTTTCTTTTTTAAGATGCATCACCACATCCACCATTCTTCACGTCACCATCTGTGAATACAAAACATATATGGCCTTGATGAAATATGAATGGCTTACCTATTGGACAGGCAGGATGGGGTGTTGAACTTACTGCATGCTAATGAACACCTTTTTTATTCCACCACAAGCGAGACCACTGTTCAGGCAGCTTTTTTTGATCTCCACCTGATATTGTCTGATTCTGTTTGTATTTAATATCTTGTTTATTCTTTTGTTTTATTATCATCGTTGTTTCTATCCTTAAAATTAATGTCATTCAATCTGTACTGAACGACAAAGCATGAATCCAAATCCTAGTCAAATATATTTTGGCATGGAAGGAATGTTTAAAGGTGCTTATTTTCACAGTCTCTCCACTCATTACAGTAATTCATAAAAATAATATACAATCACGGGATGCTTTTGTAGTCCTCTGCAATGGCTGTGCACCAGCAGTGTCAGAGCAGTCCTGGGCGTTACAGACAGTCAGGATGAATGATGTAACACACCTTATTTTAGGGCACTTTGTCACCTCCATTTACCCAAGTGAAAAATGGCAGTCATCAGGTGCACATAGATCTCCACTCATCAGGCCAGTTTCACTTGCAGAAGGCTAACTTTAGCTTTCATCTTTTATGTGGAGGACACCCTTTCTGAAAGACAGCATCACTGGGAAGTTTCTGTGGAACAAAAAGAGGATCTTTAAGGTTTATGACAATGTATCTCAGGTAAATCCTCTAGAACCTCTCACAATGGAAAATATCCAAGTTACCATTTACCCTGTTTCCTGTAAAGGGGCGCTTAACCACTTAATCTACATCCAATTCAGCTACTTTACTATCTACATTAACCTGTTTCATAGCCCTCAAAATAGGACCCTTTGGAACTCCACAAGGTATGCTACCCCAAACAGTTACAGAAAAATCATTTTAGTTTAATTTTCAGCAAAATATCTGTAGCATTAATGGTGAAAATATGTTATTTTTGAACCAGTTCCCTTTCTGATTATGGTGAACAGCAGAAAGCGTCTGAAACCTTAATACAATGCTTGAAAGCAAGCAAGACACTCCCTTATGTCCTCCTCATGTGAATGCCTATATCAGGTTTTAAATGGGTTTTTATGTGGGGTTTTTTTCACAGTACTCAACTACTGTCCAGTGGTGCATATTACAAGTGAGCTTTGAGTCAACCCGGGTTCAGAAACTGAGGTTTTGGAACAGTTACAGGTCCACAGCATGGCTTTCAGGAGGATCCTGACCCTGATTTATCTGTCTTTTATAAGAGTTTTTGGCCATGCCCTTTTATCCTTGGCTCACATACTGGCCAGTAGACTCTTCATATTTGGTATTTATTTTGTAGTCCTGCGTTCAATCTGTCAATGGTTCAGCCCAGGGCTGTGTTTGTGTGTGTGTGTGTGTGTGTGTGTGTGTGTGTGTGTGTGTGTGTGTGTGTGTGTGTGTGTTGGTCGAGGCTTTATAACTGGTTTAAGTTGGGCAAAACCAGCTGTGCAATAAAGCAACAAAGCTGGTTGGAAAACCCTGTTGTATCAAAGGACTATACACACTCCCAGGTCATAGCAGGGGGAATGTTTATTATATGAAATATATTAATGTGATAAATGATATTTTTTGTCTAATTGGCATAATGTATTTTTTATAAACTATATATATATATATATATATATATATATATATATGCCTATGCTTTGTCTGTATATCTAGTATATGTGTTCATCTCTCTCTCACTTCTTCTCACTTGATCTGGCATTGTTCATTTTGGTGCAGACCAATTTTATCTCCAACAATATCTACCAATAACCACCAATATTCACCAATGCACACCAATATCCGACTGTAATATGCAACAATATCCACCGATAACCACCAGTATGAAACAGTATCCACAAATAACCACCAATATCTACCAGTATTCACCAATATCCATCAATATCAACCAATATCCACCAGTATCCACCAATATTCAATATGTTAATTTGTTCCAGGAACAACTTTGATGTAACAATTGTAAAAAAAATAGAAAATAATATTGCATAACAGAGTGAAAGCTTGAAGGGTGATTTGTTCATCTTTATATGTGAAATGTGAGAAAATATCCTGTAAGAATTATGTTAGAATCAAAACATACAAACAAATGTGACGCAGCTGATGTAAAATAAATTGAATATGAAATGGGAAAAAGAGACAAGAAACATTTTAAATTTGTTTCTATGAAACATGAGAAATATACAATTCACAATATGCTAAATTGTACATTTTCTGAAATTGTAACTAAAACCTTTATAAATAAAATGTTGAATGATGTTTAAACACATACTTTTGCCTCATGTTTGATCAATCAGTGCATGTTGGACATTCATCTGTTCTCCTGCTCTGTGATTTGTGTAGGTCTCACAGAGCCTTCATGTTGCTTGTGTGTGCATTCTTATATTCACTGGCACCAACAGTATGGTTTAGTAATATGTACACAACCGGTATGGTGGGCAATACTTGATGAGATTATTCCACTTGCAGCCCTATGATTTGACCCCTCTCAAACTCTTCCAACTGCTTGAATTGCTATGGAATTCCTCTCAGAGCAAAGGGGGAAATCCCATTTTATTATTTTAAGTTTGAAATCACATTGACTCCCTTTCCAGGACACAAAAGAGAAGTTCATACTCTGCTTTGCATACTTTATAACTTCAACTTCATGCAAATCATGAGAACAAGTCAAGACTAGATCTAAACTATCAAATTCTGTACTCCTATGATATCATTATCACACATGGTGCTAAGCTGAACAATAAGCTTTAGGCTGTAAACTTAAAGTGACAGTTTGGCAAACAAATCAAACATCCACAGCTTCCCCAGAGAGTCAAGACATTTGTTATCTGATGTTTGCTTTTTTAATTTGCTGAGGAACTCTAAAAGCTACTCAGTTGCTGGACGATTGGTGGCACACTGGTGACACCCATAAAGCCAGCTAGCTTATATTCAGCAATGCACAAATTCATTAATGACTAACTTTAAAATCAAGTTTAGTGAAACCAATCATAGCAAATATCCTGCAATGAACACAAACATACAAATGACTTTTTGTTTCTTAGAATTTCTCTTTATTTCCTTTCCTATTTGAATATTCTGTTTGGTATGAGGCACCAAGTCTAAATTTTCTTTCTATGTTTCTCAGTCCTGGTTCTGGTGGCACCCATGCTCTGCACATTTTTACTGTAACACACCCTCTAGAGGGCTTGTAAATTAGCTGATTAGTTGAATAAAGTGTGGTGGGAGCAGGGAAAGCTCTAAAATATACAAGGTAGGGGTAACTGCAGGACCAGGTTTGAGGAAAAACCTGAGTACATTGAGTAATGTACTGAGCTGCATCACTAGGAACGTGAACACTGAAACTGTGGGTTTAAAACAAATTAGGTTATATTCCATGAAGGATGATAATCTGGGTGGTCTGGATGGACAAGGAATGGAATACAGTCAGTGGGGTGCTCACCATTTTGAGCTGGTGGGATAATATATGCCTGCTCTGTGGGTAATGCAACATACCTAATGGAAATATACTGTACTGTACTCTATGCAAATCAGCATACTGTTTGATAGATTTGCTTATGTGGTTTTTCTGTCACTGTGGCTACACTGTCATTTACATTAGCTCTGTAGATTCACAGCGCAACTGATGTAATACATTTTAGTACCACGTCAACCCACCTTTTTCATATCCCTCAGCAGAGGTGTAAAGGGTTAATGGTGCTTGCGTGCAGATACGGCCGTGCCCTCAAATTAATTACTGTGCTTCGCCTGCAGGCATTCAGCAGACAGGTGTGTGGTGGAAGGTTTGTAGACTCTGAATACATTCCAGCACCTCAACACACGGAGCCGCCATTCAGTCTCTACTTGTCGAGTGTGATTCTGTGTGAATTACAGGGTTGGAGTAGAATTATATTTCATTTAAGGAGATTAAATGATACTCAAATTCATTGACAAAAGATCTTTCATGTAACCATTTAATGCTTTTAAACTGCACCAGATGAAATGTCAAGACATGTTTGATGTCTAGGGTGACAATGATCTGGTTTTTCAGAAATATGGGCACAGGAAGAGGAGGTACACAAGAGGCAGGCACATACACACACACACACACACACACACACACACACACACACACACACACACACACACACACACACGCGCATGCACACACAAACACACACACACACAAAGTTACACAAAAAACTTACACCAATCAATCATTACATTAGGACCACAGGCAGGTATAGGGGTAAGCACTGATTATCTTTATCTGTAAAGGGGTGTATATGTTAGTTAGTGAACAGTCAGTTTCTAAACTGATGAGCCAAACTGTGATAGCTAGACCAGGGGTTCTCAACCTTTTCCACCTCGCAGCCCACCTTTTTTATAACTACAAAGAAGAACGACCCAGAGAAATCAAAAATCAACTTTTTATGTGTTGTTGTTTTTGCCTTTAACTTCTGAATTCTGATACTGAAAATGTGTCTTTGTGGAAACATCTGTCCCTCACAAACATGAGCAACAAAGAAACATTGCTAACACCAGATGACCTACATATCAGACTCCATGTCCACAATCCATCTACCTATGCTATCACATCATATCTGATGTAGTTTGGGTTGAGTTTTGTGTTTTCTAAGGAACAGTATTACTGCATCTCTGGTTAGCTGTCTACATTAGGTCCCATGGCAGTCTTGTCTCAAACTGATAACATTTGTCTTGTGTTATGTTATTATTTGTTCATTTTTATTTATGTTTATATACTGTGTATAGTTTGAATCATTTTACTTATACTAAATATTTTTTTCTGTAGATTTTTATATTTAAAGTGGCATTATAGGCCCGATATGGACTACTACACCCTGAGGATGGGCTTGTGTACCACTAGGGAGTACCTCATGGCCCATTGTGGGTCCCAAGGTTGAGAAACCCTGGGTTAGACTACTGTCAGAACACCTTCAAAACACCAGACAGGTTTTGTGGGATTCCCAGTATGCACTAGCCAATACTTACCAATAGTGCTCAAAGAAAGGACAACTGAAAATGCTCCACGAAAGACCTTCCGAGGTCTTGTGGAGTCCATCAGCTTCAGGGCAAAGCAAAAGAAACAAACCAAATATGTCTTAGCATATACTAAGATACTAAGATTTGCGTGTAAGGGATAAAATGTGAAAATCTAATTTTCCACTACACTGAAGAACAATATAGTGTGACATCTGGAATGGAATTACTGATGGTCAGAAAGTAATTGTTGAGGCATTTCACATGATAGTAGGGGCCTTCCCTTTGTACATGTTATGAAACCTCAAGGTGTGCATGAAAATCAGTGCATTTTATATGTGGGCATCTAAAAAAAATAGAATAGCATGAAGGTTTATGTGCTCATAATATAATTTATTTTTTATATGTTAAGTGACATATATCAAGCTTTTCATTGTTTAAATGTATATAATGTGAATGTGTATATAAAGTAATTTATTAAAACTCAAAGCTAAAACTTTGACATTTCGGATTTCTGATTTTCATGAACTAAAAGCCATACTGAACAACAGTAAAAGAATAAAGGTTAGAAAAAAATTGATTCTGAATATAAAATAGGACAGTTACTATGTTACTTTCCCCACAATATTCTAATGATTTAATATGCACTAGTATAGACATGGTCACAGATGTTCATCACATTGGTTTAATTGCTTCGTGAGCTATGGATTAAAGTATTGAGTGAGAGGTTTATGTTATCGATTAGACCTTATCATGAGTGAAGGAAAAAACAATCAAGTGCACACTGGAAAGCACCGGGGGGCAACAACCACATCTACAATTCCATGTGCTAATAAAGCTCAAGGGAGTTGGGGATGATCTGAGGAATTTCCCTTCAGCTGCAATTAGTTTCTTAACCATTGTACCTTCTACACTAATACCATCCTGTCTCATATAGATAATCATGTGCTTCTGAAGAAAAAAAAAAAACGTGTTTGCAGCAAATTAAATCATAGCCATGATATATTTCTTGAAGCACCCAAAATTATTTTCAATAAAGTATATCAGCTGAAGTATTCAAAGTAATAACCTATGGTATGAATAATCAAAACACTAATGATAATGTTGGTACAGCATTGTGCAAAATACATCAGTGGTCGGTGGAAAAATGGGCTGTTGGAGAGTAAAATTTTGTTAGATGAAGTTGGTTAGCAAAACAGTCACTATATGGACACCTGCACATCCACTGTTTCTTCTGAAATTAGGGTGGTGTTCTTTATGTTTTTCTTAGTTTTGTTGAATCAGTTATCTCTACTGTTGAGGGACGGCTTTCACCTAGATATGGGAGAATTGCTGTGAGGAATTTAGTACTGGGATATTTGGGACCAATACAGCCAATGTGGAATACTATCAGATACTGTAGCAGATACATGTACGCTCACATTTGCAGTGTTTAACTTAGATGGGCTTCTATAAATTTGCTTCTGTCTGATCTCACCTCCGTGGAAAGATGAATGGTGGTGTGGTTCATCTATCACTTGAAGCTGACATACCAGCTATCATCAGTCTAATGTAGACGGCAGCCTCTGTTGGACTAGTTATGGTGCATTTGTGAAGGTTTATGGAAGCTGATGCCAAAGCTCAAACATCTGCCACCCTCACTGCTCTTTGTGCTTAATGATCCTTCAGACTGGGCATTATGTTTGATGTATATAATGTAAGGTCTTGGAAGCTGAAGGATGACAAACCTTCCGCAGAGTTATTCTCCTGTAAATGTTATGTCTGCTATGGTGGCGCTACAGATGAACACATGCTCATTAAGTTAAAGGTCTTATCATTGTACTTGGCCATTCAAGCACAGATGTGGATTTCTGACAGAGCAAAAAGCAGAACGAAGACTGTTGCAGACTAGCAGAGAATTGTGGGTGCAGAAACAACGTGAAAATGTATGTTTCTCTTGCATTGAAAAAGCAATTTAGGACCATGCCGTCAGCATATGATGATGTGGGACTACTTGGTGTAAGACAGAGGAAATTCAAAGGACTTTAAGTTAGATTTCATGTAGGATCTGCTTGAATAATTGGAGCTAGGATGGAGAGGGGGCTTTAGGTATGTTGCTTCTCCCACAGCTCAGTTATTTCATAACACATGAAATACTGTAAGTGTTTATACACTGACAAAAATTGAATGATGGCAGTATGTAAATTAATGTGGTGTTACCTCAGGGGACAGCTTGGGAATGCCTACATCTGTATAAGTTGTGAGGAAGACTTGTAAATGTCATGGTTCTGCAAGTAAGCCAGGAAGTTTCTCCATGTAGAGTAGTGTGGGGTGCACAATCACACTCTTGTTATTGCATTGATTTGTTAAACTATACCAGTAGACCTGACTTTGTTAAATGAAGCACTGATTAAATATACTATGATTAAATACTGAGCTTTTGTGGTTGTCTTGTCCCTCTAGTCTTTGTTTTGTTTATCTCCTTGTGCTTCTGAGCACATGTCTTGTCTCCGCCCATTCCCAGCTGTGTCCTATTTGTAACCCTGCCCCATCATTATCATGTTCCTGTCTTGTCTAATGTTCTTGTTGTATATAAGCCCCTTAGTCCCAGTCTGTCTTGGTCGGTATTTTGGTTAACTTGTCTACTAGTCTTGTTGTTATGGTTATAGTGTAAATGTACCTTGTTTAATAAATCTTCAACCCAGCCTGTACTTCCGCTACCTACCTGTTCATTGAGTCCTCATACGTTACATTGTCTGAGATGGCATGACTAATATCGTAACTCATAACAAAATGAAATATCAAAGATTTTAAATTAAACACAAGCATGATTCACCTCAAACTCTTTCACATTTTCAGTATTGTTGAGATTCTTTTTACACAAATAATTACACTGCCAATTCTGTGAAGTTGAACGTAGCACTGTGGTGGTCTATGTAAGGCATATGAAAAAACATATGAACACTCCAAACTCATCTTTTAAATGTGGTGTCAGAGTTCAATGACTCTTAAAAAGTTGATGGATTTGTAAACATACATGCATCAAGGTGGCAAACCTTAATGTCGACATAGTCAGTACCAGGCTCATTTAAATGAACACTGCAATACTAAGAGCTATGTGGACTATATTATTACTAATAATGTTTGTTTATTTAAGTGATAATCATATTTTTGCAAAATAAAACACTAACATGAAGCTTCTACACACATGAAGCTTCCTGCACAACTTGCAGATTTTCTTGCTCTAACAGACCTACTAAACCTTGCAATTAACAGGTGATTTGAATTGGGTGTGACTGAGCAGAAAAAAGCACAAAACTGTGCAGGAATCTGGCACTCCAGGACCAGACTTGCCTACCCTGGCTTATATTGTAAGTGTAAGTTCTGTCTTTATTCACTTCTCTTTTGTTTCTTTCCTTTCAACCCAAAAACATGTGGCCGGTATTGAATTCATTGTAGCAAATATCTACAAATTCTAACATGAATCTGTCTCTATGAATCTCTTTACCCCAATCTTGTTTGCTGAATCTCAGCTAGCCACATGTGATACCACTTCTTTATCTGAGGCTGTACAGGGAAAAAAGTCCATGCTGTTCATTGAAATAACATCTCATTTTGGTTGAAAGTGAAAGTTGAAAAAATGTTTTCACAGGTGGTTGAAAAGACATCTATAAAATGGTGTCCCTCTTCACCAGGGTTCACCAACCCTACTCCTGGAGAACTGTCTTCCTGCAAACTCCAAAAAACGTCCATCCTCCTATCTTTTAACTGCAAGTTTAAAGATACATCATTCTTTCTACACTATATTGAAAGCTAAGCGTTACTCTCCTCATTTCACATCCAAACCCCAACATATATATTATATTCTGTAAAAAATCACTAGTACTTGTTCTAGTGATGCAAACAGTTACAGATTATAAACTTTTTTTTTTTGCTGTTTTTGATACTGAATACCTGGACTGTGTGCATGATATTACAAAAACTGAAAACTATCAAAGAATTTTGGAGCACAATGTCAGAAAACTGGGTCTCAGTCAGAGGTCGTGGCTATTTATGGGTATTTTTTGTGTTGTTCCATAGCAAACAAAAGATGAATAAACTTGGGAGTAACAATGTATTACAATTACATTTATATTTAAAGGCATTTAGCAGACACTCTTATCCAGAACCACTTAAAAAAATTTAATTTAATTGACATAGATTTTCTGTTTACTCAGAAAATATCCTAACTAGTTTGCATAGGCTAGAATCCAAAGACATCTAATCCCCACAAAATGTTCAATATACTACACTTTGCCTGGATGTCAATACCAGTAAGAGAATAGTATAATCATAAGCCTTTAAAAGTGCAAGATATGTGCTATTAAAAAGAGATGGGTCTTCAGTTAACATTTGGAGATGGTGAGTGACTGCTCTTCAGACACCTGAAGGAAGATCATTTCACCACTTTGGATGCCCGGACAGAAAAAGCATCTGGATGCTTGTCTTTCGTGTATTTTGAAGGAATGTGTCTATTTCTGTATACAAGTATTTTTTTTAAATAAAGGTTGGATAATTTTCAAAACATCTTGTATATTTTTAAAGGTAAGAGTTTAAGGGGTTAAATAGTTTAATGTTCTATATGTTTGTCAAATACATTTTTATAATAATTGTAATTATTGATCAGAACATCAAACAAGCACTCCAATTTTGAAGAATAAAAATAATGGGGCAATTATTTGATGGTTCAGGCTTCAAAGCCCCATAAAACCTAAAACATTTTCAGTTATAGCCACACCTTTCAGGCTTTGAAACCTTAACCATTAAACAATTACAGTTTGTTTGATGTTCTCATCAATAGTTAAAAAATTGAATTAAATGAAACATGTAAACCAAATAATTAAAGTTTGTGTTTGGTGAATATAAAAGTGGTCTAATAATTGAAACAAATAACATATTAAAACTGAAGTAATGATAATGTGTAAATGTATCTTTGGTTGTGTGTACAACTCTTATACTCTTGTGGCCAATAATGAAGACTGCTGAAACTTACACAGCAAAAGTGCATTCTGTCAATCAGACAAGTGTAAACAAATGTTCAAACAAAATAAATCTCTTTATTTCATCTTTACACAAAATAGTTCACTTTTCAGATAAACAGGCTTTGCGCTATAAAACATTGCACATCAACTTACAGTTCTGAAACACAAAAGGAAAAGAAGCCAGACTCTCAGTCTGCAGATGAGATCACATTATTGCAACCAAATATTTACTTGTGCATGCTCTTCTGTATGTAATATAAATGATTTATATTTTAATATTGAAGGTTGAGGTGTGCAGTCAAGTACATTTACATTTGTATTATTAAAACAACCAGTGGAAATCACAGTAAGAGAAACAGATTGCTCCTTCAGTGAAATTACTCATCCAGGTTTTGTACGCCCTTGTGCTGTGAACAGACTTTCAGTATCTGAACCACATACAAATACCACTTCTCCTATCGTTCCTATCAGCTCATCGTATCATCGTATCAGCTTATCCCACATTCACACACACACACACACACACACACACACACACACACACACACACACACACACACACACACACACACACACACACACACAGTGATGCAATGCAAATGTGTTTTACACCTGCTGAGAAGGAATCTGAATATACCTGAAACAAATCATGAGTAGATGCTAAAAAGTGCAAAAAGCATGTATGTGTGTGTGTGTGTGTGTGTGTGTGTTTAAAAAAGGGAATGTGGGAATATGGGTCTTACAGCTGAAGAACATTGGAAATGGTATATACTACATGAGCGTGTGCATCGTGTATATGTGTGTATATGCTGTTAGGGTGGAAGTGAGAGGTGTGTGTCCTGTGGCAACGTGGGCCCACACCTTCCCCTGTGTGGTCTAACCGCTTGATGCAGACAGGCAGGACGTGGTGGAGCTCAATCTGGTTTTCTTGCTGTTTTTAAGCTGAGGCTGTGGACTGGTGCTCAGATTCCTCACTTTGCTGAAGCTGTTTCGGAGGCTGCTTGGGCGACTACCTGATGTGCTGGATGTCTCATGTGACATAAAGTTCTTTGGGTCAATAATACCCACCTTCAGACAGCAGCAGCATAGCAGGCTGGCGATGGCCTTGCGCAGCTCCAGACTGCCGAAGGAATAAATGAGTGGGTTCATGGCGGAGTTGAGCACAGCTAAGGATATTACCCAGTGTGGATTGAAGAGGGCGCTGCAGCTGCGTGTGTAGCAGTAGTAGTCCATCAAAAGGAGAATAAACAGAGGCCCCCAGCAGACAATAAAAATGCCCACAATAGATATGACCGCTTTGAGGAGCCGGAGAGAGCGCTTTCGACTTCGGGTGGAGTTCGAGTCTGTGCTGCTGCGGACGTGCCAATAGATGGCAAAATAGAGTGCGCCGATGGTCAGCAGGATAATGAAGAAAATGACCAAAGCGAACAGGATGTAGCTTTTGGAGTAGAGTGGCAAGAGTGTAGAGCATTTGCTTAGGTTACACACACAGTTCCAGCCCAGAAGAGGCAGGAAGCCTATGGCAAAGGCCATTAGCCAGCACAGCGCCACCATCAGGTAAATGCGATATGTCTTCCTGGATGACTTTTGGTGCATTGGCTTCATCATGGTGGCATAGCGTTCCACAGCAATCAGTAAAAGGCTAAAGATGGAGGCGGCCAAAGCTACAAACAGAAGCCCTTCCCTCAGGAGCCAAAGAACTGGACTCAGCCCGAAGGTTCGAGCACCAGACAAGCAAATGTTAACCACGTAAGCGGCCCCAGTTAGCAAGTCACTAAGTGCAATGTTAGCAATGCAGATGAACACCCAGCGGTGGCGCTGCCGCATGCGGAAAAGCACAGCCAGCAGCACCATCAGGTTCTCCAAGATGATGAAGATGCTGAAGCACAACAAGATGGCTGCCAGCAGGCTAACTCCACCCTTTATCGGTTTGCGGTGCTGGAGCTTGCCCGTGTAGTTGTAGTGCTCCAGGATGATGCTGAGGTTGTGGCTGTAGATGGAAGGGCAGGATGCAGGGGAGCTGAGGGTGTGCAGGTACTCCATTGATAAATTGGTGTTGGTGGACCGGAGGAGCAATTTGAATCTCACTGAATGAACTCTGTCTCAGAGTTGGTCAGGCAATCAAACTCTCGCTCTCAAATCTGGTAATGGAGTCAGCGGTATCCTGCAGATTCAGCCTCTCTCAGAGCACCCTGAGACAAGACAAGAACAATGGTGATCAGCATTAACTGTAATGTACTGCTTTTTACATAGTATCTAATATTTATCCCTTTGACTGGGTAATTTATAGTAGGTAGTAGTTTTAAAGTATCTTGAAGTAGTGGTAAGTTCATAGTAATTACTGAAGAAAAACATACATACATACATTTTTATAAATAATGAATATATAAAATATACATTTAATTATGTTTATTGTTTGTTAATAATAATAATAATAATAATAATAATAATATCAATTATAAAATAATAAATAAAAATTCAGGTAACAAAAATTAACTATTGGTCAGCTGTTTGCAGCCTCGCTGGTTCAGTGCCACACTGTTTCTCTTTGGTGCATTTAAATATCTCCAGTTTCACTACTACACTTGTGGTTATAGGTGGGGCTTCCTTTACTACTGCAAGCATATTTAAAAGGCTTGCATGTGCTTTGAAGAATGTCATGTTTATATGCCCAGCTTAATTCAGAAAAAAAGGAAAAAATAAATATACAAATTAAAATAGTAAAAATGAATTTCAAACATCAATACAAATTATTCAGTGACGTTTTTTTCCCAAGAAATTTATACTATTTCACTTGTAAAAGTTTGATTTATGGCATCTATATGTATGTTTAAATAATAACAGTAATAGTTGTAGTGTTATAATGTTTAGTATTAAAATTTAGTTGCACTTTGCATGCAAAATGTACATGCAAAAACAACTGTGCAAATAAAGCATGAAGAAAAAGAACAATGTTTAAGCCAAATAGTGTTAAAAATGTATTTCTACTAAAAAGTAAATAATTTTATTTATTATAAACAATGAAATAGCTGACTTTAATAGTAGCATTAATAATGTGTGTCAGTAGGGCTTTTAGAGTGTGAGTGTGGTGTAGGCTGACATACCTCTTGCTGCTGATGCTGGAGTGTGTGTAGCCATCCATCCTGTGAGTGTGTAACCCTGTCTCTTAAGCTATAAGCAGCAGCACTGACAAGGAAGTAAGCTTTCGATATCTTACAGCAAAAAATTGACACACCCAGTGGAGAAAGCTGGGTAGTTTTAAGACACTTTCTACACATTTTTGTGACAGTTGTGACAGTGTTCCAGGAATGCATGAGAGTGTCATGTCCTGCCCAGCAATGCCATTAGACAGCAGATTAGACACTCAGGTGACCTAGAAATTAAATTGTTTACACACACGCATGCACGCACACACACACACACACACACACACACACACACACACACACACACACACACACACACATATACATATATATATATAAATATATATATATATATATATATATATATATATATATATACCATTAATACAAATAATTATTTCAATTATTTATGTTGAGTATTTTGATAGTAACCCATCAGAATATCATTTTCAGAGCTTTATTTGGGTAACACTTAACTGCTTTGTTAATTGATTGTCATTTATATTATAATTTGTAACTGAGTGTATGCTTCAAATTTGCTTCAGTTCTCACGTGCTGTTGCGATATGACGCACAGATATTGCAGGGATGTTTTGAATACCTCTAACATTATGCCACCACTAGTCTTACAACAGCTTAATCTTGGCAAAAATTGGTTACCCAACATTTTGCAGAAGACGCAAACAGGAACTGCCAGGGCGCAGGGCCTCCTCCCTTATTTTCGCACTTCACCTCATCCAGCTGTATGAGTGAAAAAGTCATCTGCAGCAACTCAAATTATCTACTTCCACTCACATCTTTTGGTCAAACATTTCAGCTGTCAATCACATCACATCACACAAACACAGCACAGTAAAAAGAAATGCATGCAACTACAACTTATATAGTTACTGATTACACAGTTTTAGTTCACTTAACTGTAAACTCTATAAACTCTCTACCCCAGTAACTGCTGTTATCATGTAGACCTATATGTTACAGTATGTTACAGCTTTTTGCACCTTATTCCCATCACAAACATTTAATTTCACTTCATTGTACCGCTCGGTACTGCACTGTCTTGTTCTGTCTGTTAAACTGTCTCTTGTTTACTGTATTTATTTTGTTTATCGCAGTGTTTGCATTTTATGTTTATATTGCTGCTCCATGTTGCACCTTGGTTCCAGAGGAACGTAATTTCGTTGCACTGTGTACCTGTACTCAGATATAATGACAAATAAAAAGCCTTGACCTTGACCTTGACCTTGTAGTTTAGTAAAAGGTTCTCATAACTCAAGATTGAATCTTACTTCCCATCTCTTGACAAGCAGGTAGTTAGATAATTACTATATTCTAGAGCTGTAAAGTCATGTACATTTTTGTGTGTAGGAACAGAAAGGTAAATTTAGCCAGAAGTGTATCTCTATGTAAGGTAATTTAACTGCTCTCGTGGGGTGTCTATCTGCCTGATTATCAAGTGTGAGCAGATCATAAGTGCAAATTCCAGGAAGGGCTTAGCACCCTACCTTTAAAAGCCTCCTAGTTTTGAGACTTTACACAATAGGTGTTGTAATCTTCAGATGAGAATATAGAGTAAACAAATTGAGCAGCAGAAACAGAGGTTAAACATCTTAAATAAAATAGGAGCAATTCGAACTGCATCTCAATTACTGTAGTTTTTTGGTGCAAATCTATATGTTTGACCAATGTGAGATGCTTAAGTGAAAATTATGACGTAGGAGAACTTTTGACTGTCCAAAATTAAGATTTTTTACAGTGCATAACTAATGTTGGCCAGGGTGCTTTTTGGCTAATATAAATAATTAACTTAGTTTTGCTCCAATTAGGAGAGGGTGAGTTATCATAATCAATCAACTAATGCATTTCAACTTCTTTGAAATGTCTGGTTTGCTTTTGACCTACATTTTACAGGTGTGATGAAGCATGAAAACACAGTCTTTCCACTGTTAATTTGAGAGCTTCCTCTTTCTTAGGTGTCGCCAAATTACTTGTGTTGTTTTTTCCTTTATTTGGTATGATAAATGTCTGTCTGTAAAGGAAAGAGAGCCACATCTGAAACCAACACATCCTGCATTGACAACTACACCCTAACAGTCACCAACGCCCTGTCTCTTAAAATCAAAACAAACGTCAACAGAAAACACAAAATGTGCAAGTGTGAAACAGACCCCTGACCTTTTACACCAGCACTTGCCAAGCTACCATGTCAGGGGCCTGCATGTGAGAGCTTAGGATTTTAAATGGATAAATGACTGGAAAGGGTTCTTGCATTTTTTTTAACCACATCGTCCATTGGCGAGAAGTACTTTCACACATTTGACATCATTTACTGGTAAAGCATAAAGACACCATAACAAGAATGAACAGTAATCTATTACGTTTTAGAGTGCCTGATGTTTTCTTAGTGTTTTCATGGAGAACAAATCAGTTATTCTCCTCTGAAGTCCTATACTCATTTAATCTTACATGCAAAATCTTGATTTGAGTCATCATGGGTTCTACATTAGTAGTTAGGTTTACTGGGTGCAGGTTACACTACAACAGTTTTTATGGTTACACTACACATATTCCATGGTTACACTACATCCAGTCATTTTATTTTCAATTCCTACCAATTTCTAGTATTCATAATTAGAATACTTTTCTCTGTTGCACTAGCTGCAGTGACTTAGCCACCCCTGTGCTTAACAGTTCAAGAGAAATTGCTATGTTTACACTAAACCCATTCTTTTTACATTTATGCTTATTTTATCCTGAACTCTGGTCATACCTAATTTCCACCCAGTAGCTAGGACTCATCCATTACATGCTCCTACCAGTGCTGGGAGGTGGAGGACTAGTGTATTCCTCCTTCCAGTCATAGGAAGCTCCCCCACATCTTTTGAAACTCCCTGTAATGCAGACATCCCACCCTGCAAAAAAGAACAACCCTCATTTCAGGAATGTAGCACCAAGCAACATCTCAGACGACTGCCATCCTAGGAGTCCGCCATGCTGGATAGCTGTATGCAGACAATAGCTATGTTTATCTTCAGCCTGCTGATTCATTAATAATCTGACAGTATAATTTTTAATTGGAATAGAATACATTCACATTGACTAAGTCTATTGAGGCATTGATATCTCAAATAGCAGTCCAAAACATCTGGTGGAATAATAAGACAACAGCAACATGTATTATTACTGGAATATTGGAATTGGCTCAGGTTTCAATTGGCTTACGGTATCAACTTTCATTAAGTTGCATAGAATCCTGCTTTGTAATGTTGCAGGATATTCCTCTTGCCCCTTCTTTAATAATTGAACGCAAAATACATTTTCCACTATCATTTATAACAATTAATAAATTGAAAACTCAGATAAACTTTAGATATCTAAAGTATCCCACTTCAACTGATGAAGTGTTTTCTGTATACTATTATAACTTCAAGAAGGTTGCATGGAGTTTGGCCTGAATGAAAGATATCAATGGGGCAGCATGGCCTGCTGAATTGAAACAGATGCACAAAGAATGAGAGTGGAGTGTAAATCACACACACAGATTGGTCTTTCTTTCTGCACCTATCAGGATTTGCTCTGTGTCGTTCTTTCTCAATACACTCCCAGAAAGTGTGCATGTGAGCCTGATATACATATTTCTGATTTACGGGATAAAATATGTAATTTGCCAGTATCAGGGTGCCAGGAAGCAAAATGTGGGAGAATCCCATAAGTTGTTGGAGAGGTGGGATGTCTTGTAATTCAACACCACTGGGCCTCAGCCTGCTAGGAGGAGAACACTAACTGCTCATTCTGTTATATTGGCTGGCATTAAGTGATTGATGGGAGAGTGAGGGCAAATGTTCTCTCTGGGACTTCAGGCCATGGATGGTGGTGTCATTGCCAGGAATCAAACCATTAATCTCCCCAATGGGACAACCCTTCAGTACACTCATTTCCAAGGTTACAATACACATATTGTAACACTGAACACATTTCCATGGTTCCAGTGCCTTTTGTTTTTTTGTTTGTATTTTTTTCTCCAGTGAGAACCAGTGGTTTTGAGATCAAAATATTAATATGAGAAAATAGCTGCCCAAATCTCCCAACCTGCTTACAGCTAGGAACAACTGAAAGATGTCGTCAATGATGGAAACGCACCACAAAAGAAGAATACAGCAGTTATGAAAATAGTTAACAATTATTATGTTGGTAATGTAGTTTTGCCTGTTCTTACAAATCTGTGCTCAGGATACATAAATGGTTTTCTTTTAATAGCTTTTTCAAGACAGCCATCGATGCATCCCCACCAATATAATTTGTTTCCCCACCTGACTGCAGACACAAAACGTTTTCATTGGTCCCCTGTGCCCACCAATGTTAAGAGCAAATTTATGCCACCGCTTCTCCTCCTAGACATTAGTTATTTCAATGTTCAGGTAGTTAAGCAGCTTCCTAGAGGAGGTCATGGCTGCTGATTGCTGGGCCAAGGTTTGAGGACATAGAAGGTATATTCCAATTTCCCTTGTAGTTCCCTGTGAAGTGAGTACATTTTCAGGGAGATTCCATTCTGTAAGGAGACAGTGTTCAGTTCGAAGAGAACTTCAAAGTCTATTTTATCATTACACAGTTTATCACTTCACAGGAAGTTGACAGTAACATTTACTTATCAGTCATTATGTCTTAGAGGTTGAAACTGCTGGCTCACATCACAAGTAAGACAACACAATGTAAACATGACACAACCCTTCTGTATGTTCAAAAAAACACATTTATTCATATATTAAATATGATACACTGCTGCATTTTATTAGTTTGCTAGATACTTTAGAACGCAAAGGAGCAGTAAAAGGTTTCTGTGAATGTGACACTGATTATGCTGCAGGGCATTCCAAATGAAAGGATTTAACTAACTGAAGTTCCCTTAGCTGATATGGAGGGTAAGGTAGGGTAGGGTGATATGGAATGGAGGGTAAGCTAGAGCAGAAGTTCTCAATCTTTTTACATGATCCAACTACATCCCCCCATGTATCACCTATAACTGCTGACATTTCTGACTGCTGACATAAGAACATGTGCTTATACACAAAAGGCTAGATGTGGCCTCATACATATGTCTTCTTTTTTGTCAACTGTGTGGAGCTTGCCCACATTTTCTGTTTCTGGTCAGTAGACCTACATAGACATCTTGAAAGCTTGAGACAGAGGAAAACAACAGGACAACAGTATAGTGAGCGTCCGTGTCTACATGGCATTTTCTTGAACCCTAGGTTCGTTATTCAACAATTAATCATAATGAGAAATTATTTTGGTAACCAGTTGGTTTAACATATGTTGGGGGGTTCCACAGGGTTCTATAGGGCCTTTGAAAAATATGTTAATAATGGTAGTACTGTAGTTTTGAGAGTGTAGGACAGAAGTGTGGATGTGCATACAACAAATTGAGTTTTAAACACAATATTAGTTTAATGGAATCAAAGTTCTAAGTTTCAAAGTTGTGTGTACCTGTGGTACCACAGTTTGAGAACCACTGATTTAGAGCCTCCTGGTCCTGGAGTACCTGGTACTGGCGTACCACTGCCCCACAGGAGTTTCCCCAAATTGCAGGACACCTGATCCCACCAATGAACTAACTGACAGGGCCTTACTGAGATGAACTGGGTGTAAAATATCACACTCAAACAAGCAGGGTAGTGTTACTCCCCTAGGGTAGTGAGAACCACTAAGCTAGAGTGTTTGTAAAGCTTTGAGATTGTTCTATCAAGCTTATTAAGCTGAAATCTCCTGAGGTATCTGAATTCTGTTTGTGTTATTTTATTTCCCTCTAAAATTAAGACAAGTCATTTAAAAATGTAATATTGATTAAGGTGTTAAAAATAATGTCTTATCTTTATCATTTGGATGCCTTTTGGGAATCATTTCATCCTCTACACACTTAACTATACAGAGAGTGCCTCAACTTATGCCACTATAGCCTCCAGCACATATTCCCGAACTTCTGGTGAAGGACGATGAAGAGTTTCGACTAATACGTTGATGCAAAAACACCCTTCTCATACTTATCAAACCAT